>JAUTXW010004259.1:0-565000 GCA_030620095.1 Kuschelorhynchus macadamiae
GCCACTAGCTCCTGGATATTAGTAATAAATTTTTTTATTAGATTTGACACTATTTTTTTTCTTTAATTTTTTGATACATTTGTAATTTTGTAGGCAATAAATAAATAATTATAGAATATTTATTTAATTTTGAAGCGTGTTTAAAATAAGTAAATTTTTATTAATTATAAGACAAAATTTGATATATAAGAATCGGTAAAATCACTTTACCAGAAACTCGGGGCTAACGAAAAATACAGGCTATATATATATATATATATATATATATATATATATATATATATATATATATATATATATATATATATATATATATATATATATATATATATATATATATATATATATATATATATATATATATATATATATATATATATATATATATATATATATATATATATATATATATATGTATATATATATATATATATATATATATATATATATATATATATATATATATATATATATATATATATATATATATATATATATATATATATATATATATATATATATATATATATATATATATATATATATATATATATATGCATATATATATGTATATATATATATATATATATATATATATATATATATATATATATATATATATATATATATATATATATATATATATATATATATATATATATATATATATATATATATATATATATATATATATATATATATATATATATATATATATATATATATATATAGTGGCTAATTTATTAAATAATATTAAGTGGCTATCTTAATAATATTGCGTAATATAATAAAAAAAACTATTTTCTTTCTCCCTGTATATTTGTAAATAGCCCATCGAGATTTAATAGCTCGATAAAAAAAATCACACAACATTTTGGTATTCACTGTGTTTTCTGATTTAATTCATAATGTTGGTGACCTTAGACCTGCACGATAAGGTCGCATTCGACTATAACGTCGCATCTGGTAGTGTTACGCATGTCCTCAGCAACTACAAAATCTTTTTTTATCCGAATTAAATTAAAAGTAGTTCGTTTTCAAAGGTTTCTAATTAGTAATTACGGAAATAAAAAATAATAAAAATTACTTTAGTTTTGATTAGTCCAATTTTGTAGGACGATATTGAACGAACCAGTTGTGGTCTAATGAACCCAACTTGGTGGCCCTCCAAATTTGAGCTCACATTACTACCAAAGCGACTGCTGTTTCTCTATCAACTGATATCACTGTTAAGTATATCATGTTTTTGTAACCTCGCACTTCTTACTTATGAAGCTGGTGAATTTATAACCGTTAGAGTGGATCATTTGAAAATCTTGTTCGATGAATGTGTTTGATCGATGATAGTCAGGAGCAATACCAAAAATTTAGATTTTGGATAATGTATCATCAATATACGATCAGGTAAGATGTTTGAAAGAATTAATAAAATAAGCAGTGTTAAAAAATGTTCTTTTAATATTGAAGTACCTGATGATGACTAAACAGATATTTATATTGTTCAATTTACAGGTGAAAATGAAATGAGTGCAAATATTTTGTACATTATACGTATCATTATCCAAGACTATGATTTACATCCTTATTAATTGAATAGCTACAATTAATAGAGGTAACTTTGCCCATCCGGGTATCATTGGCCCCACAAGCAAATATTTGTTAATAAAGGTTTCTTTAATTTATTTTCATTCAAAGTTCCACATTTTTACAAACTTAATCTATGTGCTGCCATCTAGTATACAACAGATAAAACTAAGTTGGCCGCGTTCTGTGTCATTTACGTTTAGATTTGTGGGGATATTTTTGCGCGTTCAAGAAGCTCTTAATGTAATTTGATTTTTTGGTGGCTTTATGCAGAAAAAAGGGTAAGTAATCATGTAAATCATATACATAGATGTTTTTTTAAAATAGATAAATAGATAATCTTTTTTTCAACAAGATCGTTGAGTTTTTATGTAAATAATGCTATATTTTAAAATGTTATCAACCTAGCTTAAATTTCTGGGTAACTTTGGCCCGGGCTAATGTTACTCTGGCCCGGGCCAATGTTACCCGCTTTGAATTTTGATTTATTTTTCTGACATTCTAAGCATATATATTTTTATTTTAGGTTCTATAATGCCTCGAAAAAAAGTTACCACGTTACCTGGAATACGTCGCTATGGTACCAAATCGAATTATACAGCCGAGAAGATTCAAGAAGCCCTTGAAAAAATAAGAACTGGTGGTCAACGAGAGGCTGCAAAATTTTATAACATACCACGATCCGCTCTTAAAAACAAACTAAAAGAAAAACACAAAAAAGAAGTAGGACGTCCAACCGCACTCACCAAGGAGGAAGAAGAAATAATTCTTAGCCACATTCTGGCCATCAGTCAGCAGGGTCTCGCATTTACTCTTTATGATGTCCGTTGTATAATAAAAAGTTACTTGGATGATACTGAGCAGAGTATACCAACTTTTACCACTAACAAACCAGGATGGGAATGAGGAAAGTTGTTCCTTGAAAGACATCAAATAATTAAACAGACCTTTGCTGCCAATATTTTCCGAAAACGAGCTCAAGTAGACGGAGCAAATATAAATAATTTTTTTGAAAACCTTGAGCAAGGATTGGCGGATGTACCCCCTGAAAATATATTTAATTTTGATGAGTCTGGTTTTCACGATCAGCCTCAAAAAGAAAAAAGTTTTATAATAAAAAATAAGAAAATAAGAAATTCCACAAAGTCGTGTTTCACAGTAATGTTTTGTGGTAGTTCATCAGGAGAATTGCTGCCACCTTACATCATTTTGAAGGGTAAAAATAAGTGGTCCGACTGGATGTGTAAAGCTCCTCCAGGTTCCAGGCTTAATGTTTCAAAAAGTGGATGGATAGATGGAGAAATATTTGACGACTGGTTTGAGAATCACCTGTTACCCGTATCAAATAAAAAGGAAGGAAAAAAGTTGTCATCGGAGATAACCTTAGTTTACATGTAACTATAAAAACCCTAAAATTATGTGAGCAAAATAATATTAGGGTTGTGTGTCTTATCCCGAATTCAACCCATCTGCTCGAGCCATTAGATGTGGTTTTCTTCTCGCCCCTTAAAGCTGCTTAGCGATCAGTTTTACTGCAGTGGATATCATCATCTAAAGGAAAAAAGGCGGTTGCACTTCCAAACAATCGTTTTGCCCAATTGTTAAATGAGACCTTAAAACAGATAGAACATAAAATATCAGACAATCTCATTGTTGGCTTTAAAGCAACTGGAATATTCCCACTCTCAAAGAAAAGGTTCTACTAAAGCTTCCAAATTATACCAAGCCCAACAACGTTGAAGAATCTGTGGATGAACAATTCAAAATTTATTTAGAAAACCTACGATCATCTGAACTGTCTACACCACAAAAAGTAAGAAAATTTCAACTTCCAGTCCGGCCTGGTAAGAGTGTATCGGCGGAAGAAGTAGCAGAATATTTTAAGAACAAGGAAGAAGCAATGAGTAAAAAAAAAAAATAAACAAAAGAAAAAAGTTACCTTTTGCAACCCAAAAAAATCCACCGAAAAAGAAAAGAAAAGTTTCTAAAAAAAGCATTTATGATCTTGATTCTGATAGTATTCCTGAAATGCAGAATGTAGTAGAAGTCGAAACAAATGAAAAACAAAATTTGGTAATGCCTGTCATAATTGAACCTAGGCCACTCGATGAAGCGGTGCCTTCGGGATCCATTGTAGAAGAGTATGTTGTAGTGGAGACTGACTTACATCCAGTTCAAATACCCCAAAAAACAAAATATCAATTGAAGGACTATGTCTTTGTAAAGTATGACAAAAAATACTATCCAGGAATTGTGACTGAGATAAATGAGAATGAAACTGGTGCCGTTACTTATAAAGTGAAAGGAAAGACTTGGAAAGAAGTGAAAGTGGCCACAAAAAATGACGAAATATTTTATCAAGAACAAGATGTCATAAAAATAATTGAGAGCCCTGATATATCACCCCATACTAACAGAGGAACCTATAACGTAAAGGACGTCTTTCTTTTAGAAAAATAGGCTAATATATAAAATGTAGTTATAGGCTATATTTGTATTTTTTATAGTGTTCGCGGTTCTTTCACTTATGTATTATTTTTGTATAATAAAACTTGATATATTTGAAAATTTTGTTTTATTTAATAACTACCCAAAAACCAAAACAAAGTTTTAAAAACCTTATTCAAAATTTAGGCGACTATTTATATCCATTATTACATAAGTAATAATATGGCATAAAATGTTAAATTTTATAGGAAATAAATCGTTTTATTTAACTTATATATTTTCCCTATCACTCAGTAGCGGAACAAACTTGGCCTAATAACAAAATCATCTAAAATATACTAGTTTTAATCGATTTTTAAAGTGTGGGACAATGTTACCCGATCTTAGGGTGCAACTTTGGCCCACCCTTAAAAAAATAAAAAAAGTCCTTTACAGGAAAAATATATGTATATCATGTTTGAAATTTAGTTTACTTGGTTATTTCTTACGACTATTTAATTTAAAAATGCAGCTGCCAGCCTAAATTAACTACAAAATAAACTGAAATACGTGCTTAGTGGTCCAAAGATATCACAAATGACTGTAAGGCTTTTGCTTAAAAAGCTGCAGAATTAAAAAAAAATATGTAGAGTTGTAAAAGCTTAGTTTTAGCGGTCAATTGCTGCTGGTTGTTGAGATTTGGAATTGGTAGCGTAGGTGGTTTTGAAGAATCAGATCAGCATTTTGTTTTATATATATATATTATATATATATATATATATATATATATATATATATATATATATATATGGCGTTTAAGATTCGTGATCTACTCTATACTATTTCAACTCAACAACCAACAGAGTGGCTGAAAACCGCCCTAAACATGTCCAGGATTTGGCAGTTTTAGGCAGGGGCGTGCAGTCCATGGAAGCAAGTGAAGCAGTGCTTTCCCAAAAACATCTTCTAAAATGTAATTTTTGAAATAGGAAACCATTAATTTAGTTTATATTAAAAATGCTAAAATATTATTTTAATTATCAAGCCCATAATAAATGCGGCCTTGACTCCGACCCAGCCACAATAGAAAATCGAATAGAACCTATGCGGGCCGCTAGCTTCTCTGCAGCCAAGTCCTGTATGCTTGATTTCCTGTGAATCGAGCCAGAGGTTATTGAACTTTCCACCGGCTGTTTCTTTGTTTGAACGGCTATCCGTGTGTTGTATGATACGTATGTCGCGTCGCGTCGTGCATGGTGCGATATAGAAGACAATAATACGGACGTGTATATGCAAATACCGTCAACTTCGACTGTCGGTAATAACGTTGAAAATGTTGGAGAATTTAGTAAGAAGAGTGTGTGTGAATGTGGTGTGTGTCTTATCAATAAAGGGATTTTCAACAATAAACTTCGCTGATAAGCTTCAAATAATTTCCAAAAGAAGGGCCAAACCGCCTATGAAAAATTTAACCACAAAAATGAAAAACTGTATTAAACATTTTTATCCGGAAAAACAATACGAACAATTTAAATGGCTAACAGAGTGCGAAAATATAAGTAAATTATTTTGTTGGCCATGTTTACTTTTCGAAAATGAAAAAGGTCGCTGGAATAAAACTGGTTTTTCCGATTTAAACAATTTCCATGAAGCTGTAAAAAGACACATTATGTCCAAAGCGCATTTGCAGGCTGTCATAAAAGAAAAAGTCTTCGGCAAAACCAGAATTGAACACGCCCTTAATAAACAGTTCGAAATTAGTCACCGCCAACACAATGATCTAGTCGATAAAAATAGGCAAATATTAAGAAGACTTATCGATGTTGTTTGTTTTCTCGGACAGCACGAATTGGGATTTAGAGGTCATGACGAAATAAGGAAATTTTCAAGATTTACTTAGTTTAATGGCTAAATATGGCGATTGCTTAAAAAATCGTTTAGAGCAGTCTAGCGTTTTTCGCGGAACGTCGAATCGAATCCAGAATGATTTAATTTCCGCTGTTGCAACCATTATTCTAAAAAGAGTTAAGCAGGAGATTGGCTAGGCGCGGTTTATTACAAATATTGTTCTGGACGAAACAACTGATATCACTAATTTTAGCCAATTATCTATAATAATTCGCTACGTTAAAACAAGAGAGATTTTTAGGTTTTAAGAATGTGTCCGAAAGTCGTACAACAGATTCATTATATACCGTAGTTTATAACGTTACTAAAGAAATTAATGGAGAGAAAAAATTAGTTGCTCAAAGCTATGATGGAGCTGCAGTGATGGCAGGACAATTAGGGGGTCTGCAAACTAAAGTTCGAGAAATTTTCCTGTGCTGTGCTGTGTTTGTCCATTGTTTTGCTCATAAATTAAATTTAGTTTTATCTCAATCCATCAATCACATTAAAGAGTGTAAAGTACACAAGCTTTGGACTTCACTGTCTACAAACGATTGCCCAAAGTAGCTCCTATTAAGTGGTACTATAATGGAAGACTTGTGTTAACAGTATATGAAAATCGTGAATCACTGATTGAACTATTTGAGCATATAATAGATAATAATGAAACGTGGGACTCAGAAGCAATAAATAGTTCGAGGGGGTTTTTGGACTGTTTGAAACGAGATTTTAATTTTAATTATTTGTTGAACATATTTTCAGAAATATTTCCATTCTCGGACAATGTTTTTAATATATTACAAACTAAAACAAAAGGTGTTGCTCTTTGCCTAAAAAAAGTGGATGATTTTAAGTCCATGTTAAGCCAAAAAAGAGATGACTTTGACTTATTTTGGGAGAAAACGATGACGTTAAATATAGAGCCACAAGTCAAGCGTCTTCGAACAGACAAGGTGGGAAATGTTCAAACATCATACAGACGCCTCTTTTATGAAATAATCGATCAAATTCAGCAACAAATAAACTATAGATTTAACGTTTCTGCAGGTGCGAAACGGCCTACTAGAAAAATTGCTTTCGATTTTGTCACAGGGTACGCTCCTGCGATCGTGATTTCTGGGCCTCTACCCTCATCAGGCAGGCTTGTATCCAGGGAGATCTGAAATAACAGATTGCTCGATATGATAAAATCGAAAACGAAACGTCTATTATACTGAAACAGTACTACATGCTAAGTGTAATACTTAGCATCACCTATTGGAGCTCCTATTATACATACATCTTTTCAGGCCAAGAACTTTTGATAAAGATGTGTGAAAGCGCATTTTTATCGATTTTTAGTATATAGATTTAATGGTTTAAATAATTTTGAATTCCTCGAGCTTTGCAATTTTGATGCATGTAAAGGAAAACTTTCCAGAAGATGCGTTTAAATCTCTTCTTTTTCATTATGGCCAGGTCTTCGACCGAGTGTTACTGCGATCTGAACTAAAAGTGATTTACGAAACTGATGACATTAGCGCAGAAAATAACGCTAAGGAACTAATGCAATTTTTAAAAGACAAGGAGCTGGAAAATGCCTACACCGAAGTGTCGAAATTGTGTGAATTAATATTGACAATACCTGCCACAAGTTCATCAGTAGAACGCAATTTTTCAAAATTTTTCAAAAATTTCGTGAGAAATTCTAGGGGGCAGGACAGACTTTCGCATACATCGTTGTCCATTGAAAGTAAACTGCTCCAAAATATGTCGGAGCATCGACCTTTTTATGATGACGTCATTGAAGAATTTGCAAATAATGATCGAAGAATCGAATTACATTACAAATAGGTAAGTTTCTAAAAATTGCTTCCCTTTCTTAAAATTTCACCGCACGCCCCCTGGTTTTAGGTATCCTAGGTTAATTTCAACAGACTGAACAGAACATTTTCCGTTTCTAAAATAGAAAAATCTTGTATGGGGCGTACTTATATATCAAATCTTCTGCGTTGATGAGTTTTATCATTAGAAATTGTAATATGCATCCAGAATTCCTCATCTTTAACGTCATCTAGGGTCAAATAAGTTAATTCTGCACGCGGCATGCGCCTGCGATTTCAATTATTGTTACAATTTTTGTCAAAATGTATACATCATCTATACCCTCGGTCTCAAATTGCTCTATAGGGTTTCTTGTTAAAGTTTCGAATTTCTTTGGGTGCAAACCAAGGTTATCTTTCTGAATAAATACTATTACTTTGAAATGTTTGCTTATATCAAAATGATGTTTTAGTTTTAGCATAGATTTTAGCATTGAGAATCTCGAACCCATAACATGGATGGTTTGCAAGTGTTTGGAAAGTGGGAAAAGTATACTAGAATTGCCTCCTCCTTCTTGAAATTGTTTATTTTTTTTTCACGCTATTTACTAAAAATGTTTCCATTTCTTTGAAATAACGATATTTTGATTTTTCTGGTAACAGTTCGACATCTATATTCTTGGCTTCTTCTGATATTCCATTAAGCATAGTCTCTCCAATTGCCCTCTTGACCTCCATAATTCATTCAAAACTTGGTTAAAAGTCAAATAGGTTTTGGTTTTTTTTTCGCTTTAGCTCTCGTAACAACGATACAGATAGAAAGGTATGAAAATTATTCAGTGACTTCTGGGGGATTTCTTGGGTATTTCTCCTTAATTCATAAGTGATCAATGTTGTATTAAATATGTTAGATTGGATCTTTTTAGGCTAGTACCGCAAGTGGCGGCGCGTGAGATGTTCAAGGGTGTATCAAGCTTTAAATATACGCAAGCAAAAAAACAGTTTGTATTACTACAAGTGGTTCTTGTGTCGTTAAAGAACCCACGCATGTGTAGTTAGTGATCTGCTCTACTTAGCATTTAAATGACTATTCGTGCAGCGCTCAGATAGTATAACTACAACTTTGCCGCCCTGTCAAATAATCTGAAATTTTAAAATGACGATAACCCAAAAGTGTTGAGTCTTTGTGATATTTATTTTTTTCTTTTACTTTTGCCTGTAAATAATATATTTGTAGTCATTTTATTAAAAATTAACAAAGTTTTTTGTATTTTTTTAGGCGACTTGCTTAATTGATTTCTCTTTATTTCAGATTATGTCAAACACTCAATAAAGTGGCAAAACATACTGTGGGATATTTAGTATTGATTGCAGCTCTCGTATTTGCGGCCCTAGGAAATCAGATAATGAAGGTTATTTTAGTAATTATATTGTAATTGTAAATTTAATGATTTATGTTATAATCAAGCTTACGAGTGAACATAGAGAGTTGAGGTTTCCGCTATGCTGCTCTTTTTATGAAATGAAAGATCGTATAAACAAAATTTTCATAGCCCGCTTCATTTCTGAGATATAGCTTTTTAGCTAAAAATCAAACTTTTTCAAATTTTTTTTTTATGGAACAACCTGTATGTTGTTCTTTCGCTTGATTGAAAATTTTATAAGCTTTACAAAAATATATAGCGCATGATATGTATTTTAAATAATATATCCAAAATTTATGATTACACAAAATGTTCATACCTACGTAATAACATAGGATGTGTTTTATAGTATTAGTATTAGTAGGCCTTGACTTAGTTATTGTAGGTATTTTCACTCACTGCCCTTTGGACTTTTTTTTTGATTTTCTGTATGCATAGTCACCGAACATAAACAACGACAAGAAGGATCACCCTAAGCTCCACCCAAAATATTGCCTTTCTCGCTCGCTCATCGATGCTACTATTTCACAGCAGAATTTACTGAATCTCAGCTCTTGTTCGGCTAAACGCATATACAGGCTGTAATATGTGTCATATATAAATAAAAATATATAAGAAACATCAAATGGAACCCTTGAAAAGGTTTTGTGTATGCAACCAGTTTATCGTATTTTTGTTAGTTCTGCAACGATCCACAGTCGCCGCTAGTTGCGCTTTTGGACGAGTTGCCGTCTGACGCCAAACGGCCAGTTTTGATCGTAAACGTTAACAGTGCCAACAGTGGTTTTTGAATTTAAATTGGGTGTATGTGATTGTTATTTTGTTGACACAAATTTTGGTAATGTGAAAGAAATCTACAAATCTCACATGGTATGTGATCTACATTTTTCTGAATATATTCGCATGCCAGGAATGAAAACATGTTTAAGAACAACCTCTTTTCCAATAAAAAGTTTACCTCATTTATTTCGTACTGGGAAGTTCATTCGTTTATATAAAATATCTACCTACTTATATAAAGCAGAAATGCCTAAATACTAATACAATTTGATTAAACGATTAAAACAAAAAGGTATTTTGAAAATCAAAGAAGCCAAGAACAGAATTTTCATGGTTCTAGTTTTGTTTTTCATACACAAGAGCTAGTTTTGTCATTTATATAGGATATCCAAACTTAATATTTTTATTCAATCATAATGATTTAGAGGGCTTGAGGTTTTCAATACGAACTCACGTTTATAGGCTTGCCTTAGGGAATATATCAAATCAAACAATAACAATACATGTGAATTATTTTTAGAAACTGATGTACCTAGTCCACCAAGCAACAAACCCAGTAGAAGTGGGAAGAACCACAACTAGAATGTAATGTTACCCAAGAAAATAAATTGTTGTAGGAGGTAGATATTACGTAATAGTTAGTAACAAAAAACCGGTACATGTGAGTGATGTGCATAAAACTGTATACAACTAAATAATTTTACTAAGACTGGACTGGAGCCCAAAACTGGGAACTGTTTACCCTTAAAGAATGTAAGAAGCTTTTTTTTCTAATAGTAATTATTTTTAAATATAGTGTTTATTTGACACAGTTCAATGCAATTCATGCATTATATTTAGGGTACATCACACATAATACACAGAATCGTGAAGTCTGCTAGAGCTATAATAAAGATTTTTTTTTGGGATAATTGGACATCACAAAAGAAAGTAAATTTATTTTTATATACTACAAAGGTTTTTTAAAGTGGAATATAAAGCCAAAAACTCTAGAGAATGATAAATTCACTTTCTTCTTGCCTTAACTCTTTGTTTAATAGGAAAATTACATATATCATGTGGATGCTATAAAATGTAACTTAAGAATTTTTTGACGGTGTGTTGAGTTGTTTCGGCTAACAATAAGCCAGTCCTGGTCTTTTCTAGATCAAAATACTATATTTAATGCAACAGAATTTCTTTTAAACAATCCTTTTTTGGGTATGTCAGACAATTTTAAGTGAAAAAGTTGCTTTCTGCATTTCTTGAAAATATTAAAAATATTGTGTTAGCATATATATCTTATTATATGTTTATGTGTTGTATGTTTCCAGATATGTCCGAGATATATATTATGAACAGCAGTAGTCCCAAAACAGAGCCTTGGGGTACTCTATTTAATACACCATAGCTCTCCGACAGACATCTACTGAAGCGCCTTCGTTGTAAAAAATCTGAAACCCATCCAGTAGGGTGTATTATTATCAATATTGTTATATTTTCTCGTTTATTTAAAATTAACTTTGTAGTTATATTGTGTATGATAGTATATATAGGAATGTACTCTAAGGGAGCTCATAACCATAAGAGTTTTAGCAAGGGTTAATTCAGAGAAAAGTTACGCAATGTTGTTCTTAATTACTTTACATTTCTCAAAATGAACCATTATGTATTTGTGCATTATAATTAATTTTGGAGCTAAAACAAAACAAAGCTGAGACATGTTAATGTCATTTATTTGTAACATTTCTTTCTTTTCTTTGTTTTGTGCTTATATTGGATTTTATAGTTTGTATCTTGTAGTTCACTTGTTTATTCTGTAAGTACGTATTTGCAAATAAATAAATTTTAGTTTTGTTCAACAGTTTTATCTATCTGTAGTGAAAATTTTACAAGATCTAGGTGTAGAAATAATAATAATAATAGTGATAGATGTGTTAATATACAATGATAAATAAAACACAAACAAATGGTGCACAACAAGGTATTTTTTTATAATGTATCGACTTATATTTAAAGTTAAAAATTGATAATCCCTAGAGCATTTATTGTATCAGATAACATTTTTATTAATGAAGTACATGACCACTACTTATATACATTTTAAAAGACTTCTAATTTTTTATTGTGAGATTTGTAATTTTGAAATAAAACAGTCAAGATTTCAAGGAAAATGAGTATTTATTTTCTTATGGAGTAGGAGATTTTTCTTATTAGCAGTGACATTTGGTGGACCTAAAGGAAAAACGGCCTTCATTTATGTATCACCCTGTATCTTTGTAGTGTATTATCTTATTACCAAATGCTAATTAATACAGGGTTAGTAAAAAGAACGAAACTTAGGAAAGATATTATTATATATTTTTTTTTAATTCGAATGTTTTCTCTTTATAGATGTCCTTTTTAAAATAAAAACAAATTTTGTTTTATGTTAATTATGCCATAATTTTTTGATTATATGGTTTAAACCTAAATTAGTTTTTTGAATTTAAGGATAAGTTAGGATGTTGAGATGAAAATACTGTATATGACTATTTCTTTTTCCCTAGGAATTTTGTGGCTTATATCGAAAATGAAAAAAACCGGTGTTTGAACCATATTTTTAAAGAATTATCCGATTTTTTAAAAATAGATTTCATTTTATTGGTTGCATCTGAAAACAGAATACCTTCAATTTAAAAAAAATATCTGTATATATTTCCCAGGTTTGGTCCTTTTTATTGGCCATGAATTGTCAAAAGAGTGCTAATAAATTAATACACTACAAAGTAAGTACATAAATGAAGGCCATTTTTTCTTTAGGTCCATCAAATCTAAAAATTATTTGAATTGGGCGCGCGCACTTAGTTTTAAAAATTCGCGATAGATGGCAGCCTTCGGTTTGTACAGTTAACTGTAGAAAAAAAGTTAGGCATCTCGTAACTTTTGCAACGACCCGAGGCATGGCGCTGCAAACTTTACAACAACTCGAAGCACGGCAGTTTCCGTTATATTGTAAGTGTTATGTGATATGTGTGGCCCAAGAGCATTAACAGTCTGATATACCGGGGTGTTTTGATAGTAACCGATCGGTGACGGGTAGCATATCCAGTAAGAGTCGCGCTAGCCGTTCACCTGGCGTTCGACTCGAATTGGTTATACTTTCCTTAGCGTGCTTTCCTTGCTACTTTTATAGAACCAAAAATATTCAATTAAAGCAAATTGAAAGATGTTCTTTTTACTACTTTAGACGAAATATTGGTTTGTTCTTATTTTGTTTTTATTAGTTTATTTTAAACTAATATAAATAATGATATTGTTAGCAATATAAAATGCAGGAATAATAAAGTGGAAAGCCGCTTAAGGCATCATTTTAGTTTATTCATACCCTTGCTTCAAAAGCTGAATTGTAATAAATTCCGGTAATTCTAATAAATTATAACATTAAGAAAGAAAATACACGCGTCAAACAATACATAAAAATATGTTTAATTTGTGTTGTGCTTGAGCATTTATGAGATTCTATATTTACGAACATTTTAGTCATTTAATAAATCTATTACTATTTTTTTGAGTAATTAATAATAATCTAAAAACCAAAACTGAGGAAAACATATATTTTTAATTTAATAATTAATTTTATTTATAATTTTTAATTTTAATAGCTAGTTTGGCCAAGCTGTAGTTTATTTTGTTCTTCTTTTCTTCTTCTAAAATGTCTATGAGTTCTTGAATTTAAATTACACCCTAATAGTGTTTTTAGTTATTTCCTTACAACTATAATGCTTTGATAATGCTTCCTTTTTTGGTTAAATAATATTTATTTTGCACCCAATCCACACTCACTGCCATTGCTGCTGCTTAAATCCGAACGTAGCCGGAGCTATGTCGAGTTTTTTCTCTAACGCGTATGCTATTTACCGAATTTTATTATTTCTGCGAGGTGGGTTGAAAACACAGTGTTTTGTGTTGTTGTGTGCAAATTGCGTAAATTAAAAATGCCGACGATGTGTACCGGTGTGAAGATGGCCGCCAAATTCTAGCCGCTCAAGCTCCGAATGCTGCCGACGGCCGCTATCAGTGGCGCACTGATATTTTAATTATCAGGTATATATTTTAAATGAAATATGATTAATTATTGACAATTTAGTTAAATTACCTATAAAATACACTTTCATGCCGAAAACCGCCTAGTGAGAATATGTCAGATCTGCTTCGAAATGTAAAAACCGATTCTATACATCACCTTTAACTGTTATAATTTTGTGAACGTTTATATGCTAAACAGTTACTTGTTTCTTTACTTACTTCCGATCGAAAGATACAACATACGTAAAACAAAAGAAAGCCTTACTTATGTAAAAATAAATTATATACCAGAACATACTCACAGGAGTATTGTATACCCCTTGTAGAAACTTCCAGTTCCAGTTAGAGTCCATAGTTATAAATAAATTAAATACCTAAAAGGGTAGGTTGCTGTTTCTGGGGTAATTGGGGCGACTGAATCATTGCGGACTAGCTTAGAGGTACGAGGGCATGTAGAAGAGTATTTCTGTTGATTTAGTTTTTGGGGACAAAGGGTAGAGGGTTCAGAAAAAAAGCCAAACAGCTAAAAGAGTAGGAGACTGTTTTCAGAGTAACTGGAGCGGCTGAATCATTGCGGCCTAGTTTAGAACTACGAGGGCATGTAGAAGAGTATTTCTATCGATCTATTTTTTGGGGATAAAGGGTGCGGGGCTAAGAAAAAAATTAAATACTCAAAAGGGTAGGTGGCAGTTTCCGGAGTAAGTGGAACGGCTGAATCATTGCGGCCTAGTTTAGAGGTACCAGGGAATATATAAGAGTATTTCTATCGGTCTAGTTTCTGGTGATAAAAGGTACGGGGCTAAGAAAAAAAATAAATACTCAAAAGGGTTGGTGGCTGTTTCCGGAGTAATTGGAGCGGCTGAATCATTGCGGCCTAGTTTGGAGGTATGAGGGCATATATAAGAGTATTTCTATCGATCCAGTTTTTGGGGATAGAGGGTACGGGGCCAAGAAAAAAATTAAATACTCAAAAGGGTTGGTGGCTGTTTTCGGAGTAATTGGAGCGCCTGAATCATTGCGGCCTAGTTTGGAGGTACGAGGGCATATAAAAGAGTATTTTTGTCGATTTAGTTGTTGGGGACAAAGGGTACGGGACTAAGAAAAAAATTAAATACTCGAAAGGGTAGGTGGCTGTTTACGGAGTAATTGGAGCGGCTGAATCATTGCGGCCTAGTTTGGAGGCACGAGGGCACATATAAGAGTATTTATGTAGATCTAGTTTTTGAAGATAAAGGATACGGAGCTAAGAAAAAAATTAAATACTCAAAAGGGTAGGTGGCAGCTTCCGGGGTAATTGGAGCGGCTGAATCATTGCGGTCTAGTTTGGAGGGACGAGGGCATATAGAAGAGTATTTCTGTCAATTTAGTTGTTGGGGAGAAAGGGTACGGGGCTAAGAAAAAAATTAAATACTCGAAAAGGTAGGTGGCTGTTTCCGGATGAATTGGAGCGGCTGAATCATTGCGGCCTAGCTTAGAGGTACGAGGGCATATATAAGAGTATTTATGTAGATCTAGTTTTTGGGGATAAGGGGTACGGGGCTAAGAAATAAATTAAATACTCAAAAAGGTAGGCGGCAATTTCCGGGGTAATTGGAGCGGCTGAATCATTGCGGCCTAGTTTACAGGTACGAGGGCATGTATAAGAGTATTTCTATAGATCTAGTTTTTGGGAATAAAGGGTACGGAGCTAAGAAAAATGATTCAGCCGCTCCAATTACCCCGAAAACTGCCACCTACCCTTTTGAGTATTTAATTTATTTCTTAGCTCTGTACCCTTTATCTTCAAAAACTAGATATCCAGAAATACTCTTATATATGCCCTCGTACCTCTAAACTAGACCGCAATGATTCAGCAGCTCCAATTACTCCGGAAACAGCCAGCTTCCCTTTTGAGTATTTAATTTATTTCTTAGCCCCATAACCTTTATCCTCAAAAACTAGATCGATAGAAATACTCTTCTATATGCTCTAGTATCTCCAAACTAGGCCACAATGATTCATCCGCTCCAATTACTCCGGAAACAGCCACCAACCCTTTTGAGTATTTAATTTTTTTCTTAGCTCCGTACCCTTTGTCCCCAAAAACTAAATCGACAGAAATACTCTTCTATATGCCCTCGTACCTCCAAACTAGGCCGCAATGATTCAGCCGCTCCAGTTACTCTGGAAACAGCCACCTCTCTTTTAGGTTTTTGGTTTTTTTCTTAACCCTCTACCCTTTGTCCCCAAAAACTAAATCGACAGAAATACTCTTCTACATGCCCTCGTTCCTCTAAGCTACTCCGCAATGATTCAGTTGCCCCAATTACCCCAGAAACAGCAACCTACCCTTTTAGGTATTTAATTTATTTATAACTATGGACTCTAACTGGAACTGGAAGTTTCTACAAGGGGTATACAATACTCGTGTGGGTATATTCTGGTATATAATTTATTTTTACAGAACTAAGGCTTTCTTTTGTTTTACCTATGTTGTAACTTTCGATCGGAAGTAAGTAAAGAAACAAGTAACTGTTTAGCATATAAACGTTCACAAAATCATAACAATTAAAGGTAATGTATAGAATTGATTTTTACATTTCGAAGCAGATCTGAAATATTCTCACTAGGCGGTTCTCGGCATGAAAGTGTATTTTATAGGTAATTTAACTGAATCGTCAATACTTAATCAAATTTTATTTAAAATATATACCTGATAATTAAAATATCAGTGCAACACTGATAGCGGCCGTCGGCAGCATTCGGGGCCTGAGCGGCTAGAATTTGGCGGCCATCTTCACACCGCACAGTGTGGTAAATCGGCCATGTAGTACGACATAATTATTCAAGCATTGTTTTAACGTTTTTTAAATTTAATATAATACTTTTTTAGGATAGGTAACAAAATGTTTTGCAAAAAAAAATGTAAACAAGATGCGGGTTACTAAAATGGCTTCAGTTTTTAATAAAACTGTAATGTTTTGTGTAACTTAAAAACACAATTGATATCAAAATGCATGAATCATTGCTTTAAACTTATTATTAACTAATAGCTATATGACGCATATAAAATTAAGGTAGAATACAAGGTGTCTTGTCAAATATTGCTTTATTTAGGTTATGTAGAATTGTGAGTACAAAATATCATTGAGTTTCTATTCTATTCATTACATAAACAATAGAAGAACTTTTAGACTAAACAATATGTAACAGATAATGTTTTAGAAAAGCGCACTACGTATGCACCTGCACCCAAGCACTACTTAATTTTTTTGATATTGGTAATAAAACATTCAAATAAAAATTAATTAGTTAGGTATACTTTTCGTGATAAATAAATTGTTTTTGTTATTTGCCATATACAATGAAGTCGATATTTTTTAGATATTGCACTTAATATATTTTTATATTTATTTTTGTATTTATTTTATATACAACTTTATATATTTTTATATTTTTATGAAATTATTTTTACAAAAATGCCAATTACTGGCACTGAACTGGTAGCTTAGGAGATATCTTCGTTTAAGATTTATTTTTGTAAAGGTAGAAAAGTCGTTAAAATTTACCTAATTGATTAGTTTTTTATTTGAAATTTTCATTTCTAATATTAAAAGAATTGAAGGGAGTGTGGTTTTATAAAATTATATCTTAGTTATTTACCGAATTTTAAAAGTGTTATCATTTTGCTTGGAAATAATGTGGCATTATAACTGTTAATTTAGTTTTAACACGATGTGGCATGTAAAACTTCTACCGAGGGATAAAATATCCATATTTTTAAAATGGGTTCGCCATCTTGAACTTTAAAAAGATGACAGCTGTAATACAAAATTCCGAAATTCTGTACCTTAGTATTTGCAAAATGTTTACCGTTATTACACTCGGACGATTATTTGCAAAGTTCTGGTCATATAAAAATCGTGCAGTTTTTTTTGGTACAGTCAGTAGTAATTAAGGAGCCATAGTTAAAGCTATATAAATCCCGAATGGGCATCTATGAGCAGCTAATTTTTTGGTTTTTGGTTAAAAGGGATCCTTTTTCTTATTTTTTATATAAAAATTAAACTAAACTTCAACAAACTTTTTTTTGCATGCTCTACAAGTTAAAAAAAACTACGTAAATATAGTAATACCTAAAAAGACCCAAATTTTCTGAGGTAAGGGCTTTAATATTTAAAAAGTTTTGATACCGTAGAAAAGTTTGATTATAAACAGTAGTCATGTAAGAAATTAGAAAAACATTTGCTATGTTTAGTATCATATTTTCTGTTTTGAAAATGATGTATAGAAACATGTTAATTTCAGATTTAAAATATTTACTAACTTTAAGGCTTCCCCTCCGAGAACTGTAATTATATTTTTGTTTCTCAATTGCATTTTTCTATTATTAACACTATCTTAAATATAGATTTTTAGAATATGTTAAGAATATTGCAAAATTACATTTGGGACTTATGTCGTGCTAGACGGCCGATTTAACTCACTGTGCACCGGTAAGATGGGTAATGTAGATGTCTGCAGCAGTAAACAAGAATTGAATAGATCATTTTTTCTATTTCCCAAAGAGAAATCTAGGTAAGATAGTTTACATCTACCTTGTTTAGTAACTTATACTATACTGGAAAATTTGGTTTTTATAAAATTTAAAAATTGTATTATAATCAATTTGATTGATTGTTTTATTTTTAGTACAATAATTGTTGGCCCTGACTAAGAATCCTAATTCAATTTATTTGGGCGGAGTTTCTCCTTTAAGTTACTCATTATGAAAGTTTAATTTGTACAATTACTTTTCAATAATTCTCTTTAATTTTGGACAAAATAGTAATTACCTAAAACTAAAAAATGACAGATAAACAGTTGCATTTTTGACCCTTCGAAGGCCAAACTCTTAACTCAAAATGTTTTTTTAGTAAAATTGTAATTATACAACTGTTTTTAAGTATGTTTAGATTATCTGTTGCGTTTAGATTTATAAAGAAAATTTATTTTTTGGCTTTTTCGCAACTATATGAAAATATCTAACGTTAAATTGATTAAACATACCGCAACCTGTAGACTAGTCTGCCTACGGAATGTTTATTAATTTTATTATTTATTTTTATTATTTTTTTTTAAATTTATTACCGCAACCGAGAATATACAATCTCCAGACAGCTTTACGGTGTGGTCATTTTAATGTTGTTTTATTATAAACAAGGCACTATAAAAATAATATTAAAGTAATACAATGTGTTTTATTAGGACATACTCTCTTAACTTTTATACTTTGGCGAATACGAATAGATATACATATATTTTCCTACGACCACTTATACAAGTGACAAATATCACACTGTTAACTGGGCTAGAATGTGCTATATATCACACGGGTGTTGAAAAATAATTTTTAACACGTTTGTTGAAAAGCATGGCCGTCTTGTATCAAAGTCATACTGTTGACGTAACGGGTAGAGTTTTTTTAAACGAGGTTTGAAACAATTTTTTCAACATCAGTGTTAAAAAATATAAAAAATAATAGTTCTACTAAAAATTTTAAGTGGGCGTATTTCGAAGGATTTATACCTTCTCGTTTTCAACACTTATTATGTATTATACGAGTATTATTACTATGCGTCAGTACACTTTATTTGCTAAGAGGTGGCATTTTTTAAAGATTGTTTTTAAAACATTTTATACATGTTTTATAATTTAGGTAAAACAAATATTTTAGAAAAATATTTTCTAAAACAGCCATTTTAGCCTTTCACATGCTGTTACAGATTGTTCTAAATAATTAATTTTAAAATGTTTTTCAAAATTATCGTTTTACATATTTTGTATGTATTTCATATAATGTTAAAAATAATATATCAAGAAAATTTTATTAATTAAAAGTGCTCTGTTAAAAATTGTTTCTACATGATTAGTTTAATTTTAAGGCATTTATTAAAATTATTTTTTTAGATGTTTTGTATATATATTTAATAATTAGTTAGAAGTATTGTATTAAAAAAGCGTTTGGAACATATTTCTGAAGCATTTATCTGGACTATGTAGGAAAAATATTGATGGGGCAATAATATTTTACATATACTTTTAAAATGTGTGCTGTATATTAGTAATATATCAATACATCTAAAATATTTTTTAAAATCTTTTAAACACTGTGAAAATATCCAAAATTTTTCTGGTAATATATAATATTGGGAAAGTACATTATGTTATTGTTATTTTATAAAAAGCGTAAACAATTTTTTAACCAGAAATGGTTTCCTCATTTTATATTTTGAAACATGATTAAATACACAATTTTGTTTGCTAAAATATTTTTATTTTTATTATATTATTTATATTTTATGGATCTGATAACATATCTTGTTATATTGTCTTATTTCAACAAAAAAAAATCCAGTTGAACAGTTTAATAAATATTTAAATCTTATCTGATCTCTAGAGTTCATTTGTATTAGCCCCCGTATCAGTCGCTCAGGAAGTAACGTGTACAGGGTGGCCATTTTATGGTGATACAGTACCTTATCTAGAAAACGGTAATAGTTACGACAAAAAGTTAGATACAAAAGTTGTTTGGATTCAATTAAAATTTTATTTTATTTCACTTTTGTTTATACAGGTTGTTTTGTTTTGACGTGACACATGTCAACTTTCTTAATTTAAATGGGATACCCTATATATTATTACACATTTCGATTCTACTGTTAATTTGCGAAAGTTCTTATAATAACATCTATATTTGAATTCTTTATCGTTTTTGAGTAAACTGAGTTTTTAGAATTTTTTTTAAAAAAATATATTTTCAAAAAAAAAAATTTTTACCTATAAAACTTTAATGGAACTGACTAATATTCTGAACATACATTACTAAGGGTTCAATTCAACGAGTTTCCATGTTGGTCTTACCAATTAATATACAGGGTGTTAAAAATGGAGAGCAAAACAAACAGAACTTTAAATGTAAAAATCTCCTGTTTTTCAACT
The DNA here is from genome assembly GCA_030620095.1 of Kuschelorhynchus macadamiae. NCBI lineage: Eukaryota > Metazoa > Arthropoda > Insecta > Coleoptera > Curculionidae > Kuschelorhynchus > Kuschelorhynchus macadamiae. The sequence goes on from JAUTXW010004259.1 coordinate 20,912, forward strand.
GGAACCCTCTGTATATTTTTATTTCATCTGATTCAGCGTTCAATTACCTATCATTACTATATATATATATATATATATATATATATATATATATATGTGTGTCCTATACCTAAAATGAACAGTTTCGATTTTATTAGCCGTTTTCTGATTTATCCCGGAATTTTGCCAGTAAATGAGATCAGAAACTAAAAACATCAAGATAGGCTTAGGAAATAACCTAATGCAATTGTTGACTTAAGTTGACATTTGCTCTGTTTGTCGTTTTTGTCAAATTTTTGCTACGAAATTTGTTAAAAAATGGCTTTATATAGTTTAGATGAACGTCTGAAATTTTACAACTGTTTCATAAAAAATAATAAAAGTCCAGGGTTAGCCCTTAGAGAATATTCGAGGGAATATCCTGATAATCCAGTTTCCTCCAGGACTATATTTTTTCGAATTGTGCGTGATTTGGAAAATGGTGGCCTTAAAAACTCTAAGAAAAATCGTCCCAATTTTGTCCTCACTGAGGAAAAACAACTGGAGATTTTACTTTATTTCGAGGAAGATGATGAAAGGTCCCAAAGAGATGCTGACAGAGACATTGCAGGTGTCATGTCAGTAGAGGAAGCATTCAAAAAAACACTGCAGGTGAATGGTTATCATCCTTATAAATTTCTTCCAACTTAATTATTATCACAATTAGACTTTAATGAAAGATTGACTTTTTGTTGTGATATTATGGACCGGCAGTTCGAAAATGTGTTTTTTTCAAAAGTGCTTTGGACTGATGAGGCCTCATTTAATACGGCGGGTATTTTTAATCGAAAAAACACTCATTACTGGTCTTAAACTAATAAACATCTAATAAAAGCAATTAAAAAACAACGCTATTCAAAAAATGGAGGCTATTTACATTTTATGTATCGCAATGGACGATTAGTTGTTAGTTATACCGTGTGGCACAAGATATTTTTTTTGTCTCTCCCTTATTTTCGTAAACATTAAATAATAAGAACATAAATTACATAATATTTCACTTTTATTTGTATTTGCTAACATTATTTATAGTCGCTATCTGTGTTAAAGAAATGAGAATAAGGCTTAGTTTACGACATTTTTATTTTAGCCCACTTCATCTGTTTACTTATATTAAAAAAGACTAGTCAAATCAGAAAACGGCTAATAAAATCGAAACTGTTCATTTTAGGTATAGGACATATATATGAGTAATAATAGGTAATTGAACGCTGGATCAGATGAAATAAAAATATACAGGGTGTTCCATTAGAAAAACAGGAGATTTTTACATTTAAAGTTCTGTTTGTTTTGCTCTCCATTTTTAACACCCTGTATATTAATTGGTAAGACCAACATGGAAACTCGTTGAATTGAACCCTTAGTAATGTATGTTTAGGATATTAGTCAGTTCCATTAAAGTTTTATAGCTAAAAAAAATTTTTTTTTTTAAAACATGTTTTTTTTTAAAAAATTCTAAAAACTCAATTTACTCGAAAACGATAAAGAATTCAAATATAGATGTTATTATAAAAACTTTTGCAAATTGACAGTAGAATCGAAATATGTAATAATATATAGGGTATCCCATTTAAGTTAAGAAAGTTGACATGTGTCACGTCAAAACAAAACACCCTGTATAAACAAAAGTGAAATAAAATAAAAATTTAATTGAATCCAAACAACTTTTGTATTTAACTTTTTGTCGTAACTATTACCGTTTTCTAGATAAGGTACTGTATCACCATAAAATGGCCACCCTGTACGTAGCCCTACAAAATTCCTCTGTATATATTAGAAGACGGCGCTCGACAGCTTGTCGCGCTTACAGGCTCGGTTTTAAAGTGCCGACGTCAAGTGACCCTTTTTGTCTTGTTTATGTTCGGTGGCATAGTGCATCTCGATAAGCTTTAACGTAATGAAAAAATAATAATATACAATAATATAAACTGGCACTTAGACCGTTTACCTTTTCAAGGTTTCAACGTAAAGAATCGGTGGAAACTACGCGTGCCGACATCTCTGACCCAGGCGCTAAAGTAACAAACATTTTTATAGCGCTTAGCGCTTAACCAAGAATACCTGCGTATTGCAGACTGTGCCGCGCGTCATTGAACTATTATAAAAAAAGTTTAACTCTTTAGTTAATTATCAGTTAATCGTCCACATATGCTATTTTAACGTTACTGCGTCCGGTCTTATTTGAACCTACAGTAACCTAAGTCAAGTCAAAAAAGGTTATTTTTTATTAGTTTGTGTTACATGTCATTGTAAAAAGCGTCTGGTTGACCATTTTGTATGTGGCAATCTGGGCTCCGTACGCGATATTTTTGCAAGTTTCGTTAAATTTTCGGTGTCAGCCTCGTGGCTCAGTGATAGGATTCTGCAGTTGCATTGCAAGGGATGTATGTTAAAGCCCGGTTCGGACGATGACTTTCTTTCAGTTTTTTTAAAACAAAACTTGTCTTTAATCGTGTCCGGAGTTGTCCCTATTCTGAAATACAGGGTTTTTATAAATATCATAAATATCCTTAAGCCGATTTGGTTGAAATTTGGCAGTGTTATTTGTAGTAATAAGGCGCTAATTAAGCATTAACTAGTTTTTTGTTCGTTTTCGATAAAAAAAATCACTTTAAACCTTTTAGTTTACCTTAGTGGTATCAGCATACAGTGATAGCAGTGGCGGCTCGTGAGTATATTGAAGGGTGAGGCTACATGAGGTTAATTTTGTTTAAATGTGAATAAATTTCCACGTCACCCATGAGGTATTATTCTGCGACGCGTTGACCTTTTTTTTTAATGGAGGTCATCGCCAATACTAAACCATTAAAAACTAAAAAAATAAACTCTAAAAAAAGTAAATAAAAAGTAAACAAAACAAGTAAAATATGTACACCTATCACTAAAATATAGCGGTGATTGCGATAATAAAAACATAATTTAGTTTATTAAAACTTAAAATAAATAGTTGTATGAAATAAGATAAAAAAACTACTTTTTGTACATTAAATCGATACGTCTGTCTTTTAAGGTTGCAAATTTATCTATAATTTGGTCGTAAAAGTTTTGGTCTTCACTAAGTTCTGACAGTAATTCCTGCTCTATTGACATCATTGCTAAACCCGAAAGCCGTTCTTGTGTCATTGTGTTTCTTAGGTAGGTTTTGATCCGTTTAAGACATGAAAAATTTCGTTCGGCCGATACACTTGTTGCGGGAATAGTTAAAACTAAATTAAAAAGCTTATATGCTTCCGCAAAAATTGCTTTAAAATCTTTAAATAACAAAGCTAGACTTTTTTCGACATCTAAATTTGAAAATTGTTCATCCCTATACAATACAGAAAGCTCATTCTTTAATCTATCTCTGTCAAAAATGTTTGGAGTATTTTTTAATAAATTATTTAATAAGTCGTCTGGAAAGCATTTAACATATTCCGAATATTTTGTGCAATCGACTAAAGCAAAGAAATTTAAATTATTTAAATTTTCAAACCGCGTCCCTAATTGAAGAATTATACAATCTATTATTTCGAAATATAATATTTTATATTTAGTAAAAATATCAAAGTCGCTAGAACATTGCCCTCGACGAGTGTTAGTTGGCCGAATAGTGGCTTTTTTAGCAATATTGAAAAGTTCTTTGAAATGGTCCTCGTTTCTAAATTCAATAATTCGTTGCAGGGCCGTTTTTAGGGGTGTGCACGGTGTGCCGGCACAAAGGCCGCCTGCCAAAAACACAAAATTAGCCATTTGATTACAAAAATATACCTATATTTTTGTTTTCAAAATAAAGAAAAATTAAATTACATTTTGTTAGGCTTTTAAGATAAAACATTCATAAGAAATTTATTACCGGACATTTTTTTTTGCTGTGCATGAGTTGCCGAAATTACAATAGAACTATTTATAACAGCGTTCCTTGGAAAAGCAATAAAAATGATAGATAAGGGCGGCCGCCTTTCAATGCAAAAATGTTTGTTTATACTTCATAATTGGTATGTGTACAGTATATAGTTTTATATAGCTCTATATACTGTAGAATGGGGCAGTTTTTAAATGTTTTGTTTTTCTTTTTAGTATTCGATTAACTAGCGAGAGTTTAACAGTGATATAAAGTGTTTGTTGTTTAGTTATTTTTTTCTACATTTTGCAAAAGTGAAATTTCAAAAGAAACAAATTTTCGTAATTTAAAAAGGTTAGTTCTTCGGATAGATATTACTTTACTTAATATTACCATCCAAATCCGCATCTTACGTTTTGGATTTAATATTAAACATGTGAAAACAAATTTTTTTTAGCTTGAGATCAAAAAGTGGTTTATTGTTAATTTTATGTCTAGATTAATTTTCTATATTTCAAGTTTTAAAAAATGTATAAAGTAGTTTTACTAATTTACTTATCTAATAAAAATATAATAATTATATTTATTTTTTGGGTCATTTTAAAAACAAAATCTGATGCTAGATTACAATTTTACTTATTATTTATAAAAAATTCCATTTGGTGCGAACTTAATTGGGGATACTATAAAATTATATCTTCGCAGATTCAGAATAAACTAAATTTTCTAATTTTAATTACCTTTCAATTTTATTTCCAGATGTCCGATAGAAAAACCAAACGTTTATCTGGAGCTCAATATAAAAAAAGAAAATTAGAAAAGGAAGAAAACAAAAAAAAATTAAGTGGATCTTTGCAAAAATATTTAGTTCCATCAACATCGTCACAGGGTACAGATACAATTGAGGATGAAAATGTAAAGGATGCACATAAAGTAAGCGACCCTGAAGAAAAAAAACACCCTGAATCAAATACAGAAAGAGATAATGAAGAAAAGATGCTCTTAACCGATGATAATCCTAACTTAAACGAAGTTATCCCTGAAACTAATGATGATTTTGATGTCAGCGACCCATTCACCTGGCCGGATATTTTACAAAATCAAGTTATTGAGCAAATAGTACAAAACGATTTTCAGCATATAGAAAAAAAATTTCCTTCTGATGAATCGGGAAGGAAATTTTCTTCAACTCAATATTTTCGAATTTTGCCAAATGGTGAAAAAATTAAAAGAGCTTGGTTGGTATACTCCTGTAGAGCGAATAGCATTTTTTGTCTTTGTTGTAAAATATTTTGTAAGGAAGTGTTTAAGTTAAATAGCAAAATGGGGTATTCTGATTGGCGACATCTTTCACATATTTTATCCAAGCATGAATCTTCTGTACATCACTTGCAAGCTAATCAAAAATGGGTTGAGTTAAAAATGTCATTAAATAAAAAATTAACTATTGACAAAGAACGGTAAAATTATTTTGAACTTGAAAGGGAACGCTGGCGCTCTATCTTAAAAAGAGTTATTGCAATTATTCAATTTTTAGCTGGACAATCATTGGCATTTCGTGGAACAAGTTCCGTCTTATACGAACAAAATAATGGCAATTTTTTAAAAGCTGTTGAAATGGTGGCAAAATTTGACCCAGTGTTATCCGATCATCTAAAAAAAATTACAAAGACCCAAGAATCAAAAAGTAAAATAACTCACTATTTGGGAATTCATTTTCAAAACGAAATAATTACTTTGCTAGCAAAAAATATTTGCCATCATTTTACGACACTCTTAAAAAAATCCAAATATTTTTCCATAATTTTAGATTCTACTCCAGATGCAAGTCATACAGAGCAAATTACATTTGTAGTCAGATATGTAGACTGTAACGAAGAAAATGTTGTCATAAAAGAGTGTTTTTTGGGTTTTTTTCCTATTTTATATACAACTGGGGAAGGGATTTTTAACCTATTGGTTAATGATATTTTGCCTAAGTTTGAATTAGATATTAGGGATATAAGAGGTCAGGGCTATGATAATGGGGCCAATATGTCCGGAAAACATATCGGACTTCAACAAAGGGTAAAAAATGTTAATTCCAGGGCCATATTTGTTCCTTGCACCGCTCACACACTAAATCTAGTAATAAACGATTCCGCTAAAATCTCCCACGAAACAATACATTTTTTTAACATCGTGCAGGAACTGTATGTATTCTCTTCTTCTTCTCCTTTTCGTTGGGATGTTTTAAAAAAAAATGTTAGTAATTTAAATCTTACATCGGTAAGTGACACCCGATGGGAAAGCAGAGTTAAAGCGCTTAGACCACTTCGGAATCAACTAGGAAATATTTGTAAAGCTTTGGTTGAGCTTTCAGAAGATGTTACAAGAGACTCAAAAACTAAAGTGCCAATTCATTATTAGAAAAAATAAAATCATTTACTTTTATCTGTAGCTTAGTCATATGGTACGAGTCATTAGTTAAAATTGACGTAGTCAGTAAATTATTGCAAAAAATTAATATTGATCTGACTCAGTGTGTCACATCATTAAAACATGTACTTAACTTTATTAACGAAATGCGATCGGACCAAAGTTTTAACACTTACATAGAAATTTCATCCAATTTAGCAAATGAAATTGATGTGGAACCAGATTTTCCAGAAGTTCGTATAAGGCGGAAAAAATCCCAATTTAGTTATGAAAGTACAGACAATGTATTAACTAACGAACGAGAGAAATTTAGAATAAATTTTTATTATACTGTTATTGACCGAGCTAGAATATCAGTAGAAGAAAGGTTTAATTCTCTTTCGTATTGCAGTAATATTTTTAACTTTTTAACACGGTTTCATGATGTGACATCGGATGATTTAAAACAAAAATGCGTTGAACTTGAAATCGCATTAACCGAAGACGAATCGAGGGATATAAGTGGCGTAGAACTATTTGAAGAAATTGTTACATTTAAATCTCTAACAGATCAAATCAAACCTATTGAGATTCTAAAATTTATTTATAGTAATAATTTGGTCTCATCTTTTCCTAATTTATGTATAAGCTTGAGAATTTTTTTAACAATACCAGTAACGGTTGCATCTGGTGAACGGTCATTCCCAAAATTAAAAATAATAAAAAACTATTTAAGATCTTCTATGTCACAGGAAAGGCTTACAAATTTAGGTATAATTGCCATTGAAAATGTAATTTGTGAAAATTTAGACCATAATAAAATAATAGACGAGTTCGCAAGTACAAAAGACAGAAAAATATTTTTGAAATGAAGAGGTTGTTTTTTTATTGGGACTTGCTTAGTTTTATACTTAGATACAATATAAAATATACCAATTTTTGTTTGTTTGGCTTTTATATTATTTGATATTTAAATAATTAATAGTTTAAACATTTGTATTTTGTTTTATGTTGTTTATTGTTTCGTTTAATAGATTATTACCTTATGTTATGATACAATGTTACTTGTTAATGTATACGTAGGAACTTAAATATATTTTTTTGTTCAATAAATATTGTTTTTTTTTTTGTTATAAAAGGGCGGCCGTTTTATTTCTGCACAAAGGCGGCCGAGGGGCTAGGAACGGCCCTGATTCATTGCTTGGCAAGGTTTATTTGCGAAATGCAGTAATTTATATCTAAATGCTTTAACTGTAATATTTGAAACAGTACATCAGTGCAACTAAAAATGTGTTTATAAATATGCGTTAAAAGGCAAAATTCGAAATCATTAAAATGCTTTAGAAATCCTTTTGCACCATTAATAGATTCTGTTACAGAAGTTAAGTCATTAATAATAGTTTCAAATGCTATAATTAAATTGTCCCATTCATTAGCCACTAAGTTTAAAATTTTAGACCGTGTATACCATCGCGTTTCTACAGCTCGCGGAATTCTTTTACCTACTATCTGATTAAGCACAAAAGACCGTTTTGGTGATTGTTGGAAATAATTTGGTATTCCTAATAAAGTGGCAAAAAATATACGACTTTGGGTAATCAGTTTTGTTCCCTGTTGTAAAACTAGATTTAATCTGTGGGCGCAACAATGAGTAAACATAGCTAAAGGAGCAATAGATCTAACTTTTGTTTGAAGCCCATTTATTTCACCTGCCATAACACTAGCCCCATCGTAACACTGCGCGACCAATTTATTTTTAAAGTCATAAGGCTCTAAGCTGTTTTGTATTAAATGAAAAAGGCTCTCTGCTGTTCTATTATCGCTAACGTCAAAAAATCCTAAAAATCTTTCTTTTAAAGATCCGTTGGTCACATAAATAACTGTTATCGAACACTGTGATTTTTCTGTTATATCAGTACTATCATCCGCAATTACGCCAAAAAAACAACAATCGGTGTCATTGATTTCTTTTTTTATATATTCTTGAATATAGTCATGTATGCAACCAATTAGTTCATTTTGTATAGTCTTAGATTGTCCCGTAAAAATATTACTAAATTTAGCACAATGTTCAGTAAGTTCGGCATTTCTTTTTATTAAGCATGCAAATATTTCCTTGAAATTGCCACGGTTAAAAGAATCTGTTGTTTCATTATGACCTCGAAATGCCAAGTCCTGTTTACCCAAAGTAATAGTAACATCAATTAAATAATTTAATAATAAACGGTTTTTTCGAACATTTTCATTATAAACAATTTTATTAAGACTTTTTCTTGTAGTGCATCCGCAATAGTCGCCCTATTTTGCTCCAGTCTTGTAAGTGCTACCGAATTTTTAATATGCTCTCTTGAACTTTCATGCGATTTTACTGCTCGTGAAAAATTTTTTAAATCCGAATATCCGCCCCCTGAACTCCAATTATTTTTGACGCAACCTAATAAAATACAAGGCCAACAATATAAGCTTTCTTTATAAATACTTCCGCATAGCCACCTATAAGTTTCGTACCAAGATATTTGAAAAGTTTCGCTTCTTCTTAAAAAAGGCGTTTCAATTAATGAAGCAATAATGTCCTGAATAGGATTCATTTCAAAAGCAAAAAGCAAATACAAAAAATGGAACGGTCCAACTTACCAAATCAAAACAAAACAAAAACTTACTCACGCGTATTTATTCACCTTAAAAGACAGAACGCCCTCAATCAGCGATTATCGCAATCTATTTCCTATTTCTTTCTCAGCCGCACGCACCACGTAAAAAGAAGCCGTTGGAATATTTCGCTACTCATGTGATTTAAATAACCAATAAAAGCATATCCAAGCTACAGATTTATCGCCTCAAGAATGCAATAGAAAACGCGTGCATCAGCAATCGCCATCCCGCTTTGTCGTAATCAGGTGACTCGCCGGCATCGGCACCGGCCGTTGATAAATAGGTCAGAAGTCGAAACTTTCCAAGCTAAAATTATTTCGCTTCATTCGAGAGCACTTTCTTTAGGAATGGGTTTGCACGGATTGCACGGTCGGTTTTTTGATGTGGTCAGAATTTATTTTCTAAAATATTTATTATGGGATTATATTTTGTTTTTTTTTAAATGTTATTATGTTGTAAAACTGTTAAAAAGTATATTTCTAATTGGTAATAGATAAAAAGTTATATAAAAAAATTCTCTTTTCCTTTATTTTGGGGGTGAGGCGCGGCCTCAGAGGCCTACCCTGACGAGCCGCTACTGAGTGATAGTATTGTCACTGTCACATCAGTAAATTTTAAAGTTGTAAATTAGCAGTGATTTCATTCTGAATAATCTTAGTAATTCTGAAATGATTGACATGCACTTTATATATGGATTAGCAAATGGAAATTCGGAAGAGGAACGGAGAATTTACCAAGACAGATACCCTGACAGAGTAATTCCATGTGCTAAAACATTTAGAAAGATACATGCAAAATTAAGTGAAACTGGTAGTTTTAATAAAAATACGGGGGGTGGAAAACCGGAAACTGTAACAACGCCTGAACTAGAAGAAGCTATACTTAATGCGGTCGAAGAAGATCTTTCAAATAGTACCAGGAAGATTGCATTGCAAAGTCATTTTCAGCAACAATTTTCGCTGAACGAATAGGTAGGAATTATCGATGACTACCTAATTGGCTCATCTTTTTTACCAGCAAAATTAACAGGCGAATCCTATACAGACTTTTGGCGAGAACATCTACCCAATTTGTTAGAAGTATCCCTACAGGTAATAGCGAATATGTGGTTTATGCACGACGAGGGCCCAGCTCCTTTTAGGGTCCTTGCTCGTCAGCATGTCTATTTATGGGTCATCTGAAGGCTCTGGTACTAGATGTAAAAGACTTGAGAAATCGAATAATCAACAATTGCAATGTCATAAGGAATACTCCAGGGACTTTTGAACGTGTCAGACAATCTATGACGAAACGATTGCAGTCGTGTATTTTATCACTTGATAGTCATTTTGTTCATCTACTTCAAGGTCGGAATTGTTTATTTTTTATTTTTCTGTAATTTATGTATAGTAATTAATACATAGGATTTATTTTTTGTTAATGATGTCCATGGATAATTTTTAAAGTGGTTTAAAGTCATTTTTATTTTTTTTGTTGTTTAAACTGAAAAAAAAAACTATAAAAGCTGCGGAGTCAGTGGCGTACTTTTTTTCTCAATAATAATGGTTGCGGTGCCCCTTGAGACGCCTCTGGACTTAAAACATCAATTTAGTTAGGCCCGACTTAGCGCCTTAGTACTAAAAATGTCACTGCCAATTTTTTTCTAAAAACGACCTAAGGAATCACCTCAGTTACGTACCGAAGTTAGGAAACACCCTGTATAATTTATGAGACAAAAGCCAAATAGATATAGATAGATTTAAACGTGAATGTCGAAAAAATGTTATATCGAGTATAAAGATAGTTTAGGGTAGTTAAATGGAAAATTAAGATTTTTGAGTAAAATTTAATTAATTTTTATCTAAAGCTATATTGTAGGTAAGCTGTAAGTTGTTAGCTATGAGCTATTAAATAAATATATTATAATATATTATTATTATATTAAAATAAGGATTTTTAAACAAAATCCATACTGTTTGGTGGCTCTGCGCCGTTAGGTAGGAAGTCCGGGTTGCCAAAGTAGAATTTGGTCGGGCTAGAGATTTGTATCATTGTATGGTTTTTATTTTTAGGATGTGGCTCCAAAATTTATTTTATGTGTTGTAGCATATTCTATACCCGTAGTTATCGTATGCCATTGTGGACAGAAAATGGAGGATCAGGTGTGTAATATTATAGTTGTAAAATGCAACAAGTTATTAAATTTTTAATGCAAATAACGTCTATTGCCGTTCTGCCTCTCGAGAGAGAACAAAGAATAGAATTCTCTCATGATCTCAATGCGTGGAGATCCTACCTCGAAAGTTTAATACAAGAAAATGTATTTTTAATGCAAATTGCATATATAGTATTCGCTATGTTATCTACAAATGAGAAAAAATTGTAACATTAATTTTTTGGAAAAATTTGGACGCGTTATAACTTCGGCATGTCAACAAATTTAGGGATAGGTATAAGTTAGGGTAACTAGAAAAAGAAGAAGACGCCCAAAAAATTATATATAGTTAAGCCAATATTTAGGGTGGCAAATTATGTGCAAAAATCCCGTATATACAAATAAATATATATCTTCTTACTTGTCGAAAGCATAATAATAGTCTTCTCAGAAAGTTTCAACTGGCAAATTATTCTTTCTAGATGATGAGTATTGGCGAGTCATTATATTCAAGTCGATGGTATCGATGCACAAATAAAGTTCGACAGTCAATTCCTTTTATTATACTTCGTACCCAACGTCGAAAGGGTTTAGATGCTTTACCATTGGGCAGTTCTAACTATATGCTGTTGGTCATGGTAAGTACATTTAGGATATTCTAAAATATGAATTAGTCTTGTTAGATTACAAATTTATTGCAACATGATCAGTGGCGTAGCTACCAGATATGGGATTAATTTTGTAATTAAAACTTAAAAACATATACAGGGCTGCCCAAAAGCTCCGAATTAAATTAATATAGCCTCAACCAATAACTTTTTGAAAAAACGCTCAGACCCGTTAAATTATTTTTTTAATTGCTCATATTTTGACGTAATTCATTTGTTTTTGTATTGACATTTGTCAAAGGTATGACGTCATCGATGTTTTTTTAAATGGTAACATACAGCTTGTCAAACATCATTCGAAAGCTCTTACCTCATACAGCATGCTCCTAAATTTTGGGGCGATTCTGTCAAGCTATTTCAAAATGGCTACTGTTCAAAATTAAAAAAAAATTATTTCACTAATGAATTTATTTTTCCATTTAACACTAGATATCTGTTTAGTGTATTCGAAAACTCTACAATAGTTTGTTTTGTCAAAAATTAAAGAATTAAAATTAATAAAACAGCAAGGCAAAACAAAATAAAAAAGTTGTTTAATGTTGCAAATTTTGAAAATGTCCTCCACCCGCTACTTGGCATGCTTCCAGGCGATGATAAAATCCGTCCACGGAATTCTGAATGGCTTCAGCCGGTATGTTATTTGACTCCACTCGAATTCTGGTTTTAAAATCTGTAATAACCTGTTTTGGTAAACCTTCTCTTTTAGATGTCCCCAAAAAAATAGTCTAAAGACTCAAGTGTACCACGTCGTCCAATCCAGCGACCTGTAAATACTTCATCTAAATATCCTCTCCCATTGACACCAAAATGTGGTGGAGCACAGTCTTGCCACATACATTTACTTTCTGGGGGCCCTGCGTATGAGCTTCACATATCCAGTGTGAATTTTCCTGACTCCAGAAACGATAATTGTGTCTGTTAAGCACTCCGTTTAAAATGAACGTATATTTATCCGAAAATAATATGTTACGGGAAAACCTATTATTCTCGTCACACCGTCTCATCATTTCCTCGCAAAATTGTAAACGCCTGTCATAGTCATCTTCTAAAAGCTTTTGAACAAGATATAAATTATAAGGATATATATATATATATATATATATATATATATATATATATATATATATATATATATATATATATATATATATATATATATATATATATATATATATATATATATGTTGTTTATACAGCTAAAAAAACCCTACCGAACTGTCTACTGGTTGTATACAGGTTGTCCCATTTAAAAAAACATAATATTGGTAAATAACTCAAAAATGGTAGGTGATAAAAAAAAATCTGACTACGCCACTAGATTCTACGTAAAAATTTGCGTGATAAGCAGTTTTTACCTTTTTGATATCTCAAACGGCAAGCGAGATGCGAGGGGGGTCCCAAAATGCAATATTTTCAAAATCACCCTGTGTCTTAGAAACGGAGCGGGCTGGGCAATTTTTGTTTATGGCACCTTTAGTTTCACAAAAATCGAGCACAGTGTTGCGAAAACCGCAAGTCTCTATCTTTTCAAATAACCGAGATACCCCGTAAAAGCATCGAAATTTGGACACCCTGTACTGTACAGGGTGATCAGTTAAGGGTAGCGAGCGGCCATATCTCATAAGATATTGGTAGTATAGATTTGAGAAAAAAAAATCATAATAAAAGTCGCCAAGAGAAATTGCTGAAAATTATTTTCGAGTTTGTCAAACGTCCGCTAGAGGGCGTAACAACCAACACCAAGTAGAAAAATGGGGTTTTTATAGAATTTTGCCTAATGAAAATATATCGATGATATCATTTTCATATTTAGTGACCATTTCCCTACACTTTTTGTCTAAAATGTTTTGTTCTATATATCAAAATAAAGCGGTGGGGGAAGTTCAATTGTTTTTTCAAACAAACCAAGATGTCTCCTGTTTCTTTTGACCGATTTTAGCAAACTTAGGCTCATATGAAAGAGCATAATTTGCACTACAAAACGCTTATTTGGTTTTGAATTTTTGACTTTTGCTGGCGTCGCTAGATGGCGTTAACCAAATTAGTAGCATATTTTTTAGTTTTTTTCAAAAAAATCAAATGTAATAGTATATTCATTTTTACATATTTTAAAAGGGGATAAATTTCTCTATAATTTAATGAAAATAATTTATCATCTACCTTTTTTTGAACCGTTGATATTGACCAAAATATTATTTTATTTTATTAAAAAATGGCACGCCACTGCTTTTTGTCAAAATAAAAATCATTTTCGTAATCACTTATTAGTTGCTAACAAAAAGAACCTCTTGACTTTTTTTCGTTAGACGAACGGTTTTGGATTGAAAAAATAAGATGTTTAACAATGAAAAATCTTAATAAAACTGCCCAACAACAACATCTTTTTGTTAGCAACTAATAAGTGATTACGAAAATGATTTTTATTTTGACAAAAAGCAGTGGCGTGCCATTTTTTAATAAAATAAAATAATATTTTGGTCAATATCAACGGTTCAAAAAAAGGTAGATGATAAATTATTTTCATTAAATTATAGAGAAATTTATCCCCTTTTAAATTAAAATATGTAAAAATGAATATACCATTACATTTGATTTTTTTGAAAAAAAACTAAAAAATATGCTACTAATTCAGTTAACGCCATCTAGCGACGCCAGCAAAAGTGAAAAATTCAAAACCAAATAAGCGTTTTCTAGTGCAAATTATGCTCTTTCATATAAGCCTAAGTTTGCTAAAATCGGTCAAAAGAAACAGGAGACATCTTGGTTTGTTTGAAAAAACAATTGAACTTCCCCCACCGCTTTATTTTGATATATAGAACAAAACATTTTAGACAAAAAGTGTAGGGAAATAGTCACTAATTATGAAAATGATATCATCGATATATTTTCATTAGGCAAAATTCTATAAAAACCCCATTTTTCTACTGGGTGTTGGTTGTTACGCCCTCTAGCGGACGTTTGACAAACTCGAAAATAATTTTCAGCAATTTCTCTTGGCGACTTTTATTACGATTTTTTTTCTCAAATCTATACGACCAATATCTTATGAGATATGGCCGCTCGCTACCCTTAACTGATCACCCTGTACTAAATTGGGTAACCTTCATTATTCCTAACAAATGGAAAAAATCCGGGTAAGGGAAATTTACCGATTTTTTTATAAACTCTTCTGTATTTTCTCCTAGTTCTACGATTGCCACTTTTTTGGTTGTACAAAATTAAATTAATACTTGCATAGTATAATTACCTACCTGACTACAAATTATTTTTTTTAGAAGCATGTGCAATTGGCGAAAAAATTGTTGAAATTCTTTGCCCGATAGGGCTGGTAATCGAATGCGTCTGATCTATAGCCTCGTCTCGACTTTACGTATATTGACCTATCCGTTTAGAGGTTAAATAAATATGTTCCAGGACGATGAAGTTTTAGCAGTGAACTGCGAACGTTTACAAATTGATACTCTATCGAACGTGTTAAAATGCCTTCTAACCTTTTGCTTGATAAATTTAATTGGATACAATGCGTAATTTACAATATTTTTATCACAGCAGTTTTTTAATAATAATTTTTTTAAAATTTCACTGGGCCGCCATATTGGATTTTTACCATAAAGTCAATCGCGTAAGTAACGCCGCGAACAGAAAGACAGACAGACAGACAGACCGACGGAATAGAAAAAACATATTTTTCGTAATCTAGGGACCCTGAAACGTGAAAATTTGGAAAAATACTGTCTCTGTGCATGCATCATATGTAAAAAACAATTTTTACCATGAAGTGGAACTTTAAAAAAATGGCGGCCTAGGAACCGTTTACTTTATGACCACATGATGCATTATGTATTATTGTGGCCTTATCTATATCATGTATTTTGTTGATCTCTTGAAATAAAATTTATTTATTTATTTATTGATGCTAATATTACAAAAATTAACGGAAAATTTCTTTTTTAGGTATTGAAAACATCGTATTCTTATCTTACCCTATTGGATCAAACAACTTAGTACCGACAATAGATACTCAAAATAACCGATTAGTTTTACTTCACGTGGTTTCACATCCACTTGGTATTCTTTCATTTAATATTTTATTATTTTCTACCTAGTATTTATAGTTTGTGAAAAGAAACTACTTCAATCCTGATTAAATATGAAGTTGTTAACAGTGTAGATAGAAGAATTTTCTCGGACACTAAATTTTAAGTTTACATTAGGTAAACTGAACAATGTAGTCTTTCACATTCATTAATAAAAGCACAGATAGAATTAATATTTTTTTACTGACGATGAACGGCTTATGATACTATTAATATCGCAATTTTGCGTTTAGTAACAGGGAGGGAACACAATCAAAAGCCTTCGTAAAGTCAACCAATAAGGCTACATCGCAATTTTGGTAATAAACTGGTGAAATTTCGAAGCGTCCACCCTAGGTTTTTACCCCATTCTCAAAGTTGACTATCTTAAAAAATATCACTCGGATTTTGATGAATTTGAACTTTTTAAAATGATTGGTTAACTGGCTTTCAATTGACGTATCAATTTAGTGTGCATTGTTAGATGATAGGGATATACAGGGCACATAATGAAGTAATGTAAAATGATCTAAAATATTTGACGATCCAATTTTAACCAGAAACATGGGGTTTGATTCTTAATTCGATTTTTTCGGTCTAGGATGAAACTGCAAAATGATTTCCCAGATTTTTGAAATTTCCAGAGATACGAATTTTTTTGGTGAAAATCAAGTTTTTTTTTAAATACAGCCTTGTATTGTTTTTTGTTAGCCGTGCTAAAAGTAAAAACAATTGAGTCGAATGGTCAACAAAAAAATACAAGGTCGTCTAAAAAAATTAATAGATTTTCAGCAAAAAAATTCGGATCTCTGGAAAAAAACGAAATTTCAAATATCGGGGAAATTACTATTTTGCATTTTTAACCTTTAGGACAGCAAAAATCGAATTAAGAATCAAACTGCACATTTTTAGTTAAAATGGAATCATAAAACATTTTAGATCATTTTACATAACTTTATTATGTACCCTGTATATCCCTATCATCTGATAATACACACTAAATTGATACCACAATTAAAAGCCAGTTAACCAATCATTCCAAAAAGTTCACATTTATCAAAATCCGCATGGTACTTTTTAAGATAAGGTGGACGCTTCAGGTATTGACCAGTTTATTAATAGTCAAAAATTTTGATAGCAATTGATATATTTACGGTAAATAATTACCGAAAATATACACAACTAGGCAGGGGCGTGCGGTGAAATTTTAAGAAAGGGAGGCAATTTTTAGAAACCCACCTATTTGCAATGTAATTCGATGCTTCGATAATTTTTTGCAAATTCATCAATGACGTCATCATAAAAACGTCGATGCTAACAACAGCGATGTATGCAAAAGTCTCTCCTGCCCCGTTGAATTTCTCACGAAATTTTTTATACGTTTAAGTGTTGAAAAATTGCGTTCTACTGATGAACAGGTATTGTCAATACTAATTCACACAATTTCGACACGTCGGTGTAGGCATCTTCCAGCTCCTTGTCTTTTAAAAATTGCATTAGTTCCTTAGCGTTATTTTTTACGCTAATGTCATCAGTTTCGTAAATCACTTTTAGTTCAGATCGCAGTAACACTCGGTCGAAGAACTGGCCATAATGAAGAAGAAGAGATTTAAACGCATCTTCTGGAAAAGTTTTTCCTTTAAATGCATCAAAATTGCAGAGAAACAAAAATCTTTTTTTGGATTTTTCGCAACTGCATAAAAATATTTAACTTTAAATTCATTAATTTAAATTTAAAGTTAAATATTTTTATTCAGTTGGGAAAAAGCCAAAACAGATTTTTGTTTGTCAATCTAAACGAAACAAATAATCTGAATACATTTAAAAAAAATTGCAGAGCTCGAGGAATTTAAAATCATTTAAATCCTTAAATCTATAGTTTATTTGTTGCTGAATGTGATCGATTATTCCGTGAAAGAGGCGTCTGTATGATGTTTGAACGTCTTCCACCTTATCTGTTCGAAGACGCTTGGCTTGTGGCTCTACATTTAACGTCATCGTTTTCTCCCAAAATAGGTCAAAATCATTTCTTTTTTGGCTTAACATGGACTTAAAATCATCCACTTTTTTTAGGCAAAAAGCAATATCATTTGTTTTAGTTTGTAATATATTAAAAACATTGTCCGAGAATGGAAATAATTCTGAAAATATGTTCAACAAATAATTAAAATTAAAATTTTATTGCTTCTGAGTCCCACGTTTCAATTCATTTAATTTTCGGGTACTGTTAACACAAGTCTTCCATTATGGTACCACCTAGTAAGAGCTACTTTGGCCAATCGTTTGTGGACAATGGAGTCCAAAGCTTGTGCACGTTTTGATGACTTGGTAAAAAAAGCAGCCATGCCACTTAAAGTAACGAAAAATACTTTACACTCTTTAATGTGAAACTAAATTTAATTTATGAACAAAACAATGGACAAACACAGCACTTGGAAAAGTTTCTCGAACTTTAGCTTGCACACCCCCTAATTGTCCTGCCATCACTGCAGCTCCATCATAGCTTTGAGAAACTAATTTTTTCTCTCCATTAATTTCTTTAGTAATGTTATAAACTACGGTATATAATGCATCTGCTGTACGATTTTCGAACACATTCTTAAAACCTAAAAATCGCTTTTGAATACTTCCGTCTGTTTTAACATAGCGTATTACTATAGATTATTGGCTAAAATTAGTGATATCAGTTGTTTTTTCCAGAACAATAGCAATGAACCGCGCCTAGCCATGCTTAATTCTTTTTAGAATAATGGTTGCAACAGCGGAAATTAAATCATTCTGGATTCGATTCGACGTTCCGCGAAAAACGCTAGACTGGTCTAAACGATTTTTTAAGCAATCATCATATTTAGCTATTAAACTAAGTAAATCTTGAAAATTTCCTCTATTTGAAGAAACGCTTGTTTCGTCATGACCTCTCAATCCCAATTCGTGCTGTCCGAGAAAACAAACAACATCGATAAGTCTTCTTAATATTTGCCTATTTTTATCGACTTGATTCATTGTGTTGGCGGTGACTAATTTCCAACTGTTTATTAAGGGCGTGTTCAATTCTGGTTTTGCCGAAGACTTTTTCTTTTATGACGGCCTGTAAATGCGCTTTGGACATAATGTGTTGTTTTACAGCTTTATGGAAATTGTTTAATTCGGAAAAACCAGTTTTATTCCAGAGACCTTTTTCATTTTCAAAAAGTAAACATGGCCAACAAAATAATTTACTTATATTTTCACACCCTGTTAGCCATTTAAACTGATCGTATTGTTTTTACGGCTAAAAATGTCTAATACAGTTTTTCATTTTTGTGGTTAAATTTTTCATAGGCGGTTTTGCCCTTCCTTTGGAAATTATTTGAAGCTTATCAGCGAAGTTTAATATTAAAAATCCCTTTATTATTAAGACACACACCACACATTCACAGACTCTTTTCTTACTAAATTCTCTAACATTTTCAACGTTATTACCGACAGTCGAAGTTGACGGTATTTGCATATCCACGTCCGTATTATTTTCTTCCATATCGCACCATGCACTACGCGACGTACGTGTCACACAACACACGGATAGCCGTTCAAACAAAGAACCTACTCCAACGATTGCATCTCCCACCACTTAAAACACGCGACTGAAATGCAAAAATTGCAAACAGCCGGTGGAAAGTTCAATAACCTCTGGCTCGATTCACAGGAAATCAAGCATACAGGACTTGGCTGCAGAGAAGCTAGCGGTCCGCATAGGTTCTATTTGATATTCTATTGTGGCTGGGTCGGAGTCAAGGACGCATTTATTAAGGGTTTGATAATTAAGATACTGTTTTAGAATTTTTAATATAAACTAAATTAATGGTTTCCTATTTCAAACATTTCAGAAGATGTTTTGTAATTTTTTTTTGGGGATGCACCGCTTCCCTTGCTTCCATGGACTGCACGCCCCCGCAACTATGTCTCATTTGACTCGAGCACCACTGCTGATGGGTTTTTATTGTATTAATAAATAAAATCGAATTAAGAATCAAATTGTATTTTTCTAGTTAAAATGGGATCATAAAACACTTTAGATCATTTTGCACAGCTTCATTATGTGTCCTGTATATCCCTATCATCTGATAATACTCACTAAATTGATGCCACAATTGAAAGCCAGTTACCAATCATTCCAAAAAGTTCAAATTCATCAAAATCCGCATGATACTGTTTAAGATAGGCAACTTTGAAAATGGGGTAAAAACCTTGACCAGTTTATTAATAGTCAAAAGTTTTGATACAGATTGATATATTTAAGGTAAGTAATTACCGAAAATGTACACAACTGGGTCTCATTTGACTCGAACACCACTGCTGGCGGGTTTATATTGCATTAATAAATAAAATCGAATTAAGAATCAGTCTACATTTTTCTAGTTACAATGAGATCATAAAAAATTTTAGATCATTTTACATAACTTCATTATGTGCAGTGGCGCAATTAGACGTCGACTTTTGGGGGGGCTCTACCCCTGACACTTATAAGATAATATTGATTTGAGGATAAAACCAATTTTAAACAAACAATGTTTTTTGTGCATGATATTTTTTGCAAGTCAACAAAGCCATGAAAATTTTCATGTTAGGTTTATCTTATTCTTAATACTACAATGTATACAAAAAAAAATGAAATAAATTTGCCATATTTCGCCGTTTTTCTTTTTTATTTTAAATATGTATAATCGGAAATAAAAGTAAGAGTCTGCCCCAATGAGTTCAGGAATCTTTTAGTGTTACATTTACCCCAACCATATCTATTTTCAATTTGACTATAATCGATTAGCGTTCTCAAAATATAAAATATGAATGCTTTTGAACCCTTAAAAAACTGAATATCTACGCCTATGGCATTCTAAATCAAAATTGTTAAGATACAGTCCAAGTCTATTTATGGCACAAGTTTGAAACCAATCAAAATTTTACCAGTTCATCCAGTTTTAGTAATATTTGTTTTTACATTTTATTAGCCCGCATTTTTTTGTACGGCTATGATTTAATTATAAACTCTCGATATTGCCTAAGTTTTTATGTTTCTTATTAGCTTTTAGGCCATCATATGATTTAATTAATATTTATGGCGATATATATATATATATATATATATATATATATATATATATATATATATATACAGTGTGTCCGAAATTGGTTATGACAGTATTGGGATCTCGGAAACCGTGATAGTTACAAAAACGTTTAAATGGAGAAAGTTTTAGACAATTATGTTTGTAATTTAACGCCGTTTTGCTCGCGATTCTATCTTTTTTAGTTTTTGAGATATTTTGAAAAAACCAAAAAACTGCATTTTCGAAAAAGTCCTATAATTTATTTATTTATGAAAATTTTGAAAATCTGTAAGAACATTATTAAGGCAACTTTTTACGTAGAGTGCACCTATTAAGTCAGATTTTACATACAACGTTTCGATTTTCTAGAACCATCATCAATTTTGTTTTTTCTTATGGCCGCTGTGTTCGATTTTAACAGTTTTGAAAAGAGTATTTCTTTAGCTTTTCAACGGTGTATCACACTTTGTAATTAGGTTATTACTAAAGGTGCAAAAAGTGCGTAGAGGAAATATTTAAACGTTTTTTGGAATTATCAAAGTAAAAAGTTAAAAATTAATAGTGTTAAATAGCAATATATTGTAATTTAACATCCAGTTCTACAAAAAATCAGTAAAAACTACCTAATAACATAACTGATTCGTTCACAATGTTCACATATGTTCAAACTACCACCCGCATATAACACTAACATCTTTGCCCAAGTAGGCTTTGCGTTTGAAATAAGACTGTTTAAACATTTTTTCGAATTATCGATATAAATTAAAATTTAATAGTTTCAAATAGCAATATTTTTTAATTGGACATTAAATTCTGCATAAAATCAATAACTTCTACTCAGTAACATTAATACTATGTGCACTGCACATAATGTACCCCGAAGAACGACTGTCGACAGAACTTCTTTTCAAGCGCTGCACTGATTAGAAGCTTGCTAGGGTTAGCCAATTTTAAGAATCGCAACAGAAAGTATGCAAGTATGACAAGGAATGGAATAGGCAAATATTAGAATATTTTAATGAAAATCTGGTTTTTTCCATAAGAAGAATTGAAACAGAACTTCACATTCTGAAGTCAACCGTTCATGGCGATTTAAAAGTACTAACCTTACAAGAATTAACAGAAAATCAATCAATCAACTGTTCTGATTACCCGTTGAATGGTATTTCTATTTATATTTTCTAGAATATTTCGGGTTCGCTGCTTAAGAACTTGCCTATTTTCTGGGGGGTCAAATTCGTATATTTCATTTTTCGCACATCCCCATAAATAAAAATCCAACGGCGTGATATCCGGGGATCTAGCTGGCCAGCGGACAGGACCACTGTTGGATATTACGTTTTCACCAAAAGTTGTTAAAAAAATTTGTACATCCCTGCTGTTATGTGCAGGACAACCGTCTTGCTGAAACCACAAGCTATTAAACTGATCATCTGGCACAGCTTCTCGAATGGCAGGAACTATTTGATTCTGTAACATGGCAAGGTATCTTGGGCCTGTCAGTGTCTGATCAAAAATAAAGGGACCAATGAGACGATTTCCTAAAAAGTAATGGAAAATATTGAATTATAAGCAATTCAATTAGACTATGTTTATCTTACCAAGCATCCCGCACCACACATTAAAACCAAATCGCTCTTGCAGCCTGCGTGGATCGCGTAGTTGCGGATTTTCAATAGCCCAATAATGGTGATTTTTTTTATTAAAAATGCCACAGTTTGTAAAATGAGTCTCATCTGACCAAATGACTTTATTGCAAAAAGCGGGATTTTCTCGACATCTATTGATATACCAATTACAAAAAACAATTCTTCTTTCGAAATCACCTGCTTGAAGTCCTTGCACAATTGTTGGCTTGTAAGGACGATATTTAGTTACTTTTAAGACGCCATGAACGGTAGATTTTGGAATTTGAAGTTCTGTTTCGCTTCTTCTTGTAGATGAAGTCGGATTTTCATTAAAATATTCTAGGATTTGCCTATTGCGTTGCTCGTTGTCTTTTGCATACTTCTTTGTGCGAATCTTATTAAAACTGCCAAACTCAAGCAAGTTTCTAACCAGCGTTTGAAAATAAGTTCTGCCAGGCTGCCGTCTTTCGGGGTACGTGTCAAAATACACATCCATGGCCCTGTTTGCATTTCTTTCATTTTTAATATAACACACTAACATATCAAACATTTCTTCATTAGAAAAGTTTAACGCCATTGTAATCCTTATTAAAACAGCGATGAATGTTAAATAAAACTTAAACGTTGCATTTTTGACAGATTAAAAGCATTCTATTATTTCAAAACCAAAGCCTACTTGAGCAAAGATGTTAGTGTTATCTGCGGCTGGTCATTTGAACATTTGTGAACATTGTGCAATGTTATTGAGTAGTTTTTACTAATTTTTTGTAGAACTGGATGTTGAATTACATATTGCCTTTTAACACTATTAATTTTTAATTTTTTACTTTGATAATTCCAAAAAACGTTTAAATATTTTCTCTACGCACTTTTTGCACCTTTAGTAATAACCTAATTACAAAGTGTGATACACCGTTGAAAAGCTAAAGAAATACTCTTTTCAAAACTGTTAAAATCGAACACAGCGGCCATAAGAAAAAACAAAATTGATGATGGTTCTAGAAAATCGAAACGTCGTATGTAAAATCTGACTTAATAGGTGCACTCTACGTAAAAAGTTGCCTTAATAATGTTCTTACAGATTTTGAAAATTTTCATAAATAAATAAATTATAGGACTTTTTCGAAAATGCAGTTTTTTGGTTTTTTCAAAATATCTCAAAAACTAAAAAAGATAGAATCGCGAGCAAAACGGCGTTAAATTACAAACATAATTGTCTAAAACTTTCTCCATTTAAACGTTTTTGTAACTATCACGGTTTCCGAGATCCCAATACTGTCATAACCAATTTCGGACACACTGTATATATATATATATATATATATATATATATATATATATATATATATATATATATAGTGTGTATCAGCCAAATGGAATAAATTCGATAATAAATAAATGGGGGCGTGTTCGGAAAAACGCTTGGACACGTCGATTGGTATTTTTAGTTGCTCATTTTCTCCAATAAAAACTTTTTATACAGGGTGTGTCCTGTAACAGTGGTCAATGCCAACTTTCTTATTTCAAATGCAACACCCAGGATATTATTTAATTTTTGGATTCTTTAGGAGATTCTAAACATATTTTATGTTCAATGTCCTATACCTATCTTCAACTATTTCGGCAATATTAAGTGTTTTCAAATTTATTTTTATTTTATTTATTTCGAATTTATTATTATTCATGAAAGTGGCTCTGGTTACTGAACTATTTATTCGATTACAAAAATTCGCTACAACACACTCAATACTTATTTACCATTTAGGTCTTCATATTAAGAATGTAAGCAAAAACCATTTTAGCGTTCCTTTTTATTGATATGGAACAAAAAGAGCCAGTTTTGTTTACTTTTAAGTTTTGTTTACTTTTGTGTAAAATGCCTGGCCTTTCTCTTTGCAAGACAGTAGTTGTCAGTGTCAGTGTCATAGTCTTTTGAATTTCGTTAACTGCATAATACCTAATATCAGAAAAATGGTTCATTTAACAGAAATGCATAAAATAACAATTCTACAAATGATTGGTTATGGAGATAACACACAAACACAAGTGGAAGTTGCTCGCTTATTTCATGAAAAATTTCCAAATTTGCCGCATATATCCCAAGGGACAATTAGTAAAATAGAAAAGCAGTTTCGCGAGCTTGGACATGTGAGGCAGATAAAAAAAGCAGCTGCCAATTCAATAAATGATGATACTAAATTGGATATTATGCTTGAGTTTGAGGAAAACCCACATATTTCTAGTCGACAAGCCGCCGCAATGTTCGATATTAGCCATTCGTCGATTATTCGAACATTAAAAGAAAATAAAATGCATCCCTATAAAGTGATACCAACTCAGGAGCTCATGGAAGACGATTATGATAGGAGAACTTATTTTTGTGAACAAATGATGGCTTTGTTAGATAACAATGTTATTCAATTAGAACATGTTTTGTTTTCGGATGAGTGCACCTTTACACTTCACGGTCATGTAAATCGTCAAAATTGCCGCTATTGGTCTAGGGAAAATCCTCACTGGATCAGCGAAGAACATACTCAATATCCTGAAAAGGTTAATGTTTGGGCAGGAATTGTTAGGCATCATATCATAGGCCCCTTTTTCATTGACGGCAATTTGAATGGCGATAATTATTTAGCACTGCTCCAAAATAATGTCGTGCCAACTTTGACAAATTTATATCCGGATCCAGCAAACCCACAAGTTCCAGCGAATATGATATGGTTTCAGCAAGATGGAGCACCGCACCATTACCAAATTAATGTCCGGCAGTACCTCAACGGAATATTTCCAAATCGGTGGATAGGGAGACGAGGATCGATAGAATGGCCAGCGCGATCCCCTGATCTGACGCCATTAGACTTTTTCTTATGGGGACATATTAAAAATGTTGTATACAAAACTAAACCCCTCGACTTAGCTGACTTAAGAAGACGAATAACGCTTGCGATTAGATCGGTCACGCCTGAGATGCTAAATAACGTTAGAAGAAATTTCTATTTAAGATTAGGAATTTGCCAAGACGTTCGCGGCGAGCATATTCAACAGTTCCTAAATTAACTTTTTACTTTTGTTTATACATTATGAAGAAATAAATAATTTTATTTTTTTAATCTTAATTTTTGCAGTAAATTTGAAAACACTTAATATTGCCGAAATAGTTGAAGATAGGTATAGGACATTGAACATAAAATATGTTTAGAATCTCCTAAAGAATCCAAAAATTAAATAACATCCGGGGTGTTGCATTTGAAATAAGAAAGTTGGCATTGACCACTGTTACAGGACACACCCTGTATAAAAAGTTTTTATTGGAGAAAATGAGCAACTAAAAATACCAATCGACGGGTCCAAGCGTTTTTCCGAACACGCCCCCATTTATTTATTATCGAATTTATTCCATTTGGCTGATACACACTGTATATATATATATATATATATATATATATATATATATATATATATATATATATATATATTTATATACATATATTTTTTTTCTTTGAATAAATTACGAATTTTAAAGTTACATAGAATGTAATGAAATGAAACCCGTATATAAAAATTTTAAGCAGTTCAAAAGTTAGCACTTCTGTGTAACATAATATACAGGGTAAGTCCGGCAAGCGAGACCATATTTCTATGATAACTGAGAATAGGAAAAAAAACTTCATATAAAATATTTTTAATATTCAGCGAACTTTATTTTGTGAGGAGCGTTTACTATACAGAGTGGTTCAAAAAAGTTGGGCGTGGTCCAACTTTGCATTTTTGTATTTTTTATTTAATTTGTAGGTTCAGCTTGCAATTCTGGATATTTTTTGTGAAACATACTATTATCGTAAATTTAATAGTTTTCGCCAAAATAATACTTGAAACATTTTTTATAGCTTTCTTGCCTTACTGCAAAATTTATCGTTATTATTGGCGCACTCAAGGGAGGTTTTGGGGGCAACCCCTCCTCTGCCCCTAAATTTATTTGACTATCCTTGTATTGTTATCCATAATTTGAGTGAGATGTCAAAATTTTAAATAATACAAAAGAATTCACAGCCAAATTTAGACCAATGTTACGCTTCTCAAAATTAATAAAAAAAGAATCGAAATACCCCATCTTTACACAACGCTTTTAAAACGTCCGCGGACATAGTCGAAATCGAATGAAATGTTTCCTTACCTGTCGCCATTATCTATCACGAAAAGACGTCTTAACTTGAGCCTGTGATAATTAATAATAGTAGGCTGCTAAACATGTGCGTAATTATGGTGGTTGTTCTTTTGTTTATGTTTACCTATCGCTGTCAAGTATCGAAGTTATCTAGAATCTAAGAAAAAACAGTTCATAATGAGTGAGGAACATGAAACCAATGTTATTTTCAATATAGTGGACAATTTAAATCCAAGTACCTATTCACTAGCACATGATCTGAATATTTCGTAGAGCACAGTATTCCGAATTATTAGAAAAAATAAGTATCATCCTTATCACATCTGTCTGAATCAAGAACTCCATGGGGATGATTTCCAAAACAGGGTAAATTTTTGTAGAGATCTTCAAACGAGAGTTATTGAAAATAAACTATTTTTGAGAAATATTTTGTACATCGACGAATTATTTTAAAAGTAATGGAGCTGTTAATAGACACAACATGCACTATTACAGTACTTCAAATCCTTATCGGATGAGAGTTTGGTCTTTAAATATATGGGGCGGAATTTTAGGATCGCAGGTTATTGGACCACATTTTTTTGACGGCACTTTAACGGGCGAAATTTACTTAAATTTTTTAAGAAACAATTTGCCTACGTATTTGGAAGAGGTCCGTCTACAGGTTCGACAAAGTTATGTGGTACCATCACGACGGGCACCTCCTCATTATTCCGACATTCTTCGCAGTTATTTGGATCAAACTTATCCAAACAAATGGATAGAAAGAAAAGTGAATATAAACTGGCCGGCAAGATCACCTGATCTTACTCCATGAGATTTTTTCCTTTGAGGATATATCAAAGAACAAGTATATGTAATTACACCAACTACCATCGAAGATATGAAAACGAGGATTAGAAATGTGTTTTCCAAAATTACTCCTGTAACACTTTT
Organism: Kuschelorhynchus macadamiae; assembly: GCA_030620095.1. Taxonomy (NCBI): domain Eukaryota; kingdom Metazoa; phylum Arthropoda; class Insecta; order Coleoptera; family Curculionidae; genus Kuschelorhynchus; species Kuschelorhynchus macadamiae. The sequence goes on from JAUTXW010004259.1 coordinate 48,496, forward strand.
AGATGTGATGAAAAATAATCAAAGAAAACTGTGTATGGAAACACGTTCGAGCATTTGAGAGTTTAACATTTTGTAATGTTCCAATCTTCATCCACTGGTTCTATCACGTTTAATTGTTTTAATAGTTTTTACGTTTTCTACCGTTAATTAATTGTTACTTCCTTGATTATTTGATAAGTTATTAATAAATAAAAAGTTAAAATCGAAATATTGTTGTTTAAAAATAGATATTAACTGGTGCAATTTTAATAACAATGCTTGTTACTAGTATTGGCTGCAGCAGGTAGTTGCTTCACAATAGTAGAGGGAAACTATAATTTTTTTTTTTCAAATATCATTTTGACTAAAACTATTAAATTTACGATGATAATATGTTATACAAAAAACATACCGAATTGCAAGCTGAATTCAATACTGAAATAAAAAATACAGGGTTACATTTAAAAATGCAAAGTTAGACACGCCCAACTTTTTTGAACCACTCTGTATAGTGAACGCTCGTCATAAAATAAAGTCCACTGAATATTAAAAATATTTTATATAAAGTTTTTTTTTTTATTTTCAGCTATCACAAATATCAAGGGGAGGTCTCGCTTGCCGGGCTTACCCTGTACATATACTGGACAAACATTATTTTGATACAAACAATTAAGTAATTTTCGCCATTTTTTGGAATATTATTTTTATTTTAAATATGTGTAGTCGACAAAAATTAATTATCTATGTCAATGACTTCCATTATGTTTCAATGTTAGAAAATTTACCCTACCCATATCAGTTTTCAATTTGACTATTATCGGTTTTGCGCCCTCAAAATGTGATCACCAATCGTTTGGCGGAGGGGCTAAGCTCCCCCTAGCCCCCCCATAGTTGCACCACTGATTATGTGTCCCGTATATCACTATCATCTGATACTACACACTAAATTGATACCACAATTGAAAACCAGTTAACCAGTCATTCCAAAAAGTTCAAATTCATCAAAGGCCTCATGATACTTTTTAAGATACGCAACTTTGAAAATGGGGCAAAAACCTAAGGTGGACGCTTCGAGTGATGATCAGTTTATTAAAGTCACAAATTTTGATAGAAATTGATATATTTAGGGTAACAGAATATTACCAAAAATATACACAACTAGGTCTCGTTTAACTCGAACACAACTGTTGGCAGGTTCTTATTGCATTAATAAATAAATAATGTTAAAAAATACTAAGTTATAAAATAATTTAAAATTTTTTCATTCATCAGAGAACCCGAGTTAAATGAAAGGCATGAGATGAAATAGATTAATTGTTATTGCAACTATAATACAGTTTTTAGAAATACAATAAAATAGATAAGTTACATCAATACTGGAACTACAGCTACTGTTAATAATAATATATCCTCCACCCAAACCAAAATATCACAGCTAATAATTACTAAATTTGTAACATATTATTTCAAACAATCATCTATACACTCGTGTACTGGAATTTAAATTTATGAGTAGCGTATCTGGATTACATAATGTCGATAATATTTTACAATAAATACAGTAGAGGTAATTGTTTATATTTTTCGTAAACTCGATTAAAATAATTAATATTAGTAGGAAAAGGACACTTTTATCTTAATTTTACTCTTAAAGCTGTAGTTTTTAAAACCATATAAATAGTTATTACACATTTTACAAAGTACTTGGTATGCAAAGTGGTACGGAGAACTATAAAACTAGATACATTCTAGAGAACGAGTAAACTATTATTACTTTACGGATCTTCTTATGTTCATAAATATTAAAAGATGTGTGATAATTATAATTTTGACCACCCTGTATACTATCAATTAAACAGGGAATTGCTACGACCGAAGTCCCATCCCATTAATCATGATGTTCGCAAGAGCATTTCTGCGTTTTCGCCACGCTCCCATTCCTTGGGCGTGGTACTGGAGTTTTCTGTACCATAAGTGGGTTTGGTCTTCATCTTCAGCCTGAAATAGAAAATACTTATTGTTATCTTTGTTAAGAAATATGAACTGTTTAATTTCTTAAAAATAAACTAAACTTCAATTTATTTATGTCACTCGGACTATTGTGCCCACATAATTTCTATTGAATTTAAAACACAACTTAACGCAGGGGCGTGCAGTCCACGGACGCAAGGGAAGCAGTGCTTCCCCAAAAAAAATTACAAAACATCTTCTAAAATGTAATTTTTGAAATAGGAAACCATTAATTTAGTTTATATTAAAAATGCTAAAACATTATCTTAATTATCAACCTCATAATAAATGCGGCCTTGACTCCGACCCAGCCACAATAGAATATCGAATAGAACCTATGCGGGCCGCTACCTTCTCTGCAGCCAAGTCCTGTATGCTTGATTTCCTGTGAATCGAGCCAGATGTTATTGAACTTTCCACCGGCTGTTTGCAATTTTTGCATTACAGTCGTGTGCTTTAAGTGGGGGTGGAAGCTATCGTTGGAGTAGGTTCTTTGTTTGAACGGCTATCCGTGTGTTGTGTGACATGTACGTCGCGTCGTGCATGGTGCGATATAGAAGACAATAATACGGCGTGGATATGCAAATACCGTCAACTTCGGCTGTCGGTAATAACGTTGAAAATGTTGGAGAATTTATTAAGAAGAGTGTGTGTGAATGTGTAGTGTGTGTCTTAATAATAAAGGGATTTTCAGCATTAAACTTCGCTGATAAGCTTCAAATAATTTCCAAAGGAAGGGCAAAACCGCCTATGAAAAATTTAACCACAAAAATGAAAAACTGTATTAGACATTTTTATCCGGAAAAACAATACGAACAATATCAATGGCTAACAGGGTGAGAAAATATAAATAAATTATTTATCTGGCCATGTTTACTTTTTGAAAATAAAAAAGGTCTCTGGAATAAAACTGGTTTTTCCGATTTAAACAGTTTCCATAAAGCTGTAAAAAGACACATTATGTCCAAAGCGCATTTACAGGCCGCCATGAAAAAAAGTCTTCGGCAAAACCAGAATTGAACACGCCCTTAATAAACAGTTGGAAATTGGTCACCGCCACATGAACTAGTCGATAAAAATAGGCAAATATTAAGAAGACTTATCGATGTTGTTTATTTTCTCGGACAGCACGAATTGGGATTTAGAGGTCATGACGAAACAAGGGTTTCTTCAAATAGAGGAAATTTTCAAAATTTACTTAGTTTAATGGCTAAATATGATGATTTAGAGCAGTATAGCGTTTTTCGCGGAACGTCGAATCGAATCCAGAATGATTTAATTTCCGCTGTTGCAACCATTGTTCCAAAAAGAATTAAGCAGGAGATTGGCGAGGCGCGGTTTCACTAATCACTAATTTTAGCCAATTATCTATAATAATACGCTATGTTAAAACAGACGGAAGTATTCAAGAGCGATTTTTTAGTTTTAAGAATATGTCCGAAAATCGTACAGCAGAGGCATTATATACCGTCGTTTATAACGTTACTAAAGAAATTAAATGAGAGAAAAAATTAGTTGCCCAAAGCTATGATGGAGCTGCAGTGATGGCAGGACAATTAGGGGGTCTGCAAGCTAAAGTTTGAGAAACTTTCCGAAGTGCTGTATTTGTCCATTGTTTTACTCATAAATTGAATTTAGTTTTAACCCAGTCCATCAATCACATTAAAGAGTGTAAAGTATTTTTCGTTACTTTAAGGGGCATGGCTGCTTCTTTTTTTCCAAGTCAACAAAACGTACACAAGCTTTGGACTCCATTGTCCACAAACGATTGCCTAAAGTAGCTCCTACTAGGTGGAACTATAATGGAAGACTTGTGTTAACAGTATCTGAAAATCATGAATCACTGATTGAACTATTTATGAATATAATAGAAAATAATGAAACGTGGGACTCAGAAGCAATAAATAGTTCGAGAGGGTTTTTGGACTGTTTGAAACAAGATTTTAATTTTAATTATTTGTCGAACATATTTTCAGAAATATTTCCATTCTCGGACAATGTTTCTAATATATTACAAACTAAAACAAATGATATCGCTTTTTGCCTAAAAAAAGTGGATGATTTTAAGTCCATGTTAAGCCAAAAAAGAGATGACTTTGAACTGTTTTGGGAGAAAACGATGACGTTAAATATAGAGCCACAAGCCAAGCGTCTTCGAACAGACAAGGTCGGATATGTTCAAACATCATACAGACACCTCTTTTATGAAATAATCGATCAAATTCAGCAACAAATAAACTATAGATTTAACGGTTTAAATGATTTTAAATTCCTCGATTTTTGATGCATTTAAAAGAAAATCTTCTCCAGAAGATGAGTTTAAATCTCTTCTTCTTCATTATGGCCAGTTCTTCGACTGAGTGTTACTGCGATCTGAACTAAAAGTAATTTACGAAACTGATGACATTAGCGCAAAAAATAACGCTAAGGAACTAATGCAATTTTTAAAAAACAAGGGGCTGGAAGATGCCTACACCGAAATGTCGAAATTGTGTGAATTAGTATTGACAATACCTGCTATAAATTCATCAGTATAACGCAATTTTTCAACACTTAAAACATATAAAAAATTTCGTGAGAAATTCAATGGAGAGGAGAGACTTTCGCATACATCGCTGTTGTCCATTGAAAATAAACTTCTCCAAAATATGTCGGAGCATCGACGTTTTTAGGATGTCGGCATTGACGAATTTGCACAAAATGATCGAATAATCGAATTAGATTAGAAATAGGGATATAGTTTTTCTAAAAATTGCTTCCCTTTCTTAAAATTACTTATGACTTAACGCAATTTAAATTTCTTTTTATTACGTTCACGTCCGGACTAATACTCTTTATAGCTCTGTACTGACTTGAGTGCTTAGCGTTCCTCACCCCCGCTGTCCATATTCGGGGTACAATGAGCTGCGACGCGACGTAGTCGTCTGGCTCTGTGCGAAAACAGGCTGGCTGAGTTGTCCAATAGAACACTCATTCTCTCTTACCCGTCGCACAAGCTTTTACGTCTAATTTAACTCATACTTTTACTACTAGTAACCTTGAGGTGTAGTGGTGGTTAATAAATGAAACGTACGTTATGATTCACACCTTTATTTATTTTATTTTAATTCTCCAAGTAATTTTACACAAAATGGCCGCTTGGCTCTGCCCTTTAAAGTACAAGAAGAATTAACGAACCTCTGAGTCATGAATATAAATTTTTATTCTGCTGCATGATTTTTTGGTTGTTGGAACCTGGAACTTGCTTAGCTGAGTGAAAGGCTAACCTTGGTTTGTTGATCGTGTTGTTTTGGCAATTGCAAGTCTTGAGAAGATTATGGTACAGTAAGTGCAGAAATGGCTGTATTGTTGTAAGTAGTTTCTTACTTTATTAACTGATTTGTGACACAATATCCAAACTGTGACTTTTTGTTTCTTGTTTAGAGTAAGTTGGAAATTTGCTATTTAATTGTGTAGTTATACAAGAAAGTGATCTTTTATTAATTTTCGGTGAACTTTGGTTTTAGTTTTAAATATTTATATAACATACCTTTATTTGTGCAATTTTCTAACTGCAAATAATTTATCTAGTTGTATTTTGAATTTAAACTTGAATTCACGGATGTATGTCTTAGATTACATATTTGTGAGAATAATCATATTTATTTTCATCTTTATTCAGCGTGTTTTAGGATGTAAATAGTGTTTTTCCATCGCAATACCTTTTTTATAATGTAAGTAATATATCTTTTTTTCACCTGTGTTTAACAATATTTGTTGTAACTGAGGTAGTTTAAAGTAGATGCTATTTTTTAAATATTTTATGAGTTTTATTTACAGAAAGATAAGAACTTGAGAGCCCATTATGTTTAAGTTGTTGAGAACTTGAACGTAGAGACTATTGCAGCAGGTAAACGAGGATCCTTGAAAAATAATTGAAAGCAAAGCACACTACGCCGGAGATACAAAGAAACCGGGAGATGCATTTTGTTAATTTTAAACTTGAATATTATGAAAACTGGATATCGGAATATAGACGAATTATGTATTTTTGGAGACAGGAAAAAAATATCCATTATAATAATGGAAAATATACAGTATTTAAAATTATTTCTTTCTACGTTTAAAAGTTCAAAACGTCTTCTTATATAGAAAAAGAGAAACCGAGTCTTAATAACTCGGAAATTAAAAAACAGATTTATGATGTATTGCCAGCTAGTGGCTGACTAAATTATTCAATTGCTAAATAACAATATAATCTGAGTTTTTTGTTTTGTTTTTTAATGTTGATCAATTTTAGTAAATAATGAGACTATTTTAAATGAAAGGATAACAAATTAAACGTTTTATTGAAGGTTTCCTTATTGGAAAAAGCTCTGCTAGTTCTTCTAGGATTTTTTTGAATGTGACTAAAATTTTCAGAAGATCCCATTTGAGTTGCATTATGTTAGATTTTTCCAGATCTTCACGTTTCGGGGTCCCTAGATACCAAAAAACATGTTTTCTCAATTCCATCGGACTGTCTGTCTATCTTCTTCACATTTTGGACAAAAATTAAGGGTCATTTGGAAATGAAATTTTGGTAAAAATCTAATATCATGGAGCAAAATGGCGGTTTAATGAAATTTAAAAAAAGTAATACTAAAAAACGACTTAAACAATTTACCTCAAATTTTGCAATAAAATCAAGTATTACGTAGAAATGTACTGATAACATTTTGAATCTAAGATGGCGAAACAAAATGCAAGCTTAATAAAATGTTAAAAAAATCAGCTTGGCGGAACAAAATGGCGGCCAAATAAAATATTTGTAATCGAGAAAATTCCAGGATTATAAATTTTCACGTTTTAGGGTTCCTTAGTTACCAAAACAGATGTTTTCTCAATCCGTCAGTATGTCTGTCGGTCAGTCCATCTGTCTGACGGTTTGCGGCATAAAACCACGTACCCGATTGACTTTAAATATAACTTCCGCACTATTGCGAAAAGGTAAACATTCCCAAACTAATAAATTTTAATAGGACATTGTACAATTTCATATCCATATCGACAAATATCCATTAATAATCGTTATCTTTGCGTTATAAAAGTGGTAAGTAGGGGTGAATGTATTTGTCAAAATGCCATCAAAAATAGCCGCATATCTAGGTCAAATTTATAAGATCTTCGGCAATCATGTTAGCAGATTGATGAAGGAGTAATTAACATCAAAAAACTGGAAGCCTGGTTGCGGAAGGACACTTGGAACAATTTACAAAATAAAGAGAGATATGTCAAATATGAACTTATGTGACAAATCTTCCCCAAATGTAGCATCATCAGCGGCCAGCACCTTCCAAGCTGACATATTCTTGCCGTTCATTTATTATAAACATTGTAAATAATAAAAAATAAATAATATGTTTACGTTATTTCTGCTTGTTATTTAAAATAAATACTACATTGTTAAAACAGTTTTTTTTCTCCCGCTCATAGAACTCTTGCTGAGAGTGACAATTCCGCATTCGCTTGACTGAAACAGATTTAAAAATCTTTATCGATTTACTCTTTGATTCCAAAATGTACCGGAATATCAGAAAATCTAACTTGAAAAAAAAGCACAATTTTTTAAGAAAATTATCAATTATTATCAAAGTTATCTTGAAAGATCCCGGCTCGGCAGAAATTAGCAAATATCTTCTCAAACACTTTAAAGAGAGGTAAAACTAGACATGGATCGTAAAGTAAAATGAATTCCGCCCATCCAGCATAAAAATTATAAGATTCTAACATACGTTTTATGCTCAATGTTGTTTATTAAATTAACGTAATTAAAAGAGAAATAATAAAATTATAAATTTGAGGTTGCCGTTGCTATTAATTGAATTGCTGATTTAATATTCGACGTTTTGTCGCAGCTAGATGTCAAAAATTATTTCTTAACAAAAAACTAATTCATTATTTGATTTATTCTACGTATTTATTAGATATAAAATAAAAAATGCATATCTTACTGCATTGTGAAATCCTCGAATATATGATTTGTTAGAAAAAAAAAAACTTTTAATAATATAAACAATTTTCGGTAGCTCAGTGCATATTTTTTATTTATACTCATTATTAAATTTTCCAATCGTTTGACGAAAAAGAGACAAAATTCCTAGAATCCCAAAAATATTTGTTTGTGGACCCGAAGCAATCAAAAGCAATCTGAGAGCAAGTCCCATTTTAATAAAATGACGTAAAATGAGAAATGTCGGACCAATCTGCGTTAAATAGAACATAAAAATTGCAAAATAGTGCTCTGAAAGTTCAACAGAGCAATCATTGAAAAGCGCTATCAATAATTATCCACCTTTATAAATTAGCATAATACCGTGGTACAGCAAAGTTCAGTTAGGACATTCTGTACATGTGTAAAATATATCTTTAATAAACTCACCTTAAATATAAAAGTGTCTTTGTTCAGCAATTCCTGCACCTCGAAATAGCTCTGCCAGGCTGGATCGGCGGCTATCACGCATCGATCCAGGTAAAGGGGATCCCTGAGCAAAGAGTAACGGCCGTTCTTGTCTCGGACTAGTAAAAGGGCCGCTTCTCGCACCCCCGAGTTCCTCATCGAAAACATTAAACCGTTCTCGTCGATTTTCTCTGACGATGGCTTGTTTACGGGCGTCTAAAAAACAGTTTTGTTCAGAATACGATGAATAAGAATTTCTTCACATTATATTAGCATCATAATTGTGAATAAATTAATAAATAATATTTCTCGCTTTTCCCAAAACACATACAGAATTAGTGACTTATATATATGTATATATATATATATATATATATATATATATATATATATGTATATATATATATATATATATATATATATATATATATACATAGGTTGGACATTAAAGTTAATCTACCGGAAATTTTCGTGAAAAATGAACTGCTCTTCCCCTACTGTTTTATTAATTAGATACCTGGCTGCATATTCTAATCTAATGTACAGGGTGTCCCATTTTCGTAGGTTTTACGGGGTTTCCAGCTTATGAGTAGAGATAGAGAGATGCGGTTTTCGCGACACCGTGCTACTTTTCGATGAAACTAAAGAGGCCGCAAACAGATTTGCCCTAACCATTTTAGTTTCCGTGCTACAGGGTGATTTTGAAAATTTGTCATTTTCGGACACCCCCTGTAACTCAGCTATCGTAAAATATATTTAAAATGTTTCAACTGGTATTTATAGATTTTTTCACGAAGAATTCAGTGGCATGCTCAGATTTTTGCTGAGAGTCATAGTTTTTGACATATTGGCATAACCTACTATTTTTTAAATGGGAGACCCTATATATTATTTTTTCATCTTATACTTCGTGTCAAGAGCTTTTCAAAAACATACCATAAGTCATATTTATTTTCATAAATAACATGAAAAAATGCATTTTTCTTTAAACGGATTTATGGCATAGCAGATCAATCGAAATAAGAGAAGGTGGCTGTGGTAGCCATGGCAACGCCAACAAAAATATGATCAGGCAGCCATTACTGCTGTCATTTTTGGCATTATTGCGTTTAAATTTTTCTTAACGTCTATTATAATTATTGTTTTTAATATGGCTCAGAATCAAAAATTTGAATATTTTGAGGAATATGATATGAACGCGTGTTTTATATTGTCTAATGAAGATGCAGATCAGGCGGCAGAGCTTTATCTGAACAGGTTAGTTCTTTTTTATCTTCCTGCATTTTGACTTTATTGGTTCGCTTTATTTTATCTTAGATATCCCGAGAGAAGACAACCAGAAAAAAGAATTTTTCAAAAAATTAAAAATAATCTTTGCCAATATGGATCTTTTAACAAGCCTCGATCGCGAACTTACAATAAAGACAACGAAGAATCTGAGGTCAACGTTTTAGCCCTCGTTCAGACAGCTCCTGAAACATCTTGCAGGAAAATAGACGAAGAGGCGGGTGTACCGAAAACCAAAGTGCAGAAAATTTTGAAAAAGCACAAATTAAAACCCTATAAATACAAACTTGTGCATCATCTGCATCCTGGTGATGCAGAGCGCAGATTGGAGTTCTGCAATTGGTTTATAAATATGAAGGCAGAAGATATCGATTTTGAAAAAAAGATTATTTGGTCAGACGAGGCCCATTTTACTAGTTCAGGGATTTTAAATAGACACAACACGCGATTTTGGAGTCAAGAAAACAACCATGTTATTTTTCCTAGGGAGCGTCAGGGCAGATTTGGATTCAATGTCTCCTGTTTTATTTTCAACCGAAAAATAGTTTACCAAATATATGAAGGAAATCTGAATTCGATTGGTTACGTGCGAATCCTAGAAGACGCATTAGGAATTTTGGATGATGTTCCCTTGGCTCAACTAAATAGGATTTATTTCCAGCAAGACGGAGCTCCAGCCCACAATGCCAGAATAAGTCAAAACTGGCTTAACGACCATTTTCCTGGAAGATGGATAGGAACACACGGACCTGTTCGATGGCCACCACGATCCCCTGACCTCTCAGTTTTAGATTTCTTTTTGTGGGGTTATTTAGAAAACAAGGTTTATGTAAGGCGATACGAAAACTTAGAACAACTAAGAATGGCCACCGAAAACGCTTTTGCAGAGTTACAAAGACAGTCATTTACAATAGAAAATGCATTAAAAAGAATTTTTAAAGTTTGTCACACTTGTAGGACACATAATGGTCTACAATTTGAACAATATTTGTAGTTTTAATGAAATTATAATTATTACCTTTTCCCTACTTCCTAATTTTTTCTGATGCTGTTACTTTGTTATTTCGTTAATAAATATTTGTGTTTTCCATGGCTTCACAGCCACCTTCTCTTATTTCGATTGATCTGCTATGCCATAAATCCGTTTAAAGAAAAATGCATTTTTTCATGTTATTTATTAAAATAAATATGATTTATGGTATGTTTTTGAAAAGCTCTCGACACGAAGAATAAAATGAAAAAATAATATATAGGGTGTCCCATTTAAAAAATAGTAGGTTATGCCAATATGTCAAAAACTATGACTCTCAGCAAAAATCTGAGAACGCCACTGAATTCTACGTGAAAAAATCTATAAATACCAGTGGAAACATTTTAAATATATTTTACGATAGCTGAGTTACAGGGGGTGTCCGAAAATGACAAATTTTCAAAATCACCCTGTAGCACGGAAACTAAAATGGTTAGGGCAAATCTGTTTGCGGCCTCTTTAGTTTCATCGAAAAGTAGCACGGTGTCGCGAAAACCGCATCTCTCTATCTCTACTCATAAGCTGGAAACCCCGTAAAACCTACGAAAATGGGACACCCTGTACAGGGTTTTCCCGTATATTTTTCCACCCACCTAGAGAGTTTATTTGAATAGATACGGAAACGTCGTAAATACAAAAGTGGTTGTTTTTTTTTATGAAGATTTAGAACATTATATCATTAGTGCGAAAATATTATTGGAAATGTCAAATTTTGACAGGTTGTCAGTTTTTTTAAATGAAACACCCTGTATATTAAATAATATTCTTGAAGATCTTTTTTTTCTAATTTCAAATATATATACTTTTAATATATTCTGTCAATTAGTTTTGGATATATAAGCGTTTAAACATTAAAGAAATGGTAAGGTAATTTGGGCTAAAACATAGAGAGCCATGGTCAAGACAATTGCACTAAACGACGCCTTTTGGACGTTTACCGGTCAGAAGTATCTATTTACGGGCATTTTTAATATCTAAAACTCGACATAAGAAGAATTATTTTATTTACATGGTAAAAAAGCATCGATAGCTCGTAACGAATATCATAGACGGTTTCCAGATAGACCAGCATCGACTCGTAGCATAATATTAAACATCGTTAAACAATTTAATGAAAGAAAAAACTTAAACAAAAAGTTAGAACAGTGGAAAGAAACAATACCATAAAAATTCAATAATATAAAGTAAGTAAATAATAATATTAGCTTAAAGAACTAAGTTTTGGTATTCTATAAAGCCTCCTTGGTTATTGGAATATTTCTTCTAAATTTTTTGTGTATGGATGCGTAGATAAAATGAGGGGATTGGGTGTTTAAATCGTCGTTTATTTAGACTATATTTTGCTCTAACGCTTGGATAGTTCTTAGCCTATTGTAGTATATCTTGTTTTTCAGATAACCTCACAAAAATATGTCCAATGGAGAGAGATCGGGACTATTTGCTGGCCATCTTAATAGTCCATGTATTCCAATCCAAAATGGATACCTGTCATTTAAAAAATTGGTGACCGGCTGGACATTATGAGGAGGGGCACCATCTTGTTGCCATATCAAATTAAGATATGAATTAATCGGTAGTTGTTCTAAATGCCCCTCGATTTCGTTTTCTAATAACTCCTGATACTTTTGTCCAGTTAAATTCCCTCTTAAAAATATAGGTCATAGGTAGGAATGTTAAGAAGGCCACACCAAGCATGTAGGGATCTTCTTCCCTGAATTTTGACCGCCTGAAGAGCTCGCGGGTTTTCTTTTGACCAAAAATTCTTATTTTTCCGGTTGAACATGCCTCTAGTGGTAAATGTTGCCTCGTCAGTGAAAATTATGTTTGACAGATTTAGTTGGTTCATTATAACACGTCTTTCTGTTTCTTGGCAGAAGTGTAATCGGTCTATTCTATTTTGATCAGTTAATTTTTGAGTAGGTAAAAACTTATATGGCTGATATTTATAATGTTTTAGAACTGATTGGATTTTATGCCATGATTTTCTAAAACAAGAATAGATAAGATAAATAAATTATTTTAGTATAAAAGTTTCAAAATAAAATATTTAAATCTTCTTCAGCGTTTCTTTGCACTATTCTAACTTTTCGCTTAAGTGTTTTTCTTTCATTCAATTGTTTAGCGATGTTTAATATTGTCCTACAAGTCGGTGTTGGTCTATCTGGAAACCGTCTATGATATTCGTTACGAGCTATCGATGCATTTTTACCATGTAAATAAAATAATTCTATCATGTCGAGTTTCTCTTCTTCCTAATAAACCCATCGTCCAACGTATTAGATATTAAGAATGCTAATGTAAATAATTACTTCTGACCGGTAAACGTCGAAAAGGCTTCGTTCATTGCAATTGTCTTGACCATGGCTCACTATGTTTTAGCGCAAATTTCCTTACCATTTCTTTAATGTTTAAACGCTTATATATACAAAACTAATTGAAAAAATATATTAAAAGTATATATATTTGAAATTAGAAAAAAAAGGTCTTCAAGAATATGATTTAATATATAGGGTATTTCATTTAAAAAAACTGACAACCTGTCAAAATTTGACATTTCCAATAATATTTTCGCATTTATCATATAATATTCTAAATCTTCATAAAAAAACCAACAACTTTTGTTTTTACGACATTTCCGTATCTATTCAAATAAACTCTCTAGGTGAGTGGAAAAATATACGGGAAAACCCTGTACAGTATAGCACTCTGAGCACACTTGAGAGGCGGTCATAAAGCACGCGCGTGGTTGCACATCAGCATGCGATATCACATACCAAACGCTAGATATGAATTTCATAGTAACTTATTACTCTTTAGGGCGTTTTTCCTTCTTGTCTGGAAGGTTAATGTGTGTATTTTCCACAACGAATATGAATTATCACAATGAATTACGTTGAAAAAATGAGTGAGTACTTGTTACCGCACGTGACTATGGTTGCTGTGCATGTATTTCTGTTTTTGGAACGGAAATTTTTGAAATATGTGTTTTTTTACCTTCGAAGCACCCTAGTTCGGTAACGCTACATCGGTGAAATACGCTTCTATGGGGTCGATCGTAGAGAATAAAAAGGCGTTTCTTTTCGTACAAACGAGATTTTGGGGGGAACTACAATAAGCCGACAGTGGCGTCCGATAGGGGTACTGTTTTCGAAACCGCGATGATTCAATATGCAGGTCACTTGTGTTAATTTTTTTTTCGTTTCATTATGAAAAAATGTATATTAGTTCGAAAAAAGGCAAAATACCTCATATTTTAATTTTTGTAAATGAGGTAAATGTTCTATTATATTTTTAAATACTTTGTTTATATATTTAGTAGTATATTTTATTTACTTTTTTTAATAAAAAAACTCTTCAAACTATACAGGGTAGCCCTAGGAAATGAAAGAGCTACTTGCAAAATAAAAAAAAGGTATTCCAGAAACATTAAACTTGCCTCAAAAACACTGTACAGTATATATATATATATATATATATATATATATATATATATATATATATATATATATATATATATATTATATTATTTTCTTTTTTGTATACACAAGCACTTTGTATGTATAAGTTAAAAGTGTGAAACATCTCTAATAAATTTAAAATTTTAGGTTTTTATTCTAAGGGGTGGACAAATTGCGGTTATATTTTTTGCGACTACAGGATTATTCTAATAAGGTAAAATATCTCTTTAAAATTGAAAATATGTTTTTTATTTCACAAACTAATATTTTAAGACATTTGGATTATTTTTGCGTACTATATAGTATTTTTGATACTTATGTCTGAACTTATTTTCAAGCCAAGTTATTAACTTAGATTCCAGTGGCTATTGTTTTCATCCTGTCCAATAAGGGCGGGATATATATATATATATATATATATATATATATATATATATATTATTTTAATGGTATTTTAAAATGTTTATATTAGTATTTTTGATAAAACCATATGCCATTTTAGGTAGACCGTTTTGTAGTCTGAATGCTATTGAAACATGTTAGTTGATTTTTGTGTCTTTTTTTCTTGTTTGGTAATTTTGATTTTTTTGTTGTAGTAAATACTAAAAACTTATGATATAATATAATATAATCGAGATGAAATGAAAATATGAATATTACGTAATATAACTTTTAATATTCTGAATAGATACAATTGGCAAAAAGGTAATAAATTATCTGTTTCTTACGGCTCTATACAATATTTATTTATAAAAAAAAACTCTGTATTATTTTTTGTAAGAAAATAATTTCTATTTTTAGTAAAAAGTTAATAATCAACTATCACTCAAAAGTAAAAATTAAAAATAAAATAATGGTAAGGATCTAGTCTTGGTAAACAAGTCGGTTAATTAAACTGCTCAACATCTGAAGTATCCAGACTCAAATGTTGTAGTATTTTAGTCTCTAAGGACTGGAGTAAGATTGTTCTTTGAGAGATTTTTTTGTGAATCTCTCCAAATGAACAATCTAAATCTTTCTGTTTACATTTAAATTTCACATACTTGTAAATTATTTTTAAATGTGTTCAGATTATTTGTTGCGTTTAGATTGACAAACAAAAATCTTTTTTGGCTTTTTCGCAACTGAAAAAGAATATTTAACTTTAAATTAATTGAAGCAGATATTTAATATAATTACATACCTCAACGTGTAGACTAGTCTGTCTACGGAATGTTTCGATACATAATATAAATAATATTATTTAAGCAAGTATAAGAAATTATATCATTTACCTTAAGTTTTTATAGACACATAGTAGGTTACATGTCAAACAAACTGACACATTTTAAAATTTTGAAATCAATTCTTTTCTATTATTTAATGTTTTTTCTCTTACGATCGGCGCACTGATGAGTCCCGATAGGATGAAAGTATTTGTACAACTACTATGTGTCTATAAAAACTTAAGGTAAATGATATAATTTCTTATACTTGCTTAAATAATATTATTTATATTATGTATCGAAACATTCCGTAGACAGACTAGTCTACATGTTGAGGTATGTAATTATATTAAATATCTGCTTCAATTAATTTAAAGTTAAATATTCTTTTTCAGTTGCGAAAAAGCCAAAAAAGATTTTTGTTTGTAAATTATTCTTAAAAACCAATGCCATTGTTAATTTTAATTTAGTTTTTAATTGACTGGATGATGATGGGTGCTTGATTTGCAGTTAAGATATATTTATTTTGTATGTTTCACCATTTATTGATAGTCAACTTATAATATACCGGACTTGTAACAATTTTTGCATCTCATTGGTCTCAATAATTTAATTAAATCTTAAATATAAATAAAAAACTTCTAATTTACTAAAAAAAAATAAACAAAAAAATTTACAAAAACTAAAAATAAGATTAAATTAAAAATATAAAAAATCAAAAATACTAAACTGGGTAAAAAGCCAAATAAAATAAGTTAAGAAATCGTAGTTCTTGGACAGACGTTTCAATTGTACGAGGCATCTTCAGGGATCTTTACTTCAAGAGATCGTTAGCAACAACATATAGATACTTTGTTGCCCGCTCCTTTATATTTTCTTTTATAAAAATTTGAGTTACCGTTGAATCACATAATTTTTTAATTACAATATAAATTTTTAAATGTGTTCAGATTATTTGTTGCGTTTAGATTGACAAACAAAAATCTTTTTTTGTCTTTTTCGCAACTGCATAAAAATATTTAACTTTAAATTAATTGAATCAAATATTTAATATAATTACATACCTCAACAATATTTGCTTCAATTAATTTAAAGTTAAATATTTTTATTCAGTTGTGAAAAAGCCAAAAAAGATTTTTGTTTTACAATATCAACTATTAATAAACTCACCTTTCCGTTTATCACCAACAAAGCATTTACAGGGGTAAGTTTGATGGTCCTCCCTTTCCTCCAGTTGTTGTCTGTCGGTTGCGTGAACAACAATTTCCCCTCCATAATGAATCGTGCTTCTTCGTGATTCCACTCCAGTACGTCGACAGCTATCTTCCTTAACTTGATATTTACCAGGTCCATTTCCGTACTGGGTCTCCTTCCAGAATTAGTACCTATTAAATTACGGGCTTAGTCAACTTAGCGAGCATGGTTCTTAGTTAAATACTCTGTCAAATTCAAAAGACTTTTGAAAGTTTTGCCTTTGCACGAAGCTTCTTCAGGAACCTTTAGTGCTTGAGATTAAAATATTCATCCAAAGTTTTGGTTTGTACCAGAAGGGCACATGGTATGGGTGATATTAGATTTTACCGATCGTTTACCGATACATTTTAGTTATCGATTATCAATAATTATTAATAGGTATCCATATATCTATAGTTAGCATTAATGAACTCTATTTGACGATCATAATGACAATATTTTAAATGTCAAATACATGAGAGCTTTTTCTATTTTTGTAAAAAATCGCACAGCCGTTAGTTATGATGCATATTGTAGTAATCTAATTAGCCTTGACTCGTTCAAATCGCTAAACTTCTCTGCATCGCGTTAGGTACCTTTGATTTTATTTACATTTCCTATTGTTTGTTTTGACAGGCGAGCATTCTCGTCATATAATATTTACATTACTAATGTAATAATATGCATTACCGCACGTGTAATGGAAATATAATATTTTGAGTTATCACTAAAAGTTTAAATTTTTGACAAATCTTGCCAAAACAAATCTGCCACCGTGGTGTTATACTTTCTATTCGAAATAAATAACTGTTAACATTTTAGTCTAGCTTATTGAGCTCTTCACATCAATAGTTGTAGAATAAAATCATTACACCAAAAATAAGCGCATTACATAATTTAAACAACTTTTATTGGGTGATGTAATAAAGATTTATCCTGCATGTCGTAGATAAGCAGAATTAACAAATTGCTGGCAAATTTCCATTTCCAATTTATATAAAAAAAAGTCGGAAATAAACACGACAATATTCTACAAATCAGGGGCGTGCGGTGAAATTTTAAGAAAGGGAAGAAATTTTTAGAAACTTACCTATTTGTCCTAACACTGGAACCTGTGGTGGAAGATAGATCAAAATACAAGAGTTCTAACCACACTACACCACAACTTGTTACGTTCTGGACGCGCGTTTCGCTAACCAAGTTAGCATCATCAGCAGATGATATAAACTAAAGTAACTTATCCTAACTGAGACTATTTATAGGTAAATATGGTCACACTTGGTTGCACCCGATTGCACCGTTGTCAAGTAAACAATAGAGGGGACTATAGGGAATAGGCCCTCTGTCTTTATTTAGTGCTTTCTTACCACATTTAACTATTTCTATACTCTCAAATGCATCTATTATTAGATACATTTTGTATCAAATGTATCTAATAATAGATTATTGGATGCATTTGAGAGTATAGAAATAGTTAAATGTGCTAAGAAAGCACTAAATAAAGACAGAGGGCCTATTCCCTATAGTCCCCTCTATTGTTTACTTGACAACGGTGCAGTCGGGTGCAACCAAGTGTGACCACATTTACCTATAAATAGCCTCGGTTAGGATAAGTTACTTTAGTTTATATCATCTGCTGATGATGCTAACTTCGTTAGCGAAACGCGCGTTCAGAACGTAACAAGTTGTGTTTTTGTGTGGTTAGAACTCTTGTATTTTGATTTACCTATTTGTAATGTAATTCGATTCTTCGATCATTTTTTGCAAATTCGTCAATGATGTCATCATAAAAACGTCGATGCTCCGACATATTTTTGAGAAGTTTATTTTCAATAGACAACAGCGATGTATTCGAAAGTCTCTCCTGCCTCGTTGAATTTCTCACAAAATTTTTTATACGTTTAAGTATTGAAAAATTGCGTTCTACTAATGAACTTGCGTTCTACTAATGAACAATTTCGACACTTCGGTGTAGGCATCTGCCAGCTCCTTGTCTTTTAAAAATTGCATTAGTTCTTTAGCGTTATTTTTTGCGCTAATGTCATCAGTTTCGTAATTCACTTTTAGTTCAGATCGCAGTAACACTCGGTCGAAGAACTGGCCATAATGAAGAAGAAGAGATTTAAACGCATCTTCTGGAAAAGTTTTTCCTTTAAATGCATCAAAATTGCAGAGCTCGAGGAGTTTAAAATCATTTAAACCATTAAATCTATAGTTTATTTCTTGCTGAATTTGATCGATTATTTCATAAAAGAGGCATCTGTATGATGTTTGAACATCTCCCACCTTATCTGTTCGGCTCTACATTTAACGTCATCGTTTTCTCCCAAAATAGGTCAAAGTCATCTCTTTTTTGGCTTAACATGGACTTAAAATCATCCACTTCTTTTGCAAAAAACAATATCATTTGTTTTAGTTATATAAAAATTATATAAATACTACACTACCCTAAAATAAAATAACATAATCTAGTTTTAAAGCTAAATTAATCAAATCTGTCTCCAAATAGCTGAGCCAATTTTCTTTTAAATTTGAATTCAGGAGTACAAAATATATCTAATTGTGAACAATATGTATTAAATGTGTTGCACATGTTATAAATTGGTGACTGCATTAAAACGTTAGTTCTAGGTTTATCACAATAAAACACACATTTCGGTCCAATATTTGCGGACCTAGGGACTCGTAATCTGATCAAATTAAGAATATCCGAATTATCAATTTCGTTATTTAACATATTATATAGGTGCATAATGAATGCAATATATCTGCGATTTTTTAAGTTGGTTACACTATAATAATTCAATAAAAATTCTCTTTGATGCCACAAATATTGACCTGTTTCTCTAAAATACTTGCATTTAAGGTACCTACTTTGAATACTCTCCAATTTATATTCATAATTCACATATAAAGGATTCCAAATTACGGAAGCATACTCAAGTTTGCTCCTTACTAACGCAAAATACAATATATCTAATGGCCGACACGATTCAAATATCTTTGTGTTTCTGCATATAAATCCTAGCACTTTAGCGGCGCTGCTAACTGTATTATCTATATGCGTAGAAAAAGACAATTTCTCGTCAAACCATACTCCCAAATCTTTAATTTCGGTAACACGGCTAACACTATATGAGTCGAATTTATATTCATAAAGTAATGGTAAACGAACTTTAAAGTAGGACACTACTTTACATTTTGAAACATTAAAGTTTAGATCATTCAATTTACACCAATAAGACACTGCGTCAAGGTCCTTTTGTAGCAAGGAGCAGTCAGAAAATGAGGATATAATTCGGAACAGCTTAAGGTCGTCAGCATATAGAAGTACCTCCGAATTCTTAACCCATTCTACCACATCATTAAAATAAATTGAAAATAGAAGCGGCCCCAAGTTGCTTCCCTGTGGAACACCTGAATTATTACCAAATACATGAGAATTAAAATTATTATTATTTACGTACATTTCACGATCCTTTAAATACGTAGAAAATAAATTAATTAGGTTATCTGACAAACCATACAATCTAAGCTTTATAATTAGCTTGGAATGGCTTAAACGATCAAATGCCTTGCTTAGATCCGTGTAGACAGCATCAACCTGTTGTTTATTATCCATAGAATTGGTTAAATATTGACTCATATAAGTTAGGTTAGAGATTATAGAGCGTAACGGAAAAAATCCGTGCTGTTGGCTAGACAGAACTAATTTTACATGATTAAATAAATTATTGTATATCAATGATTCAAATAGTTTGGCCGGAAAACTTAAGATGGAAATCGCGCTATAGTTTTCGATATTACTTTTATTACCTGACTTGAAAATTGGACAAATTTTAGATTTTTTCCATATAGTTGGAAAAGTACCCGTATTTAAGCTCAAATTAAAAATTGTTTTCAGTGGGGTTATGAGTTCCCCCCTACATGCTCTAAAAATATACCCTGGGATTCCATCAGGGCCCATTGAGTTGGATTTAATTTTATTAGCAGTATTTATTATTTCGTTGTCGTCAAATGAGTTAAGTGAGAGCAAACTATTGATAAAATTTTTTCCTTGATAAAAATCCTCAAATAATGTCAAAAAGCTGTCAGAACTCGTAAATGTGGAGAGAAAAACTCTGCAAAGCCAATGTCTTTGCCACCCCTTAGCCATCGATCGTTTAAGTTCATTAAACCAGGAATAGTGGAGTTGCCTTTTTTATAATTAACATATTTCCAAAAACTTTTAGGATTTATTCCAATGTCATTTTCACATTCCTTTAAATAAACAGAGTATGCAGATTTTATTTTTATGGCTACACTATCCCTTATACATTCATATTTTTGTTTATATTTTAACTTATGATAATTTTTATACAATTTAAGATAATGGTATTTACGTTTCAGATCTGAGATAATTTCTCTGTTATACCACTTTGGGTACCTATTTGAATATTTGATTTTTGGAACAGCTTGATCCATTAATGACTTTATTAAATCATAAAATTTATCCACATAAACATTCACATCATATTCAAACCGCCTAAGGATGTCCCAATCAGTATCACGTATTAATGTAAATAAGAGTAAGAAATTCGCCTTCTTAAAATTATATTGTTGAGCATTGTTAAGTGCACAGTCACCAATTTCACGTTTACAACTAATTTTAATAAGTAAAGTTGGGTGATGTGGATTCTCGCTTACTAGTGAAGAATTATACCTTTCGACTTTACAGAGGTTGGAATTGTAAAGTACTAGGTCCAACAATACACCATTTTTGTTTTTGATCGTATTTTGTTGAGTTAAATTAAGAAATGACATAAAATTTTGCATTTGATTAACTAATCTAATATTAGAATTTGATTGACAAAATTGGGGAATATTAAAATCGCCTATTATTAAATAGTTATTATCAGATCCTTGTATAAGAGTTTCTAAATAGATATGAAGTTCCTCATGAATACCCATCTCACAGGATGGTGGTATATATACAGGGTGGTCGAAATTGGTCTGTTTTAACAGAGAAAACCTATTTCCTGACTAGATAGAGCAAAACTGACTTAGGTGTCATGGGCTCGATTTCTGAGAAATGTTTAATGGCAAAAACCGCCTGCCGATATTTTCACTGCCAACTGAGATATAGGGCGTTTTTCAATTTTCGGCCATTTTGAAAATTGTCCATAACTTTTTTATTTTGCGGAATATTAACATTCTGCAAAGACATTCTAAAGGCACTTTTTTATGTGCAATCCAGTGGCATACTCAGATTTTTTCTATAGTTGTCCGTTTTATCATAAATAGGCAAAACTTTTTTTTTTCAAATGGAAATCATAGTTGGCTATAAATTATAAAAAATGCTCGCGTTTAGCCCTTTTCAGTGATATAAAGTTGTAGGTACTTATTTTCAAAAATAACGAAAATATTAGGTGTTTTTGGTTTACATCGAAGTAGGCTTTGATTTGTGATGACAATATCTCAATTATGTATTGTTAAGATTTATAGTTTGTTAGCAACTTAAACACAACTTTAAATAACACTAGCTAACGTTATTTTAATTATTTATTATTAATTTTTTTTATTTTTTTTTGTTTACGTAGCAAAGTTGAACAAAATTAACAAACTAAACTACTATTTACAGCTACAAGTGAAAATAAAAAATAATTATGAAAATCTAGGTATTTAGTTAGATAGGTTTCTGATAAATATATTTAGAGAAGTTGTTCAAATTGAGCCCCTCCCTGTTGAATACAAACTAAGCATCTTTTGCGTACCGAGTTGCAACTATTTATTAGTTCAACTGGGCTAATAGATGCAAAAGCTTGCCTAGTGGCCTCTTGCAATTCTTCTTTTGTGTGAAAGGTTCTTCCTTTAAATATCAAGTCCTTCAATCTTCCCCACAAAAAAAAATCTAAGGGAGTTAAGTCACAGGACCTAGCAGGCCAAGGTATGGGGCCCCACGTACCAATCCAATTTTCTCGAAATTCGAAGTTTAAAAGATCAGTTGTGATCCTTGCATTGTGCAGGGGACAACCATCTTGTTGATAGTAGATATTTCTGGCATCAGCTAAAGGTATGTCTTCCAACAAAGGGACAATATATGTGCGCAAAATATTTACATAATCATCTGCAGTTAAATTTCCATCGTAAAAATAAGGTCCCACAAATCTTCCTCGGAATATCCCCACCCATATATTGAATCCACACCGACCTTGCCGGTCTTGTTGCACAACTACGTGTGGATTTTCAGTGGACCAGTGATATGAATTATATCTATTAAATATACCAGAAGTATCTACTCTGGATTCATCACTCCAAATAATATTTAATGGAAAATTCTCATTCTCCATGAATTTTTGCTCATACCACTGACAAAATCTCAATCTTCTAGCGGCGTCCCCTTCACGGAGTTGATGAACTCTTCTCGTTCTGTACGGTTTGAATTTATGTTTTTTGAGTATTTTTAAAACGGTGGTCTTTGGAACATTCGTTATATTAGCCAATGTTCGAGAGGAGGTGCCACGATGATCTAATACCTCACCAATTATATTTAGCTGCTGGATTTCCTTTTCTTCCTTTAGTTCATAATGTCTTGTTCTTAACTTTTTAAAACTTCCGTAATTTACTAAATTACTTTTTAATGTTTGATAAATTCGGTTATCCGGTTGACGTCGCTCGGGAAATGTATTACAATATAATTCACTAGCTGCTTCAGGAACTTCGTTAGATAATATGTAACATTTTAACATATCATACTTTTCATAATTCTCAAACATATTTTGTCAGCAACTTAACACAACTTTATAAAGATAACACCAAAACGCAATAATTACACCAGACTACAGTAATCTGACAGCAATATATTCAAAATATTGAACGCGCGTCATTATTCCAAGGCCTACTTCGATGTAAACCAAAAACACCTAATATTTTCGTTATTTTTGAAAATAAGTACCTACAACTTTATATCACTGAAAAGGGCTAAACGCGAGCATTTTTTATAATTTATAGCCAACTATGATTTTCATTTGAAAAAAAAAAGTTTTGCCTATTTATGATAAAACGGACAACTATAGAAAAAATCTGAGTATGCCACTGGATTGCACATAAAAAAGTGCCTTTAGAATGTCTTTGCAGAATGTTAATATTCCGCAAAATAAAAAAGTTATGGACAATTTTTAAAATGGCCGAAAATTGAAAAACGCCCTATATCTCAGTTGGCAGTGAAAATATCGGCAGGCGGTTTTTGCCATTAAACATTTCTCAGAAATCGAGCCCATGACACCTAAGTCAGTTTTGCTCTATCTAGTCAGGAAATAGGTTTTCTCTGTTAAAACAGACCAATTTCGACCACCCGGTACAGCTATCACTAAAATGCTCTTATTTTTACAAAATATTTTAACACATCTGACTTCAAAATTTCCATTGGAGTAATTTTCATTCAAGTCTAAAGAAAAGATATTTTTACGAACGGCAATTTTTCGACTGTTTGAAACGAGATTTTAATTTTAATTATTTGTTGAACATATTTTCAGAAATATTTCCATTCTCGGACAATGTTTTTAATATATTACAAACTAAAACAAATGATATTGCTTTTTGCCTAAAAAACGTGGATGATTTTAAGTCCATGTTAAGCCAAAAAAGAGATGACTGACCTATTTTGGGAGAAAACGATGACGTTAAATGTAGAGCCACAAGCCAAGCGTCTTCGAACAGACAAAGTGGGAGATGTTCAAACATCATACAGATGCCTCTTTTATGAAATAATCGATCAAATTCAGCAAGAAATAAACTATAGAATTAACAGTTTAAATGATTTTAAATTTCTCGAGCTCTGCAATTTTAATGCATTTAAAGGAAAAACTTTTCCAGCAGATGCGTTTAAATCTCTTCTTCTTCATTATGGCCAGTTCTTCGACCGAGTGTTACTGCGATCTGAACTAGAAGTGATTTAGGAAACTGATGACATTAGGGCAAAAAATAACCCTAAGGAACTAATGCAATTTTTAAAAGACAAGGAGCTGGAAGATGCCTACACCGAAGTGTCGAAATTGTGTGAATTAGTATTGACAGTCCCTGCCACAAGTTCATCAGTAGAACGCAATTTTTCAACACTTAAATGTATAAAAAAATTCCTGAGAAGTTCAACGGGGCAGGAGGGACTTTCGCATACATCGCTGTTGTCTATTGAAAATAAACTTCTCCAAAATATGTCGGAGCATCGACGTTTTTATGATGACGTCATTGACGAATTTGCAAAAAATGATCGAAGAATCGAATTACATTACAAATAGGTAAGTTTCTAAAAATTGCTTCACCTTCTTAAAATTTCACCTCACGCCCCTGCTTTTTAGGGAATACGGACCTTAAGTTCTACACCATTCACCAAGAATGTCAATATTCTGTCGTGTCAGTTCGGTGAAAAATTTTTGTCTGCGTATACTGTTTAGCTTCTGAATGAAGTCTTTCACAAACGGCTTATATAAGAGAGGTCACAGGTTGGAACCTTGAAAGACTGCAGAGGTTAAAAGCTGCATAAGAAACAAATTAGGGAGTCCAACAATTGAGGACCGTTTTTTTAAAACTCGATAACTACAAAATCAATAATTTTCAGGAGAGCATTTTTTGTGTCTGGCTAACACAAGAATACTTATTAACTAATGAAAATTTTTATAAGAAAAGTTATAGTAAATGGAAATTGATAAATGAGCCAAAATTATGTAATATCAACTTTATTATAACTAAACAAAAAATAAATAAATACGCAGTTTTTTGAAAACTCGATAAGTACGATAAACACATTATCTGACGTTGAAAGAAAATAACATTTTTTACACAGAAAATAAGTCAAAGTCAAACATCCACCTCGGAATCATGATACAACCCAACCTCATCAGCATTATCGTCAGCACTGAGAGCAGTTCCTTTCATAACTTCATCATAAAAAGAAGATAATTCATCAGTAAGATCAATGCCCCGCAAGAGCTTTTTGACATCGGCTTTCTTGAGGTCACTAATGTGATTGACTGCTGGTAGCTTCTGAGCTGCTGATATTTGATTTGCGTTTTTGATACCTTTTTTAAAACTGCTGACCTCTATATCACAACCTGTATACGTAGTACGGACTTTGCAAATCACTGTGCTTTTTCTCTTCTGGTATGTCAAGACCCGAGCTTCACTCATTTTAAAAGGTAGCTTTTTCTTCACAATATGCTGCGATACTGACTTATAATCAAATGTATTCCAGTCTTGTCCCCAAACATTGACCTTTCCATGGTTTTTCAAAATCTGGTGATACTCCCTCGGTCCTAAAATCTCCTCTCGTCCTCGATATTCCTTTTCCACCCTTCCAAAAACCCTATCTGGGGGCATGAAACTATGACCTCTTATGGGAAAAAAATGGCGTATTTCCTTAAAAACTGTAGACTTTTCCAGAAAGTAGATGAGAACTGTCATCATGACACTATTCTTATTTTGGGAGGAACATGAGTCTGAAAACAGCTCCAAGATCAACCCATTTTTGCCTTCATCCGATAATTTGTTTTCAAGCTTGTTTAAATAATCTAATAGACCAGAAGCTATCTCATTGCAGCCCCGCCCTGACTGCGTCTCTAACCAAACGTAGAAGCTGATATCTTCCTTTGATTGCTTTTTATGTTGATGATGTACAATGCCTAGGTTATAAAACCAAACTTGTCTTGAATAAAAGACTTCACCAACAGACATTTTTGGCAATGGTTGATTTTGCTGACAATCGAAACAAACTTTATATGTATTTTCTCTGTGAGTATTCATGTATCTGAAAAAAGCCTTTGCACTCATCCTATGTAGCCTATACTTGGTGCGGAGTTCATTTTTTGTTTCTAGCACCTTGTTTTTCCTTATATTAACTAGAAACTCCTTACAAATAAAACACGTATCCGAATGGGGATTCCCAAAACCAAGATTGAAATTTTGATAAAAAATTTTCTTGTACTTAGCCAAAGAACATTTAAATTTTGTTGATTCACAAAATGCGTTAAACATTTTCTGTATGTTTAACTCTGGAGGTAGGTAGTTTCTTCTGCATTTTGCACGCGAGTAGTGACTTTCTCTGCATTTATAGCTTCCTATGTGTACCTTTATTGCTTCAGAAATATCTTTATCAGTCTGGTTTGGTACACGACCTCCTCGCTTTTCAACCAACTGTTCTCCTGCGAGAAATTTTTTCGATATACCAGATAGTCTATCTTTACTTGCACCTAAAACATGAGTCAAATTCAGATTAACAAATAATAATCAATAGCATTATCTTGACCTACCAGTAACCTTTTGAAATGTAGCAGCGCAAACAGGAACTTTACCAGTAGAAGTTCTAATGGAGTATTTGACCGAAAGTTTTCTGTTTCGCTTCAGATCAGTTTCATATACAGTTTTTCGCTTAGGTACAACAACTTGCATAAACTTCAGCAATATTTTATCTTGTTCAATCTTTTTCAAGTCATTTGCATATATCATTTCCCTAAAACCTAGACAGTCTATATAAAAATCCATATTCAAGCGCGAATTAAAAAATAGGTACTTACCTAGTATTTCATTTCTTGTCAGCTCGCCTGCTTTACAAACAACGCCTTTTTTCTAACCTAACCTCTCTTTTTTATAGCGCGTAATTTTTGGTCTCACTTGATCGTTATTTTCATTAGAAACACGAAATTTTCTTCCCTTTTTTGTAAGGGTCACGTTTTTACTATACTCTCCAGTTATTTCATTCATATTTTAAAAAGAAAAACAAAACACAAAACACGTGATGATGATCCTGGTGACAAGAAGCACTGGTCCAGAATAGAGCTTAAACTGTACTGGCGCGGCGACAGAAATTAAATTATTATTCATTCAAATAAAGCAGGTTCGTTACTTATCGAGTTTTTAAAAACCCCGCGTAGTTATCGAGTTTTGAAAAACCGCAAGAATTTGGCTATACTTTAACTCTTGTAGTTATCGAGTTTTCATGAATCTGACGCTACCAGCAGGTCGGGCATTGAATTTTTATATAGAATCGATGTATATCTCAATTTCGGTAAAAATGTAGTTATCGAGTTTTAAAAAAACGGTCCTCAATTATTCGAGAAACCAAAAAAAAAACAATGCAGTTTCTGAATTAACACATAATGGTCAATCTGCCTGTTTCTAGAGAATAAATTTGAAACCCATCATGGCAAAATATTCCAAATTACTAAAAACTTACAATATACCTTTAGTATTAAAATTATAAATTATTGTTTTCCATTCTACAGGGCGCTGAAATGTGCTGGAACAAATGGTTGTTTTCATAAGTGTTCAACTAATCTGAAACTATTTCTGAACGCCCTGCATGTTTTATGCAGTTGGTACTACAAATAATAGAAAAAACTCGCAATTTAGTCAAAAAATTGATCATAGGAAAAATGTTAAAAAGATAAATGTAAATAAGTAAAAAAAATCAAAAATTTTACAAAAAAGTCGATCTAAAACAAAATACAAATTATTTAAAATCGCTGAATTTGTTTTTTTTCAATTTTAAAGATTATTTTAATACAGCAGCCAAAAATAAAATTTGTTTTTGTAAATTTGCGGAGCAACAAAAGTTAAAAAAAAAATTGCATAAACCACTTTCTTCCCAATAAGATGTCCGAAAATTACTTTTTAAAATCTCTAAAATGTTTGATTATCCATTTAATGTGTCTACGAGTTTGTATTAAAGGTATGAGTTTTACTTTAACATCGGAAAGTAGAATTATGAAGTTCTCTGGTTAAAATTTTTTTGAAAATTTGCTATAAATTAAAAAATATTTGCACACGTATATTTTGTTCTTATATAAGCCACCAAGATTACATAAAATACATATTTTTATTAACTAACCGATAACTATTGATACCTATATCCAAACAAAATAAAAACCTCATCTCTATTAAAGAATCCTGAGGCGGGTATATCATACAAATGAAGAAAACACGTCATAAAGTGATTTCAATTTGACAATATATTATCCAGAAATAAACTGGGTTTCATAATTAATAAATCGATATAGCTCTGACAAAATTACCTATCCTTCTCCAGAGTTTACTCGGTACGTCTTTTGTTTCGGAATTCATATGGTTCAGGTGCAACTCGATTTTGTGTTGTGCTTCTTTAAGTTGTTCTCTTATCTCTTGATGAGTAGGAGTGACTTTGAACAGCCTCGCCAATAACAGTGGGTACTTGGTTACCCTCTGTACAGGAACCATCAAGAACGAATTGAGGTTCATTCTTCGCAACATAGTGTTTTCCATTTGGGACACCCTGAGGAAAATCCTCAAGAGTTCTTTTTCTTTTTCTAAACTGGCTAAGAGTAAGCTGGCAGTGCCTGGAAAGTATTAATGAGATATATTAATATTGAAATGAGATTTTGAAAAAAGAAATCTAACGATAAACTGCCAATTAATAAATAACCCGAAAAAGCCAACCATACAGAAACGAAAGATAGATTTTGATAATGACATTTTTTAACAATACTTCGGTTCCCACTACACCAAAAAAAAGAAGTAAGGATGAAATAATTGTAGGACACTACCTTGGATTAAATTGATTATTATTACAGATTACTAAAATATACATGGTGTTTTACTGATAATGCAAACGTTGATTTCTAAGAAATTAAGGGTAATATAAAAAATAGATATTTAATCAAGTAAAATGTAATTTTAAGGAGTTTAAAGAACTTCGTCGTCATCATCAGTATAGGCGTTGCGATGTTAAAGAAAAGAATATGCTGCAAACGTTTTCAGAGTCTAAAATTGATTGCTATATTGGTTTCTGAGATATAGCGCATCTGTTAGTATGGTTATCATTATCTTCAAATGCTTATTTTAGAACATATTTTTCTTGTTTGATAATAACAAGTTTTAACCTTTTATTTATATTATAATATGATTTGAAACCATGTCACCCTGGATTTTCTCAAAACCAAGGTGCAAGATTGCTACGCTCTTATTTAATAATTATTATTACTGTTTAATTTTAAATTATTTCGATCACAAAATGGTATCAAGATTACAGCTCGTGGTCAACAGAGCGTGCAATGTAGATGCCCTAGCTCAATTAACCCGGAGAGTAGGGCGTGGGAAAACGTAAGATGTCTTAAAGAAAGAAAAAAGAAGGAAAAAAAAAATGAGTGCCACCAATTTATAACGACTTAAATTGGAAAGCCCCTTGTTCTTCGCGGCACTTGCTTCCTCTTGATACTTTAAAAGAAAAAGAGTGAGCTAAATAAAACACACACATGAAGTTAAGAAAAAAAAAATCTATTTATCTGTTACTGTATAAAAGAAAAAAAATATATAAACAATAAGTATGTTATCAGTTACGGTATAAAGAAAAAAAGTAAACAATAAGTGTCACCAAATCCAGCAGCACCTAGCGCTCCTAACTTCAAACTAGGCCCGTGACATGGGATTAGTCCCGAGTCTTGAAGTTAAGTTTGTGGCTTGAAATTGTCTGTGACTTGCAGTTGCAAATAGCCCCTGACTGAAATTAGGACTGTGACTTTCAGTTGGCCCCTAACTTGAAATTAGGACCGTGACTAACAGTTGGCCCCTGACTTGAACCCTATCCAATAGGGTCACTCGGTTCTAGTCAAAAAGGTGGTTTCACGTGCCAAGTACAAGGGCATGGAAAATGGCGGTCTGGTCCAATCTTCAGGTCAAATCCTCTCTTAGAGAGATTTTCTAGCACGAAAAATAACACTCACAGTGCAAACTATAATGTGCCCGAAAAAGTATTGCGGTGTTGAGGAAAAATCCCGCTAACGGATTTCCAAGATTTTCCTGGATTATTTCCTCAGACCCGCGCTGAAGACCTGTGGTTTATCTGCAGGTGACCAGAAAAGTGAAAAATGTGTTCCCCCAGCTTCCTTTCCATCTAGAACTTTGGTTAACTAAGGTGGCGGAATACCATTGGCTAGAGTATGTCAGATGCTAACAACCTTGCCAAAAGAGCACATAGACGGAATAAAACAAGGATATGATTAACATGTTAGACAAGAAAAACGACTCTCCATTGGTTGAGAAAGATACAGGAAATAATGCAGGAATACACTTGGCAACAGCGAAAAAGAAGCCTGCGCTCTGGATATGAGGAAGTACCGGATGGAGGGTTCCGAGAATAAGTTAATATGGAAGTCTTAGCCGAATAGATCCGAAAAGTTCCGAGACGACGCAATAATAACATTGACAGAAACAACTAACCTGAAATTTAAAAGCCACGCCAAGGCGAAATGGAAATGTAAATAAACAAATAATATTTAATTAATTACTCTAGTACTAATGGAAAAGGACCACTCAGAAAAGTCAAATATTAGTCCGGAGTAGAGTATCAGAGAGTCAAAAAAAATGATGTGCTAATGCAGGAGTAGTTAAATGCCATAAAAATGAAACGTAAGTTGAGTTTAATTTAATAGAATTTTCCCAACTGTATAAACTCATTATTTAACCATAAAATAGGAATTTATTCGCACAATTTTATATTAGGCTCCAAGTAATTATGCAACTATGGACAAAACAAAAGTCAATCTGAATTTCGGAACATCAAACATTGATAGAAATTATAAGAAGGCTGTAGTTTATATAGTCTCAGAAAAAAAAGGTAAGAATATTAATATTGAATCGAGAAATACCTTTGGTTTATTTATGTCTAACTTAAATGAAAATACCTTTATATGTTACATATTCACAGCAAAAGGAAACACGAATAATAAAATGTAGATTTAAGAGAAAGTATGAAGTGGTGTATATATAGTATCTATAGTCTAAAAATAATCCTATGTATATCTGAAAAGAAATATTTATCAAGGCAACCTTTTTTTTATACAAGTATTTACAGTTCAATATTAATACATAATATCGACTTTATATCAAAGAATTTATTGGGGTACTAATGATTTGGTTTTTTTTTACAGCGACAGAAGAGTTATACAAAATATACGCTTGAATCTAAAAATGCAGCATATCTAGCCAAGGAAAACGAAAATCCCAAGACTTGTATAAAGGACTCGAAAACAGGTTTTCAAAATTAATAAAATTTAATTTATATCTACTCTGTAAAATATATGGGAAATAAATAGTTTGTCTAAAGTGCTATTTGAAGTTTTTCTTATACAGTATATAATTATTAAATTCGGCAAAATTAAATAAATCCAACAATTATATTTGAACTGATTTTTTTTGCGACATCTCTGAACGAACGCTAAACTTATACCATTTACTGAAAATTATTTCTTTATAACTTGAGTTCAGATATAGGTACAAAATTAACTACTTATCGAGAGGTGACACTGTGTGTACCGAAATTTGCTGCAAAAGGTGTTGAATTTATATTTCGCTTAAATATGAACAATGTAACCGCTTCTAATAAGAAAACTACTAAAATCTAAGGTATCAAACCAACAAGGCGTACATATTAATCACTAAACTTAATACTAAAGTAGTAGATTATAATATTAAATTAATCATACAATGAAATGCACTTAAAACAAAATTAAACTGTTGCAACCAGAGATCAAAGTAGAAAAAAATATTATTTAAAAAAATATGTACCTATTTAATTGAAAACGAGGGAAGTAAAAAAAATCCTTAAATTTACCTGAAACTTCCCTAGTGACTCCTTTCACCTCATACATGTACTAAAGTGACGGAAACTGATTAAAAACGATACGAAAATCTGACGCGTTGCTAGTAAGAAATTGTTTTAAGATATTTCGACTATTATAATCATTGTTGCTATTGTTAGGGTGTACATATATTATTATCACAATAAACAGCCTTATTAAGTTTAAACAATAATTTATTCATTACAAAATTTCAAGAACACTACATTTTTAAGGGTCAAACTAATTGGAAACGTATTTCTGAATCAAAATTTTCTAACAAGTAGGTCCAATTTAAAATCAACATCTTGTAATAAGAAGGCTTATTTTAAAATTGACAATCGTTACCATAGAACTTTAGTGGATTATTGACTTCTGTTCCTGTCAATAATTTAATGTTGCAAATATGGTTTGGCGAAAAAATTGTAACGAAAATGAATGACAAGTCGTTATTAATCTTCATAGGAAAGGCTATTCGTATCAAAATATTGCAGAAATGGTTGATTCCAAAACGGCGGTGTTTAACGCTGTTCATCATGTTAGGATTCATGGAACCACTAGAACTGTTCCTAGGAAGCGATGTCCCAGAAAAACGAGTATGGAAACAGATCGTCGAATTGTTCGCATTTCTAAGGCAGACTCTCACAAATCAGCAGTTGATATTTGGAAACAAATTTTTGTTGAGAATCCAAGGAAATTTAGGTTCAAAGAGTTCGTAATCGTTTGAACGAGGCACAACTTTTTGCCAGGGTACCAAGGGGAAGCTTCCCCTTTGTGAAGTGAATCGAAGGAGCCGTTTGGAATTTGCTAGAAATCACCTTTCTTGGAACGCCCAACAATGGAAGCAGATACTATGGTCAGATGAATCCAAGGTAAATAAATTTGGTTCTGATGGAAAACGTTTTGTTTGGCGTCCACCAAATAAAGAATGATTAGCCCGAGCTACACCATGAAATCAGTGAAATTTGGTGGTGGTTGTATCATGGTATGGGGCTGCTTCTCTTGGAATGGTGTAGCCCCTCTTTATAGAATAACTGGTACTATGGGGCAGTATAAATACATTAACGTACTGGAAAACGTGATGCAACCATATCCAGAAAAAAAATTATCAGCACTCTGCTAGGAGGGTG
Source organism: Kuschelorhynchus macadamiae (assembly GCA_030620095.1). NCBI lineage: Eukaryota > Metazoa > Arthropoda > Insecta > Coleoptera > Curculionidae > Kuschelorhynchus > Kuschelorhynchus macadamiae. The sequence goes on from JAUTXW010004259.1 coordinate 81,866, forward strand.
ACTGTCTGTCTTCAGGATAATCATGTAGATGTTTTACAATGGCTATCTTGTAGTCCAGATCTTAACCCAACAAAAAATCTTTGTATGATAGTTAAAAGGAAATTACGTTATTTTATCTCTGTATGTGGAATTATATGGTTATTTCTGAATACTTAACTTTATATTTTCTTATTTCTGAATAATTTATTTTTTTATATATAAAAATATAACGACAGCAATTTTTAGAGTGTTCACAGTTCATGGAAAAAAAGAAGAAGAAATGAATTAGTAACACTTTGGTATAAATAAAAGATGGCAGCTTAATAACTGTTAAAAAATCAGCCTGAAAAACTACTTTAACCAAATTAGATTAATTTTAAATTCTGCGCAAGCATTAAGTGAGAAAAATGGCGAGCAAATAACACACCAAACTTATATATATATATATATATATATATATATATATATATATATATATATATATATATATATATATATATATATATATATATATATATATATATATATATATATATATAAGCATTAAGTGAGAAAAATGGCGAGCAAATAACACACCAAACTTATATATATATGTATATATATATATATATATATATATATATATATATATATATATATATATATATATATATATATATATATATATATATATATATATATATATATATATATATATATATATATATATATATATATATATATATACATATTATATATATATATATATATATATATATATATATATATATATATATATATATATATATATATATATATATATAAATATATATATATATATATATATATATATATATATACATATATATATATATATATATATATATATATATATATATATATATATATATATATATATATATATATATATATATATATATATATATATATATATATATATATATATATATATATATATATATATATATATATACATATATTATATATATATATATATATATATATACATATTGATAGATATATATATATATATATATATATATATATATATATATATAAACCTTAGGTTAGTGGGGAGGCAGTTTATGTATATAAAAGATCAAATAAAGGTGTGTAACCCTTTATTGTTTTGTCAAACTTTCGGGATCAATTTATCCCTTCCTCAGGACTTTTCTACAAATAATTTAAAAAACGAATGAAGTTAATAACTAACTAGTAAGTATAATGCGTTTCAACTCACCAATGTCGGTTTGCTATTAAAACAAAAACATACTCTGAAGACGACACACATTTAGTTGCACCAAATCATCATTCTGTTTATTTAAAAATTTTAAAAGTTGAAAGGTTAATGGCGAAATAAGAATTTAAAAACTTTTAAAAACATGTCCATCATTGGACTTCATTTTGTTAACTGAAACACGTTTTTTAGAGGAATTTTAAACGCGAAAGTAGAGGGGACATAAGTGACAGAGATGCAATATTATTTTTAACAAGAAGAAAGAAATAGAGAGAGTATACTAAATTTGTAGTTGGCAGGCACAACACAGAAGGATGACGGGTTGCTTATCTTACAGTAGTGTGTATACAATGCTCAACTTAATTCGATCTAATTTGCGAAAATGTGTTCATAGTAATATGTTTATTTTACAATAGTAATTAATTAAGAGGAAAAGTGTGAAAAGTCACGAAAAACCTTAAAAGTATGATAGTTGTCCTGTAATAGTTGTAAAAACAATAAATCGACCCAACAATAGCAATTTAAAAACAAGATAGGGATTAATTTATGTAATAACATTAGTTACAATGGTATATATGATATGTATAATATGGATATTTATAAATTACTCATCGGAGGCCGGACCGTCCAGACACTGAAATTTGTTTTTTTTGTAATGTTAAGATATAACTGCATATGGAGTTGAGGTTTTGGGTGTCACTCTTTTTATTTATTACTGGGTGTTGGAGATTTATATGTATCTTCAAGAAAAATGCGTTTGTAATAAGAGGATGCTTTATCCAAAATCTCAGCGTCACTCCAGTTAAGGGAGCATTTTTTTATTCTCAAACGTTTCGGCAAGTTTTCGCCTCCATCAGTTTTTCTAAGAAAGTAATCTTCGGCATCATAATAATATATCAACAAACAAAACAATCATAAACATTTCTGGCACAGTATACGACATTTAGTTTTGAACATCACATACATTAAAACATTCAAAAGTTAAATATCGACTCGAATTAATTCTCGAGAAAGCGGCATTTGAAATTTTATGTGAGACACCCTATATCGGGTTTAAGAAAAACGGGAACTAAAACCTAATTTTACAATACTTAAAACTCAGTAATTACCTTGTCGAACACAGTAAGTTTCAAAGGCATGAAGCATAGGGGCAGCCTCTAGGAACAGTTTACCAATATTTACAGTTAGGAGATCATCATCTCCTTGTTCTAAGGCTATTTCTACAGCGTCTCGAAGTCGTTCGGCCAAGGCTTGGCTGTTTTCCAACAGCTCTTCCGCATTTAAGAAAATGGCAGAGAGCTGATCGGGTGTGAGGAGACCCGCCACCAACATGGGTTGATAGAACTCCTCTAGTATAATTTGCAAATCCCTGCTGTACTTTTCTTCGGTTTCGACAATCTCTGTAATGATTTCTTTTCGTTCTGAGCGCTTCTTGACGCATTTTCTACACAAAAGCGGTTCGTTTTCTGTTTTCGATTCAAGCGGCGTATCACAGTCCTCGCACGAGACGAATATCTCGGGTTTGCTTCGATATTTGCTCAAACTGCTCTTACTGGTTTCTGAACCCACTCCTGAATCGTTTCGTTCGACTTCGGCGGGTTTTTGGAAAGTGGCTTTTTCATCGATTAAAGCTCCTGAAATTAAAAAAAATATTGTATTTAATACTCATTACAAAAAAAATTAGTGTCCATCTTGTATAAAAATTCCCCTAAGAGGTGATAGACGGTAAACACTAATTTGTACTTAAGTATACTTCCATAAAGAATATGAAAAACATGTTCTTTCGTTAGTCTGTCGGTCTGTCTGTCTCTAGGCGGCATAGTTTATTGTCGTGTGGTCGACCTGAAAGGATGTCAACTATCTTAAATAGAACAAAATTAAAGATATAATAAATATCTACCGGCAACACTGTCGCATTTTTGTGAATTGTCAGTACTAAAATCGTAAATCGAACAAAATTGCTTGCTCTGATTCGGACTATCGTTTTTCGGCGATTTTTATGAGTTTTACACTAGAGAGAGAATACACTACAGAATCAAGATTCTAAAATCTAAATTAAAAAAAAGATAACAGAACTAAAGTAAACTAGACTAAACTAAAAAAGCAAATCAAAACTAAACTAAATAAGAAAAAAAAAATAAAAAAGTTGAACCTAGGATTAAACATAAGGTTAAAGGTACGACTACAGAGGCACAACAATGGCTTATAAATAGGTAATGCACAATTAATTAATGGTGAGGCCATGGAGAATACAAAATGCAAATTAGTGAAATAATATAAAACGAATAAAGTGGCTAAAAAAATCTTTTGAGGGCAGGAATACTAATGTAACGATAGAATTCATTATGGTTATGACATAAGCGATCAATAAAGGAATTTTGGCCCCAATTGGTGAAGAGGGAGGTATGTCGCGTACGCCGAGCTTGGACTAGAAAACTCACCTGACCTAGCTTTCTGACACAGCAAGGCTGGGCAGTCGATAATGCCGTTGAGCAGCTTGAAAGCAAACAGGAGCAGAACTTGTTTGCCTCTCTCAGCTAAGCTCAGCATTAGAGAGGCCTCACATAAAATGGGAGCGATGTGCTCGTTGAAAGATAATACGCTGACCCCTACGAGAGGGTCTGTCGTATATAGTGGAGGGTTCGGGGATCGTGAGAAGTGAATATAAAAACACTTGGCTATGTTGATAGAAGACAAAATGAATCAAGTCGGACTGTAGTGCAGAGTTTTTTCGACGTGTTGAACGTAAAGAATTTCAAGTCATCAGCGAACAAAAGACAGTTGCTGTTATTAATGCAAGATGTGAAGTCGTTGATGAATGGGAAAAATAATACTGGTCCAATATGGGACCCTTGAGGTACGACGAAAGTGACTGATATGACAAGAGATAACGAATTGTGCACTAAGACTCACAGTTTATGCTGGTTAATCAAGTTCAAGTAGTTGCCTGTAATACCAATAACGGAAAGTTTTTTTAACAGCAGTTTATGACATACCCTGTTAAAGTCTTTTGACAGGTCGGGATAGATAAAATCGACTTGCTGACCAGCTTCGAGGGAAGAGATTAGGTAGTTTTGATAAGTGGTGAGGTTAGTTGCTGTAATGTGCCCCTGACAGATGCCACGCTGGCTTGGAGAAATGTAATTTGAGTAAATGGCGAATATATCCTCGGTCACGATGGCCACGAACACCTTGAGAATAGAGATCATCACTTTGGGAATATGTATCTATAAGTTGAAATGTCAGTTTTGAGTCCCTTTTTGTGGATTAGCACGAGGTTGAAGATTTTTCACGCAGAAGGAAAGGACCCCGAGTCGAAGAATTTTTGAAAGATTTAAAGCAGAGGAGTTGAGAGTGTGTCATAACAACAAGAAAAAAGAGATGGCAGCAAACTGTCGGGACTAGCATCTTGTTGGTGTCAAGATTTTTCAATTTTGCAGCTACTTCATCAACAGAGATGGGGGCAAATGGATGGAGTTCAAGATATATTTTCGTGTGAAGAATAACATTTTTAAAAGGTGTGTTGCTATGTCCGACCGGTTATTAAACTATGCTGTTCAATTAAATTCGGCGTTCTTCATATTTTTTATGAATAACCAAAAACGTTTCGCGTTAGCAGCTATTAGATGCTCGTAATTGCTTACGAATTTGAGGTAGAACCAAATCTGTTCTGATCGGGTAAGTCAAATTGTTGTTGCTTTTCTGTATTAATTGGCAAACGCGATACCTTGATTATTTATAATATTTTATTAATTTGTACGGTTAATTGCTTTAACTGTAATTGCTATTTTATCGTTTTTTAAAAAACAAAATTATTTATCTGAAATTTTTCTCTAAGCTACATATTCACAAATTCCGATGTTACATACAAAAACATGCATATCTATTTATACATATTTGACAGTTATTATACATTTTTTCCATTAAATTATTTTAAAATACTGAGTTATAGTACATTGTTTGAACTGAGAACAAAGTAAACAAAAATAAACGAACTATATATGTATACGTTTTTTAGGGATAATTTAAAAATATGCCCGCTGTGATAATATAATAATAATAATTGTTATACAAATATATTTAAAAATATTACTATTATCAAATATTATGTTCATGGCCATTGACATTTTCTATGTTAACAGCAAGAAGAGAAGAAGTCTGTCATTTTAACTTTACAGCGTTGCCTAAAATTAGGTTCGAGAAAGAGGATAGATATTATTGCCTTTGTCACACTTATTTGCAGTACATGTTTAATTACTGTAATCATTGTTACGAATTTATTAATGAAACAGCACATGTTTTTATATCTATTGTAATTACCAATCGAATAGACTCCAAAATTTGCACAAAAATAAAGTATGGTATAGGGATAAACTGCTAAATTTTTTCAGTAAATCTATTATGGTGGAACAAAATGGCGGCCTAATAAAATGTTTAAATATTCAAATATTAAAAATTACAAAACCTTGTTTTTATAGAGGAAAATAACATTTTATTTTTTGCAGACTACGTAAAAGATGTAATGAAAAATAAATAATGAAAATAATATATTTTGTATACAAAATTATCTTGTGGTATATATGAATATACCTTTCTAGACACGTTTCGATGTTGTGATGTTTTTTAAATTAAAGAGTAGTAAACAACAAAATCTCGGTCTCAGTTAAGTTTTACAGACTACAGATATTCCGCCAGTTCTGGCAACATCACACTCACAAACATCATAACAGGGAGATGGACGTGTTTTGATTTGAACGCAATCATATATGGTCAAAATTATTACTTGTTTGGTTTATTGTCGTGTTATCGATTTGGTTGATTGTCAACTACCTTACATAGACATATATGTCTATGCATAGAATACAATTTATACTTGCTGGTAAAATTAAAATTAATCTTGATGGTGGTTCTAAAACTGTAATATAAACCTCTGTAATATTTCAATAGCTATATTAAATTGCTATTAACAAATAGTTACTCAAATAAACTGCTTTTTTATTTCTATATAATGCCATTTTTACAGAACTGTAGTAAAATAGTAAATCGAACAAAGTAGTTTTCCCTTGAGTAAAAAGCATTGTTTTTGGTCGATTTTTTGATAATTTTTATTATTACTTTTTTATATTAATTGACGTACACTGCACGAGATTCTTCTTAATGCCTATTCATTTTAATTACTTTTAAAGAGTAAATTACATACCTGAATTTTTTTCCCTAATCGTAATAATATAAGTTCCGAGTCAAAACCAATGTACGGTAGATTCAACGATCGTAGTACACATTTCTAACAATAAATTATTTTATAATACCTATAGGTTAGCGTTGTTTTGCAGTCACAACAAAGTAAACAAAGAAGAAATACAAGGAAGGCGTTCAATATGGCTAAAAGGACCCAAAACCGGGAAGACTATAAAAACCATCTAAGGATCTTTAAAAAGAAACTCAGGGCTAAGAAAAGAACAGCCTGGAGGAATTTCTGCAACGAGGTTTCCAACACGTTGTCGGCCTCGAGGCTTAAGAAGGTCCTCTCTAAAGATCCTGCTATGCAGCCGGGAAATCTAAGGAAGAGCGACGGAAATTACACCGTCACCTCCGAAGACACGGCGAAAATAATACTGGAAACTCACTTTCCGGAATGCAAAGTTATCGACACCACTGAAGACCATGTGTGGCCGGATGATCAGTTGGTATAGAAGCAAATTGGGAGGTCATAAACACAGTGGTGACGAAAGACAAAATAGCTTGGGCAATTAATACCTTCAAACCATTTAAGTCCGCGGGAACTGACGGCGTTCTCCCGGCTTTGCTACAATGGGGTCTGGAGGTTGTTATTAGACACCTAGAAGTTATATATTTAAGGCATGTCTATCCCTAAGCTATATACCTATGAAATGGAGAGAGGTGAGGGTCGTCTTTATTCCCAAACCTGAAAAAGATTACTATTCCCACCCAAAATCTTACAGACCTATTAGCCTAACTTCATTTCTCTCTGGAAAGGCTCTGTGACAGACAGATTAAGGATGAACATCTGCCACCCTAACCAACATGCCTACCAACCTGGTAAATCAACAGAAACTGCACCGCATTATGTGGTTCAGAAAATAGAGGAGTCGCTTTTCCACAGGTAGTCGGCTCTAGGTGTCTTCCTAGACATTGAAGGCGCCTTCGACAAAGCGACCTTCAGAAGTGTAGAACTTGCGCTGACCAGACACAGCGTAGACCCAACCATTATTGGCTGAATTGGCTGTATGCTGAAGAACAGAACAGTTGAACTAAAAGCAGGAGACACCACGATGAGAGCGCTGGTAAACAAAGGCTGCCCCCAAGGCGGCGTGCTATCACCGCTTCTCTGAAACATGGTAGTCAACAGCCTTATTAAGAATCCTAATGAAAATGGATTCTACACAACCGGATATGCAGACGATATAATTATTCTGCTAATTCGAAAACGTCCTGTGTGAAACAATGCAGGCTGCGTTAAGACTGGTGGAAGAATGGTGCGTAGATAACGCACTCTCTGTGAATCCAACAACAACCGAGATGGTACTCTTCACTAGGAAGAGAAAGCTGGCCAACCTAAGACAACCTTCTCTTTTCGGAAAGCAGCTCGGTCTATCTAAAGAGGTTAAGTATCTGGGAGTCATCCTGGATAGCACCCTCAACTGGAATAAGCATCTTAGCGAAAAATCAAAGAAGGTCACCAAAGCTTTCTGGCATTGCAGAGGAGCTATTGGGAAAGTATGGGTCTGTTCCCTAAGATTGTCCTCTGGCTCTACACCAACAACACCAATGGACGCCCTGATCCCCCGCTTCGTTTTCAATAAAAACTTCAAAATTGACATCAGCGGTTCAATAGAATCAGGACAGGAGGCTGACATACACTTCTACACCGACGGCTCTCAGAACCAATATGGGACTGGCCTGGGAGTGTATGTACCAGAACTCAACCTGGAAATCAGCATGGCTCTCGGCAAAGGAATGTCCGTCTTCCAGGCGGAACTACCCGGAATTCTGCAGGGCGCCATACAAATAGAGAAAGAAAGAATAACAAGTTAAAAAGTTATTATTCTCACAGACAGCAAACAAGTTTTGCAAACCTTAAAAAAGAGTAAAATTACATCCAAACTGATTCTTGAGTGTCACCAGATGCTGGCGACGGTTTCCCAGGGGAATACTGTCACAGTGTCATGGATTAAGGGACATAGCGGAATCGAAGGTAATGAAAAAGCGGATAGGTTGGCGCGTAACGGAGCAAAGACCAAACCATGCGGTCCTGAACCCTTCGCGCCGGTATCCTCTTAGGCGATCAATCTAAAGATAAACGAACAGGCAATAGGGATTCTAAGAGAGAGATGGGAGAGACAAGACTTCAGACACTCAGGTGTAGCAATCCGCGGCCCTGAGGTCGCTTGGACTGTGTACCTCCTTGGACTCTCTCGAGGAAACCTTAGAAAACTGGTAGGAATGCTAACAGGACACTGTAAACTAAACAAACACCTTCACACCTTGGGCGTTCTTCAGGATCCAAGTTGTAGAGGGTGTCACGAGGATGACGAGACTGCAGAACATATTCTTTGTTACTGTCCTGCTCTTGTAAATACCAGATAATCCATTATGGAGGAAAGATGACCAGAAATGGCCACAATCGGAGGATGCTCGGCCGCTACGGTGTTAAATTACATTAATACTGTTGGTTGGCTTGACGAGTAAACCTCCGAAAGAGGTTACAATGGGCCCACCTGTGAGGTCTAAGTAAAAGGTTGGCACAAGTCAACCCTCCATATTCTCTATCTAAAAAAACTTGTACGGTTTTTTAGTTACCGACGATTTTCATGATTTTTCGCAAGGCTACCCCGATTTTGTAAAAAATTTCAGTTTTTGATTTTCAAAAGATACAAAAATCAATCATCAAATTAAAAAATTTCATTTCGTTTAGTTATTTAACTCTATTTATTATAAAAGTGTGAGAACCTAACTTAACCTAACCTAACCTAAAGCCCAACTTAACTCAACTGTCCACGCCCATAACCTTTACTATTTGGAGAAAAAAGTTCCCTTTCGTCGAGTTATTTAACTTCAGAGTTATTATACGAAAAACGTACGAAAAACTAACCTAACCTAACTTAAACCTAACTTTAACTTAACCGGCCCCGCCTATAACCCTAATTTTTAACCATACGAAAAAAAGAATCAAATAAAAAAGTTTAGTTTTATCGAGCTGTTTAACTTTAGTTAATACAGAAAAGTGCGAAAAACAATTTTGTCCAGAAAAATCACAAAAATGAAATTGGCGCAGTCTTTGTTAAGATAGTTCTCGGAAACCAAAAAAAATACGAACATGCGGTTTCCACAGGCTTAAAAAAAACAAACGAGGAAGTGAAATGGTGAAAATGAGTCTCGAGAAAAAATGGTCAAGGCTAAAAATAAAAAGGTCAAACATTTTTGAAATGGATTTTTTTACTTATTACTTATAGAATTAGTGGATTTTTACTTGTAAAACAAAATATCTCACCTGATATTATGAGGGAGTTGTCTTCGCTCGAGTCACTAACTGTACTCATGTGTGATACCCTGTTGTAAGGTTCTTTGGTTTCGTCATCGTTATTGGCGTTCGAGGGGTAGGTGTAGGTGTAGCCTTCCTCTTGTGCTATACCACGCTCTTTAGCGTCCACAAGATAACTCAGAATGTCGTATTTCGACGCTCCCTCAAAGATAGACCTGGAAATATGAAACAGTGATAAATTAGGCAATAAAATATAATGAAAGAAAGGGAAAAATACAATGATCACATGTTTAAGCCTCTTGCCTTACTTTCAATAATATCTAAAATTCATGAAAGGGTTATATTTAACCAAATTATAGAATACTACCTATAATATTTTACCAGATAATCAATCCGATTTTAAAAGACATTTTGACACCACAACATTACATACTAAATTAACAGATTAATTAATTAATATTAATAAATTAATAGATGATAGCTTAGAAATTGGAATACTGGATTTGCTACTAATGTAATATTACTTGGTTTAGTTAAAGCTTTTGATTCTTTAGATCATGAGATGCTTTTATCCAAACCTAAATACATAGGTTTTAGTGACAAAACATGTTAACAGTTTATTAATTACCTTTCTAACCGGAATCAGTTTACTAGAATTTCTAACGAGTACATATTTCTCAATAATATGCTATCGATACATAAAGGAGTACCTAAACAGTTCGTACTTGGCCCACCGCTTTTTATTATAGTATTATTATTACACATTTGATTTTTATTTATCAATTGAACATGGTAACCTTTTAGCATTTGCAAATATGCTACTTAAAATTTTTTTCATCAACAGAGATAGGCTGGGCAGACTCTACGTGACATGACGCATATATAGATCCAACGTAAGTAATCTTGATCAACCAACTGGCACAATTAAAAATCTCACTTAATATCCAACCATATAAAGTAAATAATTGATTATCGAGTATTTCTCTTAGTAATATTTAATTTTTGAGCTTATTTTTAATCCAACCGCAATAAAGTTAGTACCCTTTGATTCGCAGAAAAATCCTCTTTTCAAAAAGTGCTTGTCTAAAAAGGGTCGCCATTTGAAAAAAAAACACAAAAATCTGATTTTATCAACTTCTCTTGTTCCTAGCTATCAGACTAATCACTAAAACTTAGTGTATTATTCTGTCATCATTTCAGGTCCTTAGATTAATTTGCGTCCAGTCATGGCCACCTATAGATGCAATTTGAAAAATGGTTATAAAAAAATCAAGTAGGCGTAAAAAGTTTTTAAAATGTCACATTTTGATTCAGAATTGTCTCAGGAATCCAAAAATGTAAAAATATACATAGTGTTCTATTTAAACAATCGAAACTGGAGTCATTCCCGGTGAAACCAGAAGTGACCGGAAATTGAAAAATGTGCGAAAACTCTCCTCTTTATGTACCATTTACCTATACCAATTTTCGTTTTGATACATCAAATACTTTAAAAGTTGGCCTGTTTAATAGATTCGATTACACTCGGTATGTAAAAACATTAAAAAAATGAGGTAAATAAAGCTAAATTATTATTAATTGATTCAAAATATTTAATTACTAAAATAAAAACCAATTCTAATTTTAAAATCTCTCATAAGAGTTATACTATTCGTTTAGTTACTTCAACGAGAAATCTTGGTATTATTTTTGATGAAAATTTTTAAAATAATAATTTTAAACAATTTAAAAGATTTATTAAATACTAAAACTAAGCTAAAACTTTTTGTTTCTTTAATTCTAAGTGGCCTTGATTATTGTGATTCAATTTACCATATCATTTCTAATGATAAACTTAAATTACAAATTTTACCTAATAATTGTATCAAATATGAAACTGGTCTTACGAAATATGATCATATGTCTCCAATTTTTAATAGATTTAAATTAAGTAAATTGGAATTTAGAAGCGAAACTTGTCTTGTTTTATTAATAAAATAACTATAAACAAATTGCCTAACTATTTATATGAAAAAAATTCAAATTCGAAATAATATTCATAATTTAAATACTACAATTCAAATTCACTTGCACATTTCTGTTCATCAAACAGAAAAATATAAATCATTTTTTAAAAATGCATGTTCTATAATTTATCTCTTATGAAATAAAAAATCTCAAATATGAATCATTTAAAAAATAAATGAAAACTATTTATCGTGAGGTAAGATTGAGAGACTGATAACTCAGTAATCAAAATTGAATTCTAATATACTTATTTAGATTTATATGTATTTCAATTACACAAATAAATGGCTAAAAAAACGACAAAATGTTTATAATTTTTTTTTATTTCATTGTATTTTGATTTCCATTTTGAATTTGTTTAGGATGATCTAAGTACCTGTTGCGGAATTATTACAGAACGATAATTCTGCTTTATCCAAATATAAGGGGCGCATTGAAAATAGTATAAAAATAAATTTTATTCTAGCGTAGAGACAGTTTTATAATTTCATGACCTATATGGCATTTGATCCGTTTTTATTTATTAAAACGAGCATTTTCTGTTATGGCAATATAACTGAAACGCTTCTGATGTTTCCTTTATAAATTGCGGGTATTTTTGATCGACCTTGTACGCTGCAATGGGTTCTGTCGTCCCTTCCTGTCACGCAAGCCTCGACCTTTAATTCTCACCAGTCATCCGGCAGGATATAGTGTTTCGGCCTATATTTGATGACAATTAATTAATGATACTGATAGGCTTAAGTTTGAGTTAATTTTTTTTACGGCCTGTTTAATGTGTACCTTTAGTTCAAAGAAGCCATTAAAATTTTTGTATAAACTATGGCTACATCATACACATCTGGGAATAGCGTTTCCGAAACACCCTGTATAATTGGCTAGAGCGGTACTATTGATCGCTAGTATCAGCAGCGTATACTATTTTAAACCTATGTAACATTGGAATCAAATACAAAAAAAGGAGAAACTTATAGAGGTTTGAATACTGACAACAAATAGAAGTCTGTAATGTGTCTTATTTCAACCACTTTTTACCGTCCTAACAAATAATCTTTTAAAGCCCACAATACTCAAAAGAACAATTAAATATTTTCAAAGAGAAATTCTTCTAACAACAGCTTTTCAAAAGAATCTTGTTGGTATCAGTACATTAAGTCGGCTCTTGTTATATTATAAACTTATCAACCTCTGTGAAAAAAAGAATGTTTTATTCTTCCAAAAAGTTATTAAAAAAATCACAGTTATTTTATTTTATCTTTACACCAGAAAAATAACAATTTGAAATAATTTGACATATAACCGCAGTAGTCAACGTAATAACTATAGTCTCTTTACAATCACAACTATCTTTGCCTATTTTGTAATTAGCGATATTAAAACTCACCTGGTCGTATATTCCTTGTCTAGATGGAGGTCGTCTAGAATAATAGATGGAGGCGGATTCGCCGGCAAGGGTGGCGGCAACTCAATCTCTTCGTAAATAGGATCATTGTTCACCTTTATACTCTCGTAGTGGTGATCATCACCTTCAGACACTTCAATATTACCAGTTTCAGCAAGAAGTTCATAAAATTTCGTCCGGTTAGCCAATTCTTCCTCTGTGACAGAGCTCCTGTTACTGTGGTCAGTGTAACACTCAGAACCCTGATCCATCAACTCATATTGGCTAGAGCCGTCTTCCGAACACACATCATCACCGATAGATTCATAGTTTCTGAGCCGTAGGAAAGAATCTTCCACAGAAGTAGGAATATTCGTGTCTTCCAGCGGTGACTCCAAGAGTGATTCAGCTTTGCCTAGAGGTAAGGTATGTCCGGGGAACTTGGTGTCTCGTGGTCGCCTAGCCACATCTGATTTACCACAGACGTGGGGGACTAGATTGTGACGCACCGCTTCTACAGGGTCACGCAGAAGTTCCTTGAGCAGCTCAGAAGATGATGCCGAGTCTAGTAATAAAGGTAACGATAAATTTCGTTTCGAATCTTTTGGTTTTTCTTGGTGTTGACACTCTTCTATTTTAGGTAAACTTCCATTATGATTAGCATCTTTTTCCTCGTAACTGTTTTGAATTTCCTGCTTTAAATCACACAGTGTATTTTTAGTGGTTGATTTATTTGATGTTAATTCATTTATATGCTGAGACGCTTCAGTGACTACGTTTTCTGTATCATTTGCGGATATAAATGTGCCAGTAATGTAAATTTTGCTACTGTTGTTCTTTGTGTTGACTTGAACTGAAGAACCTTCATCGTTAACAACTACAGACGATTGATATAGAGGCACATTATCGCTTACATTTACGGTTGAATAACAATCGTCTCCATTAATCAAAATGGATGTTTTTCTTTGGGGAGTCTCGAAAATCGGGATACTTTGGGTCCCATTGACACTAGTATAATCCGGGAATTCGTTTTTGATCAGAATTTTGTGAACAGCCGTAGGTGAACTAATTTTCACTATAGTTTTATTGCTGTTTCCCAAAACAGGTGATTCGATTTTAATTTTTGATGATACTTCAGGCGTTGTAATAATGTTTACTGTGGGTTGCTTGTGATTGCTTCTTTTTCGAGGTGGGGCGGATGGTGGAACTTCACTATCAATTACCTCCTTTGTTGAGGTAACAGTATCATCAGACGAAGAACTGCTAATGCTACTAGATATCGATATTTTATGCGTGTGAGTTTTCGTTTGGTCCTTTGGTACTTCCATAGACATTATAGGAGCAACTTCTTTGGATATATCTTTAGTTTCTTCTCTGAAAGTTTTCTTTTCAACATTAATGTCTATATTTTCGTCATTCTTTTCATAGGGCACCCTAATTTCTGGAGAAATGCGATCCTCTTTTAGAATTTCTAATTCAGGGGTTTCAGATATTGATATAATTTCTTTTTGTTCGTCGGTCGGAGGTGGTGGTGGAGGAGTATTTGGTCTAGGCTTTGAGGGACTTATTTTGCGAGTTTTAGCAGTTATCCCATCAAGTTTTTCGAGGTCTTTCTCCGAGAATATTATTCTGGAGTCGGTTCGCTTTCGTATTCTTAAGGCCATTGTGTCGTAAAAATCGACGTTTTTGTGCGAGGCATTAACGCGGTCACTATGGCTGCGATAAACTCTTCTTGATTGTTTGACTGTAGGTGCTGAAACTGAAAAATAAATTGTAAGTATATTTAACGCTTTTTAAAACGTTGCGCACGAAATTTGACAGAACTTTGGAGCTGTTTATCTTAATAGCGAATCAAAATATTTAGATGTTTTCATTTTACATCAAACTTCAAGTTTTGGACCAATAAATTTACCTGACAATTTATATTTGTTGGGTTCTCGTAATATATACAGGGAAAAATATATCGTCATGTTTTTCTCCAAGGTTTAACGTTATTAAATGAGTCCCTTTAGAAAACACGATAAGATTAGAAATGCCTACTAGTATTGTACTTAACATACAAACAGTAACATTAACGTCTCATTGGCTCACCCCTTGCACAAATGCTATGTAGTTCTCAAGTTTTTGCTGCTCAATCTGCAGTCACTATTCTTTTTTTTATCTATGAGCAGACTTTGTAGGTAAGAAAGACATAATGGATGATCGCTCTAGTGATGCAGCTTCCTTGTGATATTTGGATCAAGTAAGCGAATATAGCTCTTCTTGGACAGAATCAAGGACATTAATCATTGAAGTAGTTTGAATAAGATACATGTGAACTATACTCAAATTTGGGTTTGATTTGCGAAGTGTAAAGGGTATAATACAAGTATATAATACAAAAGTATTTTCAGAATCGGAAAAGTAAATTCAATTTCCTCGCGGCTGCAGACGTGATGTGATCATGCCAGCGAAAATCTTTGTGAAAAGTGATACCATTCGGCTAAATGAATCTACGACTTCAGGTATTTGATGATTAATTTGAATGGTATATATATTGTGTGTATATGATTGTGTTTATGTGATTAAGGAATCCACTTTAACAGAAAGTAGAAGAAATTGAGGGACATCGATAGATACAACAAAGAAATTTGTTTGAAGTTGTAAGGGGTAGTTTGTGCCACAGGATATCGAATCTGTTCGATTTCAGATTGGGAAGTATTGTACAGTATAGATTACAACAAACGTAGGTGCAGACGCCATTATTCAGGCAGAATGATGGTTGAAGTTTATAGCCATTAAAGCAAAGGGAATTGGTTGCAATTTACGGCTTATTTTGGTTCCGATTAGGAAGAGAATATATAAAGCTTCCGGGATTGGAGATAGAGGTGAACAGTATTGAAGTTTTTACTCAATTCACAGATATTGGCATATGTGGTGAGGCGATATAAATATTCCTCACCCGGGGATCTGAACGGATGGGCATTTTTACGCCGGAATATTTTACTTAGAACAGCCCTCAGCATTTTTTCATATAATATTGTTAGGGTTGGGTAAAATATAGGGAATAAAGAAGAAATTAAAGAGAAGGAATAGGAAAGCCGACTTATATGCAGCACTGGGCTGGAAACGTCAGTAACGACTTCCCTAATCCTTGGAACGTGTATGTGGGGTGGTACCTTCTCCGGTGAGGTAAAAAAACTCATCTACCACCGTCTAAAATCTTTTTGAATCCCTCAGTCCTCATTGGAAATATTAATTCTTGCGGGTGGATTAATAAGACATTAATGGTACTTTTTATTTTTTTATTATTAATGTTAGTTTGTTCATATTGTGTGTATTCAACATCTTGGATTTGAGTCATCATAAAATAATTTTTTTAACAAAATCCATATTACGCAAAATAAACATAATATAAAATACCGTAATTTCTTAAACAAAAATTTTAAAAAATCTGATCTACAAATTGCAAAAATGGACCAAATGCCAATTTAAAGGGGCCTGAGTTACAAATGTAAGAATATGTAATTCTTACTTACCTTCTGAGAAGTCCTAAGTATCTTCACAAACTTTAGATAAAAAAACACAACTTCCTATTGTGTCCTCTGTAGATGTTAATAAAAGACACATAGACCTAGAGCGCCAGATGAATATCTTAGCGCAAGCATTGATGTTCAACATAAAAATAAAAAAGAGAAAAATATCTTGATTCGTTAACAAGAAAAACCCTTTAGAAATTGTATCAAATTTTGCGTGGATCATTTCAAAAAGCATATATTTTATATTATAAAAAAAGCAAAACAAAGACAAATGTAAAATTAAAGAAGTTTATCACTTTTGTTAAGTAGTTTCAAGTTCCAATGTTTTGACAGGTCAAAAAATTGTTCTTTGCAACCTACATTTAACAGTTATAATGCACTTTTAAAAATTTCTAAAATTATTTATTTGTTACCTTCATCGTTTTTACTTGATTCTACATCAGAAGTTTCGGTTTCTTCCAAGGCATCCTCAAAAACGTCATCGTCATCATCAACTTCGTCCTTACAATCTTCTAATCTTGATTCATCGTCTATTTCTACTGGTTCTTCATCTGGGCTATTTCTATCATCCTCTTCGCTCTCTTCGCTGGTATCACTTTTACCTAAAAAATTGATATATTTATCAAAAAAAGTATAATTGTTATTGTTAGTTATAATAGACAGGGTAATTGTAAATTATATTACGGTTATAACATAATATTTATTATATTTTATGTTAATTATTTCCAGTTGGTAGTTTTTGAAGGAATGTAGTAAATTTAAATTAAATAAATTTGTCATGTAATTGTATTATATTTAATTCATTTCCATTTATGAGCTAGGATAATCGTAAGATTATCCTACAGTAATTGTAATTGTGCCAATGGCAGTCAACGAATGTTAATTTAAATACATAAATAAAGAAAATCGATTAGTTTTGTAAAATAAGGTAAACATAAATATTACTTAATGCATACTACCCATCGGTTTGAATTTTCTGGACGCTATCTTTGCATATCAACTATGATATCTCAAAAATTAGAAATACTGCTGTAGGAACAAAACTACTTGAGCAAGATATAATTATAAAACAACGCGCCAACGATAGTATTAACGATATTTGAAATTGTTTTAATGAATTTTGTTTAATGGAAATTTCACTTCATTTGCTACTATCAGAGAATAAAATATTTGCAAGTTTAGTTTTTATCCTAAATGTTTTTACTTACCCGCATCCAAAAACTGCACTTTCTTTCGTGGAGTTAAGGGAAGTGGTATAGGTATATAAAATTTAGAGCTTGTCTTTCTTGTCGACATCGGACTTACTGACTCTTCTGCGTCGGAATACGGGGAAGAGTCACTATTATAACTGGAACCGGACTTCTTTAAAATCGATTTGAAAGGATTGGAAGTAAGCGTATTGTAAGAATAGTCTGATGATTCTTTTTCAGGTTTTGTAGGAGTAGAGACCTTAAAAGATAAGTCGCTATTATAGTTCTAAATTGACTACATATAGATATAGCACCTAAATTAGCGAAAAAGAAAAAGCAAAATTTTTCTTTTGTTTCTACTTTCTGATAGAATACTTTAACTGACTTCAAAAAAAGTCCAGTACCAAAGTGGTTTCGTAGCAGTAAGCAAAAAAAATATTTTTCTGCGAGAGAGTTTAGGCGTAAACTTTGAAATGTTTTTTACATAATTATAATTTACTTTACCAACATTTTCTTGTTATTATTAATAAAAAATACTTTAAATATTTGATAATTTTATCGACTTTTATTCTCTTTAAAAGATTTTCATATGCAAAAATGAGCTTCAGCAACAATTTAAGACATGATGAAGATTGAACTGGTACGCCTACGTACTATTCTATGAGATTTTAATCTTACCAGTCGAATTGGTGAGGGTTTTTTCGGTACTAGTTTAGTCGCCGAAAACTGAGAAGTCGGTGGCTTAGCTGTTGATTTACTATTCTTAGGAACTTGCACGTCTTCGTAGTCCTGCTCTAAAGCCGGACGTACCCTGATCCGCTGACCATTCACTAAAGCGACATTCTTTGAAGATTTGGACTGTTTCGCATCTTTGGATTCTGCTAGCTTATCGTTCGACATCAACTCGTATGGATTGACGTCGCATTCTAAAATCGACCTGCGTCCGAATGTTGAGTTTTTAGACGTCTCCTGTTTTGTACCTATTTAAAAATACGAGAAAAAACCTATATTTTTTAATGCTTAGCATTTTTACAACATTTTCATATATTAATTACATTGATACCATCTGGATTGGGATAATATATTATGATCAATATTTAAATTTTATTTGGATTGGCAAATAAGTATGAAAAAATGCTTGAAGGCATTTTTTTTCAGTATTTTAAATGAATATGTCCTTTTTCTAACCCGCTTAAAACACCTCTGGTGTCACACTTGCCAATAGTAAATTTTATGTCAATAATCTCCCGGTGATTAAAGCTTTTACTGTGAAAATAGGTCCCAATAGATGATTGAAGAGTATGGACAAAATATTTGTATAAAAACTAAAAAGGTAAATAAAAAATAGATTTCCGTAGATCATTTTAATGCAGATTACTTACTGATGTCAATTTAAAGCCTTTTATCCGAGTCTTCGCAAAACTGGCTTATATTATTGCACTAGATCAATACCCAAACAATATAAATAACCAACAAATATCTACATTCACACAACAATGTCAAGCTTATAGCTAAGGTCTACAAAAATCGAAGTGTTCTGCTTGGACAAAATGAATATTTCTATCATCAAATATTGCATGCAGAATATATTTTTTTTAATTGGTGACAATGACTGCTATTTCTTTTTCAGAGAGAAACAGAACAAAGAGAAAACTGCCATATTAAAGTCTTCATCAAAATTATGGTGTGAAGATCATAATGGAAATGTAGCTTTGTTAAATGAAAATAAGACAATGTTAAAATAAGTTATCAAATCATAATTGGCATTCAGTGATGATGATATCACATGACAAATGAATGGTGTAACTACAACGGGGCGAGTGATGCGGTTGCGCCAGGGCCCGAGAAAAAAAGTAAGAAAAAACTCATATTAGAACCATCGATAGAACTAAAAACTATCGATTTATAAAAGCGCATATTTAAGTAAGGAAATTCGCCGTGAAATATTAGATTTTAACGAGCACCCAAAAGGCAAACAGCCTTTTACTTTTACTTGGCCTTCACCAGCAGGTTCATCTCTATCACAGCGGAGCGCTTTACGTCGGTAAAGATCAATCGAACAAAATTCCTATGGGGAATAGGAAACGAAGATGCAAAATAATTACTGAACTGATAGTTTATTTTAAGTTATTTGCTTTGGCAGGGCCGCATTACCCATTAATAGGCCTAGGGCCCGTCGAAAAGGGTGCCCGCTACCGTCTCGCTGCAACAAAAATCGTTTATATAAGTTGCCTTGTTTCATTTTATCAGCAAGTAGGTAATTTTTATATAATATCATATTAAAGGAGAGGACTTTTTGTTTGGTCGTCACTTTTTCCTACGAGCTTGGGGCCCGTAATTACGTTTGGGCGAAAATAATTAATCCGGCACTGCCTGCAATGGGTGCTGATGGGATAAAGCGGATAGGGGCCCGTAATCTCAAGCGGGCCTAGGGCCCCAAAACTTGTAGAAGCGGAAAACGAAGCAAAATTGAAAAAGCATGTAAAAATGGACATTTTTTTTTTTTAAGTTATAGACAAAAGTAACACCAGTCAGTCATTTAATCGTAAGTCGGTGTAAATAGAATTATTAATATACTTTAGAACGCTTGTTAAGTTTATTTAGAATAGTTTATGGTTGATATTAGAGTTGCCGCGTGTCCTTTCTTGAAAACAGTACTTTTATAAACAAATTGTCATTGTGGCTTTTTTGTCCTAAAATGTCCTTTTTATTTAAGTATTTTTCCTGATTGAATTATCTGCAGCAACCAGCAGCACGGCACTGCCCTGATTATCCGTGACTTCGCCCTAAAACAATTTTTATGGCTTTGAAACCAAAGTTAAATTGACATATGTTAACGCGACCAGCAAGAAAATACTGCAAAGTGATTTTAATGCATTTTATCAAAGATCTATTCAATACATCTGAGGAAAGTTGGCACAGTGTGGTCGGCAAAGTAAATTTAAAAATAATATTTCGACTATTTTCAGACTTTGAGATTATCGAAAAAAATTAATAATCCAAAATCAATGGGAACCAGCTTTTTGTTAAAGTGATGCACATTTCTGTTATCAAGAAATTGAAAACGATCTTTTAAATTTAAACACACCAAAAAATGGTAAATTATTTTTAATCGTTTTGATAATGCTGCGAACGTTTTTTCGTTCACTTCATTTTTGTTAAGTGTATTATCTGCCAGTTCTGCATTTTCTGAACGATTTTTTTCTGTGATGGGCACCAAATGGCGAGACGAAAGAAATCGTTGTTCTATAGAATTAATTTGTTCAAAATTACTAATTTATTTTAATTAATAAAAATCGACAACTTTATATAGAAACCTCTGTTTAATCTCAAATCATAGTTTAGGCTTTATTTTATTTTGATCTTAAAAGAGCTTTTCAAAGAAGCGATGTTTCTCTCCCCCGTTTCAAATTTCAATGTCCTTTTTTCACTTTGCAAAAAGGTGGCAACCCTAAATGATATTAACCTTATTTCATTTTTTTGTGGTACTGATCCTATTTGTTGGAGCTATTCTGAATGTTAAAACAAAATGTCAATATTTTTTGCGATTTATGAAATCTCCTAAATTTTGTTTATTTATATGTACTTATTATAGAGAGGCGAGGAGGCTTGGTTTTACGTTTTGGTACCAGGGCCCTTAGAGTAAGAATTAAAGTAGAGATCACAACTCATTCATAAACCACGTTAGGGGTATGCGCCAACATGTTTCCCCTATTTTTCCCATTCTATGTTTACGATAAAACAAGAAGTGGGGATGGCCCATGCCCAAGCCGTGGCCATTTGTTGACGAATGCCAGTGAAGGCGTGAGGTTTCACTTCCCATATAAGGTAATATCAATAATCCTCATGTTTTCCTATTACTGTCGGTCGGTCGGTCTGTTCCGGTATAGCTAAAAAATCCACTTACTCGACTAACTTAATTTTATTTAATTTTCCACAAAAATTACGTCTGATATAAAAAAAAACTGGTAAAATATTGGTGAATTCAATATGGCGAAACAAAATGACTACCTGTTAAAATATTTGATGTACGAAAATTCTTACCTATTTCTTAATGAGGCAAATAGGTATTTTTACAAACTTCAAAGAAATAATCGTTCTCTACTTCACTATCTAAAATCAAACTATTAAGTTAGGTAAGCTTAAAAGGAAATTAGTTATTTATATATTATTAAACTTTAGTTTTTAGTTATGTTTGCCTTGTCACTATCATTTTGTAATTGTGACATTTAGAAAAATTATTTGTTCAGTTGTTGAAAATGTCATCTTAAACCTGTAACTGTCAAGTTAGACTTTGTCTAAAGTTAAGTTAAACCTCTTTAGGGAATACGGGTGTTAGAGTTTTAAACTAAAATCAATGCTTTTAACGCGCTTTTATTGGCCTCCTATTCGGCTGATTGTATGTTTGTATGTCTGGTTCAAATCTTGTAATGGATTTTTCAGCACTTCCATTACCGATTATTTGCAAAATTGACATGCATACACTTTCGGATATAAAAAGTCCGACGAATTTTGTTACTTGTGTAGCCAAAATCAGTGCCTAGGAAAATTTGAAAGTGTCAGGATTTAAAAATTCAAAAAATCGGTGTCAAAATGACAATGTCAATAGTTCGGACGGATGATTTAAACATTTGTGATGAACAATGCACAACCAAAATCAAAATGGTGGCGCCAATATAGCGAACGAATTTTATCATTTGTACAGATTCGGCTAAAATATCAGTATCTAGAAGTATTTAAGAATGTTATGAAATTTTAGTCAATATTTGAGCATTAAAAATGGCGGCACCACCATAGCAGACTAATTTTAAAATTTTTGCAGATTTGATTCGGCATTTAGGGGTATCTGAGACTGCACATCATGAATTTTTGTCAACATTTTAAGAATTGAAGATTTGGCTGAAAGAAAGTAGAAATCTGGGGGTATTTGAAAATACATATCATACATTTTTAGCAAATATTTAAAAAAATAAGAGTAGGAATGCCTAGAATGCGAGCCAATTTTAATATTTATACAGATTTGATTAAAAATTGATATTAAGTCAGCAATATCATATATTTTTAGTAATAAATAGTTAAAATGGGGATGTCATCAATCAATCAATCAAGCCGATAAGTACTTGTTTCAGATATTTTTAAACATTTAATTAGGCCATCGTTTTGTTCCCCATTTTGAATTTCTCTCAACATTTATACCAGTTCATCCCTATACAGTATTTGAATTTTGAGCAAAATTTTATTTATTAAATATTTAAAAAATTAATGTTCTTCTAATGTCACCGCACCTTTAGAATGCTGCTTTTTGAGCCATATCAACAAGTACACAATAATACATTAAAACACATGCAGTAGTGATGCTAAAAAAATATTTTTTTAATTAATTTTTAATTAATTTCTTTAACGTTAAAATGTATTGTAATTCCTCGACTCGCTATTGGTTTTTAAGCCACGCCGGTCACGTGACCCTGTAACAATGTTTACTGTAGACTATTATACTTTTTTTATAGTAAAAAAGGATCTCTTGTCAATGAAAGTGGGATGGTCTAATACCACAGTGGGATGATCTAATATGTAGAGTTGTCGATCGGATTTGCCATAGCTAACTAAAACTCTTGTTACTGGTGAAATCTGATCTGATACTTTGGGTATTTTATTTCCTATTTTGCAATAAAAGTAATTTCTTTATACTGCTTAGAAACTAATGCTGGAAATACATTACTATTCTTTGTATGAAAATTTTATTGTATTATGTTCAAACATATTCACCGTAATATAAATTGGTATAAACATTGGTGTTCCTGGCTAGGCTTGGCATCGTCGTACGATCGACCTTATACTGTGAGGTAATCTTGGCAGTGGCTAAATATGTAAATAATGAACTATTTTTATTCTTCCTCTAAGCCAGGGTCCCACTTTGTCATGTTACGCCACTGTGACGAATAGTAATTTCTAAACTTTGAGTACTTCGAAACTTGAAGTACAACAACAACAACCAAGAGAAACAATGGATCGGGAAGTCAGAAAATGTCATACAAATTGAGAAAAAACTATAAAATCAAAATTTGTAAATAATCATAATTGTATTATTAATTCACATCAGTTAATAATACTAAATTTTTTTAAATGCTATCTTGACGTTGTAAAAAATTTAATCTACTTAGAATTATAGTTAATAGACGTATAACAAAATGGAGCATAGAAATTCATATAATTGTAACGAAATAGGGTACAGAAATTCGTAATTTATTGCAAAAACTATATTTTTTTAGCTTTCTGGTTCATTATACAAACGGAAACGGATTTTTTGAGAAACTCATAAATAAAAGCAAAGTTGTCCAATATTTGTTACTTCGCAAACTTCATCTCTGAGGAATAGCAAGACCCTTATAAATTTAACTAAATGACATATGACAAGTTACTATTGAATTACGTTAAGATTTGTTATTGCCATATGGCCTTCTTTATGCAAAGGTCATACATCAACATCTATATATTTAGAACACTAAGCCAGATTTTTCAGTAAGTTCCTAAGAGAGTTGTGCTGCATTAATTCACATTTTTTTTTTTGAAATGATTTTCCGGTTACTGAGACCTTTCAACACGATTTTTTGTATTGTTTTATTGCGTATTTTTTCTATAAAATCAAAATGTTTTTCTTCAATAACATTTCTGGACGATCTGGTGAATGCGCTTCATATTCTTATAATTCCACTAGAAACTCATCGTGCAATCTAACGGAAAAGGCAGAACGAGATTTGCTGGGCCAGCTAGAATTATTTAATTTGATTTAATGATATGTCGATTCGGTTATTGCTAATTTTAATAATGTTGACAGAGTGCGCCCTACCAATTATTTTAATATATAAATACATTATAATACTATGCTATTCAATTAAAACAAGATCTTCAATCCTCTCACAGATATAAGTTGACTTACATTTTGTCATTAAGGGCAATATAGTGCCAAATGGGTTGCTTACAATACCGAGAGGGGACAAAATAATTATATGGTTTTAAATAAAGCTCCGTAACTAAAACACTTACTTTTGTTTCTGCTCTCACTCGAACTCCTTTTCTGGTTCTCCTTACCAGCCTTGCTTGGGGTTCGATCTCTGAAAGGAGAAGTGTTCGAGGTGGTTTCCGGCACTGACAATCTCGATCGTCTCATGAGATCGTACGGATCGCTCGTGGGAAGAATTGATGGCCTTGACGAGGACGTAACACGTACAGTGCCGGCCCTTAGGGGGGTGCTGGTGTTGATTTGTTGGGACGTAGGGTAACATCGTACCTAAGAGAATAGTAAAATTCTTAAATGTAGAGTATGTCCTAACTTGGATGCACCAGTATTGAGATTTTGCTATTACTAATGGAGAAACATTGTAATTGTGAAAAAATTACCATCCGACATTTTCTTAGATCTTCACCTTTCAGTGCCTCTAGATGTCAAAAAATATGTATTTGTTAGTTCCGTCGGTCTGTATGTCTATCTACCTGTCTGTTCGCGGCATAGGTAAAAAACTATATACCGACTGACTGGCAAAATACTGGTATTAATCTAATATGGTGGAACAAAATGACGCGTTATTAATCATTCCTTTCATTATGAATAGTAAAGTATTATGCTATTTAGTTTCGCATATAGTCATTTAGTAGTTACATGTATAAAATGGGTTATATTTCACTTTTAGAAAAAAGGAGGAATTCTTTAGGAGGAAACTTCAGAGTAATTGGGTAAAACCAGTCTGTAATGGGCCTTAATAGGAGGTTATCTCGTGAATCCTTCCTTTTTTCTACAAAAGTAACAGAAAACACAATTTGTATGTGTCCAGGGGCGGTTTGTTAATAAGAGCTGCAGCACTCGTCAGAATTTAAAAAAAATAATAACTTTAATCCAGCTTAAACTTTTATATGCATAGTTTTGTTCGCTCCGGCAAAGTGCTTACGCGATACGACAGACACTGTATAATATATTATCCGGGTTCTCTCGTTAATTCGTCTTTTTACCGATACTACGTCAAATGACGTTTTCGTCGCGTCATATCCAATAGTAACTCGTCGAAAAATATATGTGATATGCGCTGTGACTTTGAAGTGACCAATAAATGACCAGCTTTGTATCAAATGTGGAGCTGCAAAGAATTTACCGTCAGTGTTTCGTATTATAGCCGCATGTCGTATTTGCTTGCTACTTAGTTCTAAACCTATGTCGCAGAAATACGATACACTGTTTCATAAGGTAATGCTTTCTATGGACATCCTTTTTAATGAGCTTCAAAAACGAATAATAGTTCTGTAGAAATTAGTAATGGCTTAAAAATATTTGAAATTTGCGATATCATAATTAATGTTGCAGAGGACCGTTTTGAATATGCTGACCAGTTTAATGCAGCAAATTTAATTATTTGTGAAAAATTTGAATGGTGCGACAAATCTACTTTACTTCATGACCTGTTTAAATAATCAATTAAGTCTTACACAATGGTTGAAAAACAGAGATTAGAGACGGAACTCAGTGTTTTGTATTTCAATAACGAATATAGAAATTATTCATCTTGTGCAGTACTACTATGTTTCTTAAATGATATTAATCGTGAAGAAGTTTAAAAACAAAACAATTATATTGTTAAAAGTACTTAATTACATTACTTAATAGTAACAACACAGCCGATCACGACTGTAAAAGTAATGTTTTTAAAACTGTTTTTTGAAATATTTTATAGTTAATAGTTACTACACAGGTAAGATAAAAACTTGAAAAGATTATCACTTACTGTTTTCTGTACTGTAAATTTTTACAAACAAAATTCCATTTTGTTTGTAAAATGGGGTAAATGTTCTAACATTGAAAAATAATGGAAGTCATTGACGGAGATAGTTAATTTTTCTCGACTATACATATTTAAAATAAAAATGAGATGATATTCCAAAAAAAAGAAGAAATTTCTCAAAGTTATTTAATTTTTGTATCAAAAAACTCCTTAAAACTTTTATATCAGGGTTTCATCGTTCTATGTAACTGTGTAACGTGTCGTAATTTATTAAAAAAAAATATATATATGTATTTTGACATCTGTCATAGATATTAATCAAATCATATATAAACATAAAAACTTTGACAATATCGAGAGTTTTAATTAAATCATAGCCGTACGAAAAAATGCATCCTAATAAAATGTAAAAAAAGATATTACTAAAAACTGGATGAACTGGTAAAATTTTGATTCATTTTAGACTTTTACCAGAAATAGGCTAGAAACATGTCTAAACTATTTAGATTTAGGATGCCATGGGTTTAGATATTCGATTTTTTAAGGGTACAAAAGCCAAATCGACTGTAGTTAAATTGAAAATAGGTATAGTTGGGGTAAATGTAACATTAAAAAATTATTGAAGTCAATATTTTGAAAAACGGTGAAATACGGCAAATGTATTTATTTTTTTGAATACGTTGTAGTGTTAAGATTAAGATAAAGTTAACACGAAAATGTTCATGGCATTATTAACTAAAAAAATATGTACAAAAATCATTATTTCTTTAAGATTGGTTTTATCCTCAAATCAATATTATCTTATAATTTTCAGGGCTTGAGCCCCCCGAAAGTCGGTGTCTTGTTGCGCCACTGGGAGTACCATTTTCAAGATAGGCTTAATGCCTTAGCATATTGGTCAGTTCAACAGAAAGTTATTCGGTTATTCCTGATTCGAAGGAAAGAATAATTGACAATTTTGACGCAAAGAAAAATAAGCGCACGGACTTGGTTTTTAGAAGACTTTTTAATTGTATATTCACTTTGTTTGAATATTGCGAATTATATTGTATACTGAATTATCATGAACAACGGCTACAGATGAGTTATCTAAATTAGTAAAACTATATTAAATTTTTTTTCGATGTAAACTGCGGCCTGCACCACTGTCACTTTGTAAGGTCACGAGACGCCACTATACGAATTAGTAAATAAATATTTGCGAACTAAAATACACTATTCCCTATAAAAAGGAAATAATCCTAATGAGAGAAGTTCTTGGTAAAGGAAATTTACCGATTTTTATTAATGATAAACAGTAGGTTAAATTAAGAAACTTTTAGTAAAAACTAAATTTTGCCAATTTGGTTCTTCTTCATTATTTCGTTAACCATAGATTTGATACATTAAAATTATTACATTATTTGGACAATTTTTAGCTTAATTTATTTTAATAAGAAACAAAACATTTTCGATGGCCTTTTGTTTTAGAACCGCTATTCTTAGCAAGTTTATTTCTTACAGCAGCAAATTGAATTTTTACAAAATAACGTAGTGCTAAGAAAGAACTTTTATTTGATTTGCTACATGTGCATAAAAAGTTGAAATTCTCGAAAAAAAAATTATTTTAATTATTGCTTTTTATTAATAATTATTAAAATGCGTACTAATCTACGTTGCTCTATGGCTGACTGCATTGTTGCTGTAATGACAACTCGATAGAAATACACACAAAATAAGATATTATGATTAAAAATTTTATTTTTTATTTGAATATATTTTCATGTAATGATATTATCCACAAGGTATTTTAAACTATTTCCATCAATAAAATAACTTAAAGCACTGTGTTTAGAAAGTTTGTTAACTATTTGATACAGTATAAAACGTAATTAAGTTATAAAATTTAAGGATTTTAGTTGTCAAAGTTTTTTATTATTTGCCACCTTAATTTGTAAGGACTCTTCTTATTACTGTTTAATGCATTTCTATTAATATAGTTTATTCCTTCCCTGCCTACTTCTAAAATGCCCTAATTTTCGGTAAAGCCAGATAGCAAACCTTATTTTTAATATGCCCTCATAAAAAAATCAAATGGTGACCTTGCCGGTTACGCGATAGGGCTACTATTCAAAATGACATGAGAATTAGCCTTTACCGTTTTTTTATTTTTCAGTATTGAAGTTTCCAAAAGCGACAATCTCATCAAATTCTAAAAATGGTTCAGTAATATCGTTGATACCTTGTAAACGTTATTATTACATAAAATAAAGGGCCAACATCGCAAATAATTTCTTATTTCCTATTCTGGTAATTAAATTCACATTTTTAAATAGGTCAAAACTGTGCATATTTCACCTTTTAAGGACATTAGATCGGGTTTATCCATATGTCCCATATGCCAATTATTATATAAGAAAACTCCTTTTTCGTGAATACTACCTTTTTATAAACATGTAGCACCTCAAAAAAAAATAGTCTTCATCGATACATTAATTTGTAAAAAACTAATGAATATCATAAAAACAAGCGAGCTTAGGGTCGCAGCTCAAAAACAAAAAACAATTTTGGTCAACAAAATAATCACTTAAAATGCGTGCATATAACTTTTCAAAGTTTAAAATCAGATTCACGATTAACGAAACATTGAGGTAAAATCAGCCGGCAAAGTCACAAAATATCTTTAAAAGTTAAAAACTTAAATCGTCTTTGAGAGCAGATTTGAGTTCTGCATTAAATTTACTAAAACTTGAATCTACTTTCTAGCACTAATAATAAAAATCTCAATACTGACACAACGAAATTCGGACACACTGTATAGCGCGCCCCAAGAGAGGGTGTTACAGGCGGAAAACCTACCGTTCCAAATTTGGAATCTACCGGCGACAGGGGCAACCTGGTTCCCTTGCATTTCTTACACAAGTGGGGAGTTTTCTTGGAGCTAGATCGTCGACTACCTGTTAAATACTCGGGGCACTGGCATAACACTAGAGCGGGGGCTAGTAAGAGCCCCCCGGAAGCTCGTACGCTGCCGTAGAGCCAAGAATCCGCGTACCGCATGGAACGGGACAGAGCACCTGTTGTGCTGCCTGAGGGGGTTCGACTGGTGACGTCACCACCGTGCCGGCTGTTACCTTCACTCTGAAAAATACACCTAGCTTCGTAACTGTCATCAACACTTTCTACAAGTTTTTAAAAATAATCTATTTTAAATTAAGAACAATACTGAGATTTATGTATGTTTCATACGTACACAAGGCTATTGATAAATTTTCTCTTTAAATTAAAATATCTCGAGAACCCAAAATATATTAAGAATAAAACCTACAAGTCGAAAATGTATTAATATACAGGGCACTCCATTAAAAACATCAAAGCTGCCATCAGTTTAAGATTCATCTGGCAATGCCGCAAATCATCGTTATGAGCTTTTATGCTCGCATAAAAAAGTTGCAATAAGCCGGTTTAAAAAGATATGTCTAACATCACCCTTACGTAAAACACCCTGTATACAATGAAAATCAAAATTGCAGATAATCGTTAGTAGAATGTTTATGGTATGCAGAATTTTACCTGTCAACAGCTTTGCCAGATTGGGTATGGTTATTTTCGGTAGAACATTTTTAAATTTTTCCCTGGAAATATCGGGCATTACATGGAACATAAAAAAAGACCCCTTACATTTCTTATAGAAAACGGCTTTAAGTGAATTTTTCTTATTTTTTTTTATATAATGCGTTTCTCGGGTTCCTGATCAAGGTGTGTTGTTGCTACAATTTAATAGTATGACCAGATTTTGAGATACAAGTTGTCGAAATTCAGAATATATATTTTTTTTATTCTAGCCCAGCTAAGACATTGGTACTATTTTTACGAATTAACGAATTTTGTTTTATTCATTTCGGTCTGTCATACCCAAAATTACATTTTAATAGAAAACCTACGACAATTTTCTAATTTTAGTGGTTATGTTGCATTTTATTTATTTTTATTTTTTCCTTTAAACCAGCTGTTAATAGATCTACCGAAACATTAGTCAACCTGGCAAACCCGCTTATAAACGCGTTTACTGTCTGAGTACGTAGGTACAACTTATTCTGAGCTTACCCTTAAACCGTAAGTGGAGTATACGGCATCCGGAGGTGACGTAGGAAACCGATGCATGGCATGGCTAACCAAAGCTGCCATAGAGATGCAACATTTGTATAAACATCACCCTGCAAAAAAAAATGATATGTTAAACATAAGATTTGATAATATTACTTTTCGCATTTTAAATATAAGTTGAACTTATTTTTTTATAATCAAAGATAGAAAGGCTAGGCTTTAAGAACTGAGGCGAATGGGATCAAACCCCATCAAAACCATTTTTTGTTCAAATTGACATTTTAAAGGATCCAATAGAAGTTTTTCTGAGGAATCAATATGTGTAAATATCACTTTTTAAATCTCGCTAGAAAAATCTAAAACAAAATTAAATAATTCAAAGTCAGTTTCAAAAACACCGCAAAATCCATTTTATTTGCTTGAGATTAAACATCGTATAATCTATATTTGATCCGTTAAAAATAGCCTAAGCTTTATTAAATTCAGCAGTTTTTATAATTGTTTTTAAGAACAAACATATGAATATAGTAAACCAAAGTGTAATCCAAAGAAAGGCCCATACCAGTGGCTACTAAAAGTTTCTGAAAATCTGCAAAAGCAAATTTTGTATTGTCTTTTTATTTCCCTGGCATATGTATTTTTAGAGGAGACGTAGACCTCGAGATATGTTTGAAACATGTTTCTGTACCACCTTTGATACCGAAGATATGGTACCGCAAAGTTGACCAAAAAAGTAAACTTCCATGTAACACGGTTGAGGTTGCAATTGTAATTTTGTTGTGACAAAACTTTCTGGAACGATGGTACTTCCCTACTGTTTTTGGTTGGGTTTCATTTTAGTTTTACGGTTTTACGAATTTTTTCGTTCGAAAAAAGTGTGTTTTGTGGCGCTTATATCTCAAAGTGGGTGAGTCCTATCGAAATTTTCCAAGAGACGTTTCTCATAGGAAATATCTAGGAGAACAAAAACGCAAATGCATCTCTGGCGGAAAAATGGCGAGGAAATAGAAAGTTTTAAGAAAAATTGAAATTTATCAAAAAAGTCATAAAAAATGAATTTTTTTGAAGTCACTTTTTCTTTTTTATAAAAAAAAAGTCGGAAGCTGGTCAAAAAATTAATTTCGGCACCGGAAAGTGCTCAAAAAGCTACACAAAATGGACTGTTTAGAAATGATCCCGTATTATATACAGGGGGTCTACTAACGAGGTGAAGTTTGCCACAAAGTTCCCAAGAATGGCTACATTTTTTAACATTATCCTGTATTACCAAGAAAACGTAGCGTATTTTCTGTACTGTATATACTGATCAATATGCGCGAATTAATAGGTGGCTTTGGCCTAGGATGATAATAAATTTACAGAGATATTTGACATGTCAGTTGTGACAGATGTCACGGTTGAGTTTTGGGTTGTTTAAAGCAAATATTTCTCTGATATTTTTTATCGCCCCCATTTCTGTTTGTGCATTTACGCGTTAAAGAGATAGACATTTTTGAGAAAAACTGATTTTTTTTGTAAATAAAAGAGTAGGCTTTTGGTCGGAAAACTGGTTACAACGCCGGAAAGTACTTAAAAAGATACACAAAATGGACGGTTGAGAAAGGTCTTGGAATATATACAGGGTTTTTCCTTAATTTTTAAACTGCTTAAAATTTTCAAATCCGGTTTTCAAAATTCGATGTAACTTATTTTGAAAAAATATTGTGACAACTCTCAAAAAAAAATGTTTTTTTCCTGTAACTTCTGAACTACTTAAAATTTACACAGTTCCATATAACTTTTAGGAGCGTCATTTATTTGAAAAAAAAAATATCCCTGTAATTTCATTTTCAAACACTGTAGGTATGTTTTGTTTAGGTAATAAAAAAAAAATTGACATGTCAAAAAAATTATTTACCCCATAACTTCTAAACTGCTTAAAATTTTTAGATACGGGTTTCACAGGTTTAAAGTCGTAATATATTTTAACGAAATATTTTTGTGGCTCTCCAAAAAAAAATGTCTAATATTCGTAACTTTTAAAATGATAATGTTTTTAATGAGATTTTTACAAATAAATGTATAACATATATATCCGTAACCGGATGTATCGGACTAGCGGACGTTTGTTAAACAAAAATAGCCGTCAACGTTATGATAATAGTAAAATAGGATCGAAAATAAGTGTGTAAGACTACACACGCAGCCAGAGTCCACAAGGACAACCTGACATGTTACTTGGTTCACCAACATCTGCTGCCGAATAATATGGTGAATGCGTGAATAATAGATTATAATTAAGTAAGTGTTTTAATATACGAGTAGATACAATTTAAAAAAAGTCTTGGATGGTATGAATCTATCTATGTCTTCATTTCAAAACTCGGATTGTTATCTCAAAAAGTGACTAATCAACCCTCTGTATAACAACTTTATTATCACCGAACATAATGATAACTAGTAAATTCAATTTTTTTATGACGTCTGTTATTTTTATTGAGTTCTTTTGTATAAGCGTTTTGTATAGTTCAATTATTTAAATTACATCCCCCTTATTTCTAATACTGAAAATAATAAGTATAAGAGCTTACGTCGAATTTTGTGCATAAAAAATGCATAAACTAGACTTCTAATCAGACCAAATAGACATCTGATTTAAATTTCCTTTACAATTACATAGAAAAATATTTTTAATGAAATATGCAGGATATTACGTATAAAAGGGATATCCTTTTAAACATGCACAGATTTACCTACGAAATGTATACGATATCAAAAGACAAACCATTCTTCTGGACCTTAACCCTCCTTTCTTTATTGTTCTTTTATCCTTCAAGTAATGTGAAGTTTTCTGAGAAAATCTTCTTTGGTTTCTCTACAATATTACGTATATTATCTACATTGAGCTCTTTAGGGATACTGTTGCATATTATATATGTGATTAAAGGTATGCTAATAAATTTATCCACTTTTATTTTAAACTGTTCATTAATATCAATAGGTTGTCTAGCATTTCGCTTGTAGAATCAATCTACATTGAAGTCTTTAGGGATTCTATTGCATATTATATATGTGATTAAATCTATGCTAATAAATGTATCCACTTTTATTTCAAACTGTTCATTAATATCAATAGGTTGTCTAGCATTTCGCCTATAAAATCCTAGAATCAGCGTTAGAGCCTTGATTTCATTTGCATTTTCATGTTCAGTGGTATGTTGCGTTCAACTATAGGAAACTGATCAATTTTTGTTTCTTTTTACACATAGTTCTTGATTTGAGTTCTTGAGTCTAGTGAATATTGAGCTTCTTGTTTCTCATATACGCCAATCCCCTGGAGCCTTTACTTTTAGAGACAGAAAAAAACTTTATATGTATAAGTTGTAAGGTTTTGCCTGAACCGTCAGACTTTTTTTTATCAGAATAATTAAATGAACATGGTAAATATAGAACGGAAGCTTTCCCGGCTTTGGTCAATTAAGAAATCATGATTTTTGAGATTAGACCGTGTCAAATTTGAACTACTATCTGACGTTTCGTCTTCGATTGCACGAAGCATCTTCAGAAATCTGAATACTAAATGAACTGTGACCCTGTGTTAGGATCTGTTTCCACGTGTTATGTAGACCATAACCCGTACCTCTATTGAAGTTTTCTTGTATGTTTAAAAATCTCAATAGATTCTCTAATGTTTCGTTTATAAAATCCTGGAACCGATGCTAGAACCTTGGTTTCTTTTACATTTAAAATATGGACAGTGATATGCTGAAGCTCAGCTACAGCAGATTGAACAATTTCTTTCTTTTTAATACATCGTTCATGTTCCTTAAGTCTAGTGGATCTTAACCTTCGTTTTTCTCCTACATACGCTTCGCCAATCTCCTGCTTAATTCTTTTTAGAATAATGGCTGAAACAGCGGGAATTAAATCATTCTGGATTCGATTCAAGGTTCCGCGAAAAACGCTAGACCACTCTAAATGATTTTTTAAGCAATCATCATATTTAGCCATTAAACTAAGTAAATCTTGAAAATTTCTTCTATTTGAAGAAATCCTTGTTTCGTCATGACCTCTAAATCCCTATTCGTACTGACCGAGAAAACAAACAACATCGATAAGTCTTCTTAATATTTGCCTATTTTTATCGACTAGTTCATTGCGTTGGCGGTGACTAATTTCCAACTGTTTGTCAAGGTTGTGTTCAATTCTG
Source organism: Kuschelorhynchus macadamiae (assembly GCA_030620095.1). NCBI lineage: Eukaryota > Metazoa > Arthropoda > Insecta > Coleoptera > Curculionidae > Kuschelorhynchus > Kuschelorhynchus macadamiae. Next base: position 116,724 of record JAUTXW010004259.1, read on the forward strand.
GTTTTGCCGAAGACTTTTTCTTTTATGACGGCCTGCAAATGCGCTTTGGACATTATTTGAAGCTTATCAGCGAAGTTTAATGTTGAAAATCCCTTTATTATTAAGACACATTCATACACACTCTTCTTACAAAATTCTCCAACATTTTCAACGTTATTACCGACAGCCGAAGTTGACGGTATTTGCATATCCACGTCCATATTATTGTCTTCCATATCGCACCATACACGACGCGACGTACGTATCACACAACACACGGATAGCCGTTCAAACAAAGAACCTACTCCAACGATAGCTTCCGCCCTTTCTTAAAGCACGCGACTGAAATGCAAAAATTGCAAACAGTCGGTGGAAAGTTCAATAACCTCTGGCTCGATTCACAGGAAATCAAGCATACAGGACTTGGCTGCAGAGAAGCTAGCGGCCCGCATAGGTTCTATTCGATTTCTACTGTGGCTCGGTCGGAATCAAGGCCGCATTTATTATGGGCTTGATAATTAAGATAATATTTCAGCATTTTTAATATAAACTAAATTAAAGGTTTCCTATTTCAAAAATTACATTTTGGAAGATGTTTTGTGTAATTTTTTTTGGGGAAGCACTGCTTCCCTTACTTCCATGGACTGCACGCCCCTGAATTAAAATATAGTTGAAGTTAGTAAAACTGTTATAGAGATGTAGGGCAGCTGGGAAGTGTTTTACGTTGTTCCACAAAACTAATAGTATTTTTAATAAAAAATCAAAGATTTAGTTACCTTACTAATTGTTAATACTATGAAGTACTTGCTATCTTCAAAGTATGATCTATTTCGGGATCACATGTATGACGATGAAGCGAACATCCCATTCATTTGTTTAAAAAAGTATTTTAAAATTAGAATACATAACAACACCATGAAGCATTTAGGCTTAACCAAGACACATAGATCTAGGAGAATCCATACAAAAATTACCCTATTTAGAAATGAGTAATTATTTCTAAATAGAGAAGTTAATTTCATTTTAGTTAGTAAACATTATCCCCCGTATTCACAAAAAAGCTTTAAGATTTAGATCAGGTCTAGTTGCCTGGGTACTTAAAACTATTAGTTCGCTATTATGTTTCGCTTATGTTACTGCCATTATATAATTGTGACATTTAGAAAAAATATTGTTGAATTGTTAAAAATGTCATATAAAACGTATAACTGTCAAGTTAGACCTTATCTAAATTTAAACCTCTTTAGTGAATACGGGTGTATAAATAAAGAGTACGGATTTAAGGGAGGCAGGTATACTTAAATATATATAATATATATATATATATATATATATATATATATATATATATATATATATATATTGATGCACCAAGAAAATCTTCTTTAAAAGTGTTTCGTTATATCCTTCAGTCGACAGAGTCAATGGTCTATACTCGTAGTATACGTACCTGTTCAGTTCCTAGTAAAACTATTATTATTACTCTTTCTTTCTCTGTCGCCTAATTCAACAACTGCTTGCAATATTTGCCGCTAAACTAATTGAAAATTCATCAGAGAATATAAAAACCTTTTAACATTTGAAGCATTATTTAAAAGATCGGTAAATTTACTTTTACCTGGAACTTTCCTCGTAACGGATTTCACCACACATATATATATATTATATTTTATATCCATATAATTATTTTGTAATAAATTAATAAACATTATATAAATTTTAATATGTGTACAGGGTGTTCCAGCGAGGACTGAACAGGGACCTATTTTCGACCTTCCTTGTATTTTGGAAAAATTCAAAATAGCCAATCGATGTATTTTTTCTTGTAGAATCCAAAAATATCATCGAAAAAATATTTGAACCAGAAACAAAAGAGTTACGCTATGCATCAGGTGTTTTTTAAATGGAATGTATCGTTTTTTATACGATTTTTGGAAAGAGTGATTTTTTTATGTCCGTTCTGATTAAAAGATTTGATTTTGCGATAGCTGTTTATATTACATTTTAATGTTTTACAAACTAAAATTTTAGCTTCACCTGTTTAAAATATACGATAGGTTGGTATAGGTGATCAAGGTAAAATGACGTTTGAATGCTTTGTCAATAAATATTGACATTATTTTAATTATTGTCGAAGTCTTCACCTAAAAAATATATATTTGACTCTGATCGAAATGAAATACTCTTTGGACGAGAGACTACAGATTGTTATGCTATTTTACAAGTGCCAAGAAAATGCAAGAGAAGCAAGAAGAAGATTTATTGCAAATTTTCATAGAAATATATCCATCAATACAATTCTAAGGATAAAAAACCTATTTGAGGAAAATAAAACTTTACATGACGAACGACGAAGCTACTTTCACAACATCGGAAGTATTCAACAGACATAATAGTCACCACTGGGCCGTTGAGAATCCAAAAAAGTTCCAGACTATTAAATTTCAAGGGAGGAATTCTATTCATGTTTGGTGTGGGATAAAAAACAATAAAATTTTGGGACCAATATTTTTTAACGGGACTTTAAATGGGCACAGATATTATGAGTTTTTAGAAAACGAAATTGAAAATTTTTTGGAAGACTTACCATTGGCAGAATATCAGAATTTAATTTGGCAACATGATGGTGCGCCTCCTCATGCCGTGCATGATGTGGTTCAATTTTTAAATCGGCGCCATAACGAATGGATAGGGCGAAATGGAACATATGCTTGGCCGCCCAATAGCCCCGACCTCTCAGTTTTGGATACATTTCTTTGGGGCCATTTGAAGAACGTCGTATACAGACAACGAAACGAAAATATTCAAGAGATCATGGGAAAAATTGTCGATGAAATAAACCGCCTTAACCAGGAAAATCATATTGTAACAGCAAGTTTAGAAAGGCTACAAAGGGGTTATCGATGTTGTTTCGAGAAAAACGGCGGTCACATTGAAAACTTATGTTATTAGTAGTTTTATTTTATTATTTAATAATTATTTTTTATTGGATTTCTTTTTCTATCATGTAAAGTTTTATTTTCCTCAAATAGGTTTTTTATCCTTAGAATTGTATTGATGGATATATTTCTATGAAAATTTGCAATAAATCTTCTTCTTGCTTCTCTTGCATTTTCTTGGCACTTGTAAAATAGCATAACAACCTGTAGTCTCTCGTCCAAAGAGTATTTCATTTCGATCAGAGTCAAATATATATTTTTTAGGTGAAGACTTCGACAATAATTAAAATAATGTTAATTTTTATTGACAAAGCATTCAAACATCATTATACCTTGATCACCTATACCAACCTATCGTATATTTTAAACAGGTGAAGCTAAAATTTTAGTTTGTAAAACATTAAAATGTAATATAAACAGCTATCGCAAAATCAAATCTTTTAATCAGAACGGACATAAAAAAAATCACTCTTTCCAAAAATCGTATAAAAAACGATACATTCCATTTAAAAAACACCTGATGCATAGCGTAACTCTTTTGTTTCTGGTTCAAATATTTTTTCGATGACATTTTTGGATTCTACAAGAAAAAATACATCGATTGGCTATTTTGAATTTTTCCAAAATACAAGGAAGGTCGAAAATAGGTCCCTGTTCAGTCCTCGCTGGAACACCCTGTACATCTTTAATTACGAGAAAGGTTCTGTTAAAAGGACTAATTTTGGAACCCAAGTACCCAAGTCTTACCTTAAAAGAAATTACTAATACAATTTGTGTGGTGGAAGTTGTTATGTGGATGTTCCGGACATAGAACAATGTCATGGTTTTTTTTTAATTATTTTTCTAACACACATATATACATACATACTTACGACCATACAAATATATGTGCCATATTTAAACGTTTTGTTTTATTTCTTGGTATTATTTTATAATTACTTATCTATAAAAAATCAATTATACCAAATTTACAGGTCCATCCCTTAGTCACACAATAATTATATCACCTTCTTTCTGATTTTGAACACCTAAGTCCGAAATTCTGATTACGGGTCTGACAGATACTTAAAATTGGCAAAAACCCATTACATTGCTTGCTATAAACATATAGTAAATTAAAGAGAAACGAGCCGCCGCTGGTTCAGTCTATATTAAGAGCCAACAGGGTTGCAATTTTTGGGACCGTGGACTCAGAGGAAGATATATGTATTCTCTCGCACCCATAGCACGCGAAAAACAATAATAGTTCCAACTTTCCAAACTATTTATGAATAAAATGTTGAGTCTATCCTTTGTTTTATAGTCTAAGGTCAGAGCAAATCTTTTATCACCGGTGAATTACCTAAAATATCTTTCTGTTGATTGTTTCTTATTTGTTTGTCTTTTGGTGTATTAATTTAAGGTCTTACATTGCTTTTTTATAAATAAGTATTGTCATATATTTTAATGTGTAATTTCTGACTGAGAGAATTGTATGTATTGTTTTTTGTTTTTTTTTAGAAGTAAGATTGAAGAGTATAGTTAGGTTTGGTAGATTTAATTTTTAATTAATTCTTGTAGAAAGGGCGCAAATACAAAGCACCCGAAACCGGTAAACCAAGTAGTAGTAGTAGTTAGGGGGAGGTCTAGAGACCTGACTGGTAGGCCTATAAGGCCCTTTCAGTCTACCCCAGCTCCTCCTTCAACCACCACCCGCCACCAGGTGTACATCCTTGAATCTGCCTGTCCTTACTATGTAAGTCTATATATCCTTCCATGCAAGATCCTTAACTTCGTCCCTATGCAAGACCGTAGTGCCGAAAATATCTCGTCGCAGTCTCGCTCGCGCTTCACATCTGCACAAAAAGTGAAGCGGAGTTTCCTCCTCTTCCTGACACTCCGTGCAGATAGAATCTTCCTCAATGCCTAACATAAAGAGGTGTCTCCTCAATCGACAGTGCCCCGTTACTATTCCTACGATGGAATTTAGAGCTTTCCTGTCTCGGGCTAATAACCACTCTGTTCGGCCCTTATCGGGCTTCACAATGAAGTCTTTAGCAAGCTAAAGACTTTATTGACTTCAGGCAAGCCTCCCGACCCCGGACTGGCCCCATTCACGTTGAAGTTCATGTTGTGCCCATTCGTCGAGTGCTGTCATTATCTGCTGCCTAGTGATGCCTAAAGCTGGTTCTGGTCCTACATACGGGCTGGTGGCGCCGAGTCTAGCAAACTCATCTGCCCTCTCATTGCCCTCAATCCCACAGTGTTCTGGCACCCAAACCAACTTCACTTTTTTACGTCGCGCCAACTGCTCTAGCCTGTCACCGCATTCCTAAACCAAAACTGATCCCGCCGTGGGTGAGTCGAGCGTCTTAAGTGCTGCTTGACTGTCTGAGCATATGACAATCTCTCTGCCCCCTCTATGACTTCCTTCATCGTTATTGCCATTAGAATGGCATATACCTCAGCCTGAAACACCGTTGAAAACTTCCCCAAAGGGAAGCTGGACCCGGTTTGTGTAGCCTCAATATAAACTCCAGCACCAGAGGATTGCAACTGTGTCATACGTGAACCATCCGTGTAGCAAACAATTGCCTCTCTGGAGAACTCCAGCCTGTTTCTCTCCCAGTCCTCTCTTTCGGGAATTGAGATACTATAACCATTATGCCATCCTGGTCTGCCTGAGGGTCATGCTACTCTGTAGGTAGATAAAGGGATCTCTCTTTCCACAATGTGGGAGATTCTTGCATGCACAACCTCTCCTCTGGTATGCCAAGCTCCTGCGTCTCCCATTCGCAAGTGCGCTGCCATAGCCTCTTTCTTAATGAAAGTCGGCAATGATGGCGGCCCTAGCAAAGCATCCAGTGCTGCTGACGGCGTCGTCCTCATTGCTCCAGTTATCGCTAGGCTAGCCAGTCTCTGGACTTTTGCAAGACTGGAACGAATGGTTTTCCTCTTCACCGAGGGCCACCATACTATTGAGCCGTATGATATCCTGGGTCTTATGACTACTTGGTACAGCCAGTGCATGACCCTAGGACTTAGCCCCCAGGTTGTGCCTACCGTTCTACGGAGCTGCCAGAAGGTGGCTATTGACTTTCTTATCTGCCTATCGACATGAGTCTTTCAGCTCAGCTTTACATCCACTGTGACCTCCAGGTATACCAAAGTAAATTCTTGTGGAAAAAAATCTTTTTTCTTCACATATCGCTCATTATAAAGATTATTTTGTAAAATTTCCCGTTATCAGCATTTTAATGAACAAATTAATCAGTTAATCCACTCATTTAAAATATACTAAATTTTAGACGATATTAACATCGACATAAGCGAAGATATAGGCGACCTAACCGCCTTTGTTGGCTGCATGTTGGTTAACCTCACATTTTTCTTCTACCACAATCAGTGGGCCAGTATGTTCAACAATTTACTAGATTTCAAAAATTTCGGCGTACCTACAAATTTAGACGAAGTCCTTAAAAGGAACAAAGTTATTTCAATGGTGTGCTTATTTTACTCAGTACCGGGCATGATCTGGTACTGTATCGTACCTCAACTCCAATTTCAGGAATGTGAGGAAATGAATGTTAAGAGGGGTTGGAACGAGCACTGCGGATTTGTAGTTCCGATATGGCTGCCCGTGAAGCGAATAGAAGGAACACCCTACGTGATATGTTATCTTATTCAAATTGTTGCAGTTTATGCTTACGTAGGTCCAGCTTTGGCTATATGCATTATCCCATGGGAAGCCGTTGAGGTGCTAGTGGCCAGGATAAATCATTTGAAAGGGATGTTTAAGGACGTCTTCGAGCAGGAAGATAGAGATATGTGTTTCCAACGTTTGCGGTTTTGCATCAGTTACCACCAAGATATTTTAAAGTAGGTATTTTTCGTCAATATTACTATTTTATATAATCTCAATATTAAATTGTTTACTTAAATCTACTTTTCCGGTCTGCCTATCTGACCAATAAAATTTTTGGTAGATTTTTTAAAAATCGCTCGGACACCTGAACTATTATTTTTTCCTTGTTTATTTTATAACTATAGTACGGGTATACAGGGTGAGCTAAAAAACCGTTATATTTTTGTCATATTTATAAAGAACGCCTAAAGTTGCATATTGGTGCCGAATTTAATTTTTCCATCTTTAACCGTTACTTACAGACAGCTAGTAAAAGATTAGTTAAAATTCAGAAACATCTTTAATAAAATGTAGTTATTTTTTAAAAGGTGTTAAAGCTACCCTTTCACTTGCTGGCAATAACCTAGTTGTAAATACAATCCATCTCTAACATTTTGAATAACTTCTTATGTAAAACGTCCACAATCATATCATATCTTATTAGTTCTTCTAATAACTCAATATTTTCTTCTCGTATTAAGGGGCATTGTGGGATCACATGTGAACGAATTTTTTTAATAAAAACTTTAACGCTCAGAAATACTTGGATTTTCTTAATAATGAATTACCAGTTCTATTAGAAAATGAACATCAGCACATTCGTTTGAGAGCTAGACTGGTCGTGGCGTCCAAGATCCTCAGAGCTTAACGCCATGGACTTTTTTTTTATGGGTATACGTAAAATATGTGGTTATAGTCCCAAATCCATTTCAAATATTACCCCTGTCATATTATATAAATGTAGTGATGATAATTTCAGTGTAAATGTAGATATTTTTCTTACTGTTCTGACTCATTCTGACGAATTTGAAAAAGGGGGGTCCGTAATTTTTAATTCAGGCTATATAATATACCAACACCCTATATTTTTTAAAAGAGCAAGAAATGCGCTTTTCGTTATTAAGGTATAAGATACAGGGTGTCAGATAAAACAAATAACTAAAATTCATTAAATTTTTTAATTTAAAAATAAATCGCATGAACCAGTAGTTATTTCTGTGCTTCGATTGTGTGAATAAGACTCAAGACCTTTTAGCTATTACAAAATATTCTAAAGACTAGATTGTTTGAAATAAAATAAATAATTAAAAAAAAAATGTTAAAATAACTTTTTAAATGACCAGCATTTATCAAAATGCATGGAAAAAGAAAAAAATAATTGTGAGATAAAAGCGTGGAACATAATGCGAAATAAGATATATTCGCCATAGGCTTTTATTTTAGTTATATATATATATACTTAGATTAAATATTTTTTTTGGCTTTAAATATGTTACAAATCCTTCTTTTATTTTTTGCAAAATAAACAAATTTTTTTTAATGGTTATTATTCGCCATTTAGTAAATGTTTTCAATATTTTTGGTTGATTTCTGAGCACGAGAAGTCATTCTAATTATACCTTAAAGTTAAACTGTATGTAGTTAAATATATTTAGTCTTTCTATACATGTGTATTTAATAATCTAAACTGCTAAAACTTCAAAGTGCACAAAGGAAATTTTCACTGGAAATTCAAAATGAAGTATTTTCAATACGGATGATGATTTTGAGTTACGGTTTTCGGCCTTGTTGACCAATTCCTAGAGTATCCAGTCTTATAAGGACAGCCTCAGGAATCTATCGCAACCATCTTACACAGGGTGTTATATAAGACCTCGTCATTTTTTGATAAGTTTATTCGACCAGAACTCTTAATGTGGAAGATTTCTTTTTTCTTTGTGGAACCAAAATAATCTAGAGGTAGGTACAAAAAAAAAACGATTTTCAGAAGTTTGAAATGTTTTCTTCCTTTGCGATATACAGGGATATTTAGAAAAATTGATTTTTTTAAAAATGGTCTTCTGAACAGAGCCCACTTATGCTCAGATTATGAACAGGGTTAGCACCCTTAAGTATTCCTCCATGAATATTGTATACAGGGTGTACCAAAAACTCTACCGATTCTAAATTTTAACAGTGTTAAATTTCTGCTCTGCAAGGTAGGTAGTATTCCAGACCTTTGTTACCCATTCTATTATTGGGACATATTCTCAGTTCATTCTAAATTATGGGTAAAGAGTTTAAGTAAGTCTGTATTAATAAAAATAACATGTGAAACTGTATTTTATTGGGAAAAAGAAAATTATATCAATGATAAAAGGCGACTTCTCATTCGAAAGAACTAGAGCAAATTTGAAATGTAAAAAAACTATTTCGGTTAAAATGTCCATTATTGCTAAAATTGGCAAAGTAAGCTACATCGAATTCAAGATTGATAGAAAAAAATCAAACCAAACAAATCGCTCTTTAACCTTATTAGTTTTTAGTGAATTATGTATACAATATTCATGTTGGAAAATTTAATTTGATAGATTTTTGTTTACTAAAATTGGGATTTGTTTGGCAGATTTTTAAAAAAATTAATTTTTCGAAAAAGCCCCGGATGTCGGAAAAATTTCAAAATCGCTAGAAATTGTTTCTTTGTACCTAGCTCTAAACTATTTTGGTTGCACAAAGAGAAAGAGAAATCTTCAATAGTAACAATTCTGGCAGAAGAAACTTTTGAAAGAATGACAGGGTCTTATATAACCCCCTGTATAAGACGGTTGCTATAGTCTCCTGAGGCTACCATACTATGGATATTGATCAAACAAAAGCCGAAAACTCCAACTCAAAATTTTCATGCGTGTTGAAAATATTTCATTTTCAATTTCCAGTAAAAATTTCCTTGGTGTAATTTTAGTTTTAGATATGGAGGTTTCATTTATTTACCAACAGATATGTTTCCTAAGTTTATTTTTTATTTTAGGATATCACAAGAATTAAGTTTTTTTGTCAAATCAACTGCTGGAAATCTTTTAATAACAGCGGCACTCGCCATTGCTGCACTAGGAAAGCAACTGCTAAGTGTAAGTAATACAGAAACTACAAATGGAAAAATGGTCTAAAATTCAATGCCAAATTTACTGAAATATAAAAAAACAATTTTTCTTCGTTTTTTTAAGTGGAACATCTGATATATTTTTTTGCATTAAATACAGAATTAAAAAATCGACATTTTTGTATTTACAAATATTTCGAAATGTTTAACGTTTTTGCAGATCATAGATGGTTCTGATAAAAATTAATTACCTTATGTCTATGTTGTACGTTACCCTCCAAGCTCTTATAGTACCACAAATAAATAAATAACAAAACATCAGCTTACTTCAAACGACCAAAAACGAAATTACTTAATAAATAAATGCTCAAAATGCCTTGGTCTAAACATTTTTCTATCCGTTTTCCAAATGATCTGCTAACATTTCGCAATACTACAAGTGAAATGCTGGTAACTGCATTTGAAATTCATTGTAGTATACTCTTTTCGGTCGTAGGAATTTCTTTTCAAACAATTTCTTTTACGTATCCCCACAATAGAAATCTAATTTAGTGAAGTCGAGGGACCTGGCTAGTCAGCCGACAGGTCCACTTCTTCCAATCCTTCGTCAGGAAAGACGTTACTAAACTTGCTTCTCGCCAGAAATGTGGCGGCGCGCCATCTTGCTTTTGTCATATTCAGTCTCTGATACGCATAGAAACGTTCAAAATTAAGCTAGGAATATCATCTCTTAGAAATTGTAAGTACATTTGGTCAGTGAGATGGTCATTGAAAAAATATGGACCTATTACAATTTCACCAATAATTCCACCCCAGACATTCAATGCCACTGGTGCTGATACTCAACTTCCCTAATTAATCGTGGATTCACTGTAGCGTAATAATGGAAACTGTGTTGTTGACGCAACCGCTTTTGTGGAAAGTGAAAATAAAACCTCCATAAAAAGAAAAGCATTTTCTTGAAGTCTAAGTTTTGCCCAATTACAAAAAATATATTACATTTTCCGTATCAGTAAACCGTTCAAGTAGTCTTCTAAAACTAACTTTTTCAGGATACTGACAACTTTAAAGCCAACTTGCTAATAGGCAATTCTTTTCACTTTTACCCAATACAAACATCATATCTACAAGCTCATCTTTACTAAAATTAATTTTGTAAATCGAATACAAAATCAAACAAAATTGTTATGTTTGCAATTTTGTTGACAGTTCACTTAAGATTTTTAATTATTATGACAGAAAATGACATTCAATTTTTCCCAACGCATTCTACGTTTTTTTTTTAAGAGCGAAAGGCGAATATTCATTAATGTAGTTTCGTATTGGGGGGCTTGCACGTTAACTTACAACACAATTATAAGGTAATTAATTTTTATCAAAGCCATCTATGCATTATTTCCTTGTATCTTAGTGTTGAAAGAGACATATGTAATATTCCGACGAATATCTGTGAAACCGTTAAATATTTCAAAAAATTTGTACATAAAAAAAACTTTCATTTTTTAATTCTGTATCTAATATAAAAAAATATACAGCATCTTCCACTTGAAAAAACGAAGAAAAATTGTTTTATATTTTAGGAAATTTGGCATTGAATCTTGAACCTACTGTACAAGTTAGGGTTCCGATATTAATAATTAGGTAAGCAGATACCTAGCGTAGTTTTGATGGATATTATGGATCCGACTTGTATATATATATATATATATATATATATATATATATATATATATATATATATATATATATATATATATGTATATATAAGCTGCCTTCACTAATACTGGCAAACTAAATTTGCATAGTATGCACTACTGGACGGACACCAATCCACATTGGAAGCGAGAACCGGATAATCAGCACCGTTGGACTATCAACGTTTGGTGCGGAATCATTGATGGTAAAATCATAGGCCCGTTCATTTTTGACCAAAGTTTAAACGGCGAAAGTTATTTACATTTTTTAATTAATGACTTACCTGGACTTTTAGAAGATATACCCTTGGCTGTAATAAGGAATATGTGGTTTCAGCACGACGGCTGTCCTGCCCATTTTTTCCGAAATGTTAGACATTATTTGGACGAACGTTTTACCAATCGTTGGATTGGAAGGGGGTCAATATTTCCTTGGCCACCAGGGTCCCCCGATTTGACCAGCCTTGATTTTTATTTGTGGGGAAGGCTTAAAGATCTAGTATTCAAAACTCGCCCTATAACACGAGAAGATATGATTCATCGAATCCAAAACGCGATCAACAACATATCCAGGGCGGAAATGGAAGCCGCCGTATTTTCAACCTTTGATAGACTCAGTGAATGTATTTAAATGGATGGTAGACATTTTGAACATGTTAGAAGTTTATTATAAATTTTGTTTTAATGCGTAGTTTTTATAGTATCATTGTAGTTAAATTTATTTTTTTAATATGGTACGTAATTGATTTCGCGGTTCTACTCATAGTTTAGGCATTCAAATTAAATTTTAAAATACTTTTTTCTACAACCGAGACGCTTAAATTTCATTTTTAAAGCAGTGCCTAGAGTAACTAAAAATGTATAATACAAATTAACTAATTACTTCAGAAACTCGCTAAGACTCGTGCTACAATATTCATATTAGTTAGAAAATAGTCATTTTACACACTTGATGCATAATTTTATGCTCAGCGGAGCTCATTCCAAGTCTTAATGAGATGACACTATCCCTAATAAATGCGGAAAGCAAATTTAAAGTGAGTGACATCACATTTTGTCAAAAAATAAAGTTGTTTCAAAATAACTCTGACACGAATAAAGATATTAATCCACGGTTTTCTCCAGTTTATGTATTTTTTCATCTTCTTTTTTTCTAAGTAAACAAAAAAATACCATTTTATTTGAAATTTTAGAGAAAATAACAAAAGTTTGCGACTTTGTCATCAAATACCATCTAACGGCTAGGAAAAAAATAAAATCTAAATAATAATATTCTCGAAGAAACTTACACATAATCTCCTTAAAACAAAAAAATCGGTTAATCCAAACAAAAGTTATTAAATTTCTTTGAATCCAATGCTTACCCCTCCCCTCTCCCTTTGTTTAAGAATTTAGAGAAAAAAAATTGAAACAATAAGTTTTGGAATTATTAATGGATTACAAAAAAAGTATTTTCGATACAGGTTAATTGGGAGTATTTTTGATTAAAACCGTGTTTTCTACTTTACGGTTGGTGTTGCGCCCTCTAGCGGCAGACTTACAAAGTCGAAAATAATTTACAGCTTTTTATTTTTGCCGATTTACTTATTAAATTTTTTTCCCCGATAACCTAGGGTAAATACTTTCTGAGATATCAGCCACCCTTAGCTGAACACCCTGTATATATATATATATATATATATATATATATATATATATATATATATATATACATTTAAATTTGTGTAATTTATTCTAAAAAAATTGCTAAATAAATTATCATGACATTTTTAGGAATCCACACCTAAAGCAGTAGTATACGCGGGAGGATATGTAATAGCAAGTTTTTTTATATGTCATGCCGGGCAGAGACTTACAGACGAGGTAATGTATTAGAGGGTGTTTTCATTTTCATGCGTTATTAACTTAATTTAACCTACACAATGTCTTAATAAAGACGATTGGTACAAAATTTATTATACCGGGTGACAATGAAACTACTACTCAGAGTCCCATTTGAAAATAGCTAGTGATAAAAATGTGGCATTTGGTGTGTTGATAGGATTGAATACTGTGAACGTTTGTAACATAAAAACAATTGAATATCGTTTCCGGTTTCCGCGGAAATGACTGCGACTTCGTTATTTTAAATAGAACACCCTGTATATTTTATGTTTGTTAAACTCTGTTAACAATTAATTCTAAACAACTTTTGTATAACATAACCTATGTCTAAAATGTATAGTTTTCTAAATAAAGCCACTTAAAAAAGTGCCATAATTCCCACTTAATTGTATTTTATGGAAAAACGGAGTAGGTTAGGATAAAAAGTCTCAAAAAATCACGGTCATTTACTCTTTATTCAAGCCTTCATCCAACAAAATGTCAAAAAAGAAAATGTTCCCAATTTAAAAAAAAATTGTTTTTCACAAATCGAAGTTTTGATCAGACCCTTTGCCATAACGGTTCAACTGACTGTTTTTCGCTTTGGATAAATATTAACATCATAAAAATAGGATACCTAATTTTCAATTTTACAGTTGTTTATGAAAGTTAAGTTAATGATAACTTAACCCAGTGTAATAACTACCTATAAACAAAGTTTTGCTAAAATTAAAATAATCATATTAGCCTTGAGAGAGGTTGCTATGGTTTTTAAAAACATATGAATTTTGACAAGTAACTTTTATCACTTGTGGGCCTTGCAGATGGTCTCTATTGGCGTAGATTAAAAGTTCTTTGTCATCTCTTTAAATTGTAAGTTTTACAAGTGCATGACAAATAGATATTTTTCTCCTTTATGTCGAGAGCTTGCAAAATAAAGGCAGGCTCAAACACTCTACGCAGAGCGATACCCCGACAGTAACCAACCCTGCTATATGCCTATTTTCCGTGGCTAAAATGAAGGAAAGTTCATTATTAGTGAAGAAGCTGAAATAAACGTTATGGCACGTGTGTTACGTGTGAAGTTGGAGTTAAAAGAGAAAGTGCAAGGAACATTTTGAAGAAACATAAGTACAAGCCCTACGAATACCAAATCCACCAACACTTGGGGTTAATGACTTTAATCGGCGAGTTGAATATTGCCGATGGTTTATGGAAAATTCTAAGCATAATAATAATAAAGATAGATTAATATTATTTTCGGATGGGTCTCGCTTCACGAATCTGGGAATGTTTAACAGCAACAACGTGAGATATTGGGCAAATGAAAATCAACATTTATTTAGAGATGGATCTTTCCAAGAACGCTTTGGTGTTAATGTATGGCTAGGTGTTTTAGGAACGAGAATTGTGGGCCCAATATTTTTTAATGAGCCCCTTACAGCACAAACGTATTTGAACTTTCTACAAACAACAGTTACCGATTTTATGCACAATTTACCTCTTGAAGAAATTCCCAACATCTACTTTCAACAAGATGGTGCACCGGCCTACAATGCTCGAATTTGTGTAAATTATTTAAATGACAGGCTTGGGGACCAATGGATAGAAACGAATGAACCTGTAAGGTGGCCAGCACGTTCGCCTGATTTGACATCTCTAGATTTTTTCTTCTGGGGTCATATCAAAGAAAAAGTCTATTTAACTCACCTGAAAATTTGGACATTTTATGAAATCGAATTATTAGTGCTGTTAATAATATTAGTATAATTCAAAAAGAAAATGTATTACGGAAAATTGTTAAAAAAAATGTTTTTGAAAAACTTAATTATGATTAAATACGTTCTTATTTCTATTTATTTTATTATCAGTTAATATTAAACATCTCTAGGTACAATATTTCATAAAGTACGTTTCTTTTTTAAAATTTAAATGAATTAAAAGAGGATTCCTTTGAATAGTAGATTATTTTGAATCCATGGCCAAATTTGCCGGTGGTATAATTCAATAAGTGCTAGTAATATTGATTTTCGGTTTAAATGAGCCTTAATAACATGAAAATAGGGTATCAAATTTTCAAGTTTGCAGCGTTTGCAAGTTGAATTTGTCATATGTGGATAAAGGATAAAAAAGTAGGATTGGGTAGTGAAGGTTTTGTTCCAGTCAGCTGACCAGTTTGTTACAAGGTCTGATCAAAACTCGAAAAATTGATTTGCGAAAAACTCATTTTTTTAAAACTAGGAACATTTTCTTTTTTGGCATTTTGTTGGATGAAGGCTTGAATAAAGAGTAAATAACCATGTAGTATTAGTGTAGTATAAATTAAATCTAGATTTTTAGTATTAACAAAGAAAATAAAGAACGTCAAGAGTTAAAAACCATTTTACTAGGGTCTGGATTTATGTAACCATGTTTATGACTCAAGATGGTACGAGATGGATCCCAAACTCAAAAAGGACGTAGTATTTGTAATTACAAGATGCCAAAAGCCGATAACCCTTGCTGCTCCTGTTTCGATGGGAAACGCTGGATATTTATTGTTTTGCATTGTAAGTAGACAAAAAGCTTTAAATTTAAGTACTAAATTATAATGACGGGTAAACTTGGTGATATACACACTTTTTTTCAAATCGCGGAATAAAGTGTTACACTGCCATACTCATTTCTTGCTCCACTTTGATCTTTGAGCGATATTTGTTCTTTATTACAGTTGAAAATCCGGCTTCGTATAATTAGGATGTTGCAAAGAGAATGAGGATTATTATAGCTTTTGAACTTAATGCTTGATATTCATTTTTTACCATTATCCAAAACACCACCAAATCGGAACAAACAAATTTTGTTGTCGCCAGATAGTTTGAGCATAGAAAGTATCTTGAATCCTCGCAAATCTTTTGACTTTGCCGAAATCATGGTTCTTGGGATTAGGCCGTGTTAAATTGGAATTATTTTCCGACGTTTTGCCTTCGATTGCACGAGGCATCTTCAGGGATCTTTACTCCACGAGATCTGAACACTGAATGAGCTCGAAGAGATCCAGGCGGGCTTTTATACCCGACTTGTGCAAGCCGAACCGTGACCCTGTATAAAGATCGGTTTCCACTTATGATGTAGACTTGTTGAAATTGAGCGTCCTGTTTCTCCCACATACACATACACTTTTCCACAGGAGCAAGGGATTATACTCCTGTTTGAAAAGGTACAATATATTTCGGGATCTCAAGCATTCTCCAATCTTCTTATGTGTATTGAAGATTGTACGTATGTTGGACCGCCCAAGTAATCGTCCTATTTTGTCTGTAGTGCCATGTATGTAGGGAAGAACAACATTACCTAACGGTGGCTCCCCATCACTCTCCTTTTGCGGAGTTGGATTACTATATCTTTTAAGTGAACGCGTAATATCTTCAATGCAATAGCCATTCTCTCTGAAAGCGTCGGCCAGTGTCGATGTTTCCGATGTTAGAGAATCTTGTTCAGAAATCAAAATAGCTATAAAAACTAGTGAGTTAATAATCGATTTCTTTTGTACTGAACGGTGGTGGGAATTTGAATTTAAGTATCTATTTGTATGCGTCGGTTTTCTACAGCAAGGAATGTCCTAATGTACCGTTTTCCTTTCTTTGAACAAATACATCTAGAAAGGGAATCGTTCCATTAGGTTCAATTTACATTTTAAAGTTGATATTATGATGTTGTTGATTAAGGTGTACATATCTGAACGAGTGTTTTGGTTTTAGTGGAGCGGATTTTAGAGGCTTTTACAGGTGATAAAGGTGATCCCATAGCTGACCCTTAAGTTTGTTCATAAAAAATTTCTTGAAAAATAAAATTAGTAGATGTAAGACAAGCTTCCACTAGGTCTATTAAGTTCTTATTAAGATTATTATGATCCAATATGTCTGATATAATGGAAATTGAGTTGTTGACAGTAACATCTGTGTATAGTGATTCTACATCGAAACTGACCAAAATATCTTGTTCACTTTCAAACGCACTTCGGATACTTTTGGATGGTAAATTGGTAACCTCCTTTTTAATTCTATCTTGTAGGTCCTCATCGCTGTTTGGTCTATTTTTAAACACTTTGTCCTTTAAATACTCCCTTAGAAAGAAATCCAATAGTGTAACGTCTAGAGACCTTGGTGGCCATTCAATGAAACCCCGTCGACTTATCAACCGATTTGAAAAAAGTACCTTGTTGAAACCATATTCTTTCATGGGGAATATTTAGATCACCTTCGTTAAAAAACATTGCTACTAATGCAGGTATTAATTCGAATGAGAGGAACACTCAACAGTAGGATTTTGTTTAAAGAAATATGGCCATAAAATTCGGTTATTTATTATGCCAGCCCACACGTTGACTTTTTGAGATGTTGTGTATGTCTTTCATGTATCTACTGTGGATTTTGATCAGAACAGAACCGACAATTATCCAAAAAATTAGAGAATTTGGGTACTTTCTTACCTGCATTTTGCGATGTAAAAGTTTGTGATGTTAGAAAACTGTTTCTTAAAATATGGGGCCATAATAAATATCACTATCGTCACTGGGTAGGTTGTTGGGATCCAATAATTGATGATAACTAAGGTCGTTCCGCATTTCACCATAAAGAGCTTTAATAGTTAATTTTAATTAAAATATTATTTGGAGTTATTTTACTGTAACGAAATGAGCTGTATGTTGCTAGTATCGGATTTAGTTTTAGAAGACCTTCTCATAGAGCCCATACATGACCTAGGTTGCCCTTCGAAAAAAAAAGTTAGGGTGCCTACAAATTAAGAGGTTGCGGGTATTAAGGGGGCTGAAAATATTACAGAAGAATGAACAGCCATTTAAACCACTTCATGTGTTCCAGCATTTTTGTGAAAAATGACTCATAGAGAAGATATGAATTTTGTGCTTTTTTTTAACATCCCTGTGTGTGAAAGTGTCTAATAAACTGTTGTATTACGCACGAGATTTATAATATATAAGTTACATGACTCACTTACCTAATAAATGTCAATAATTATTCCATTTTTAGATGATAAAGGCATCATATTCTTATCTGACCCTGCTTAATCAAGTAGTTTAGGATAAATATCTACTGGAAGATGTTGGTTAACAGAAAGTATATTAAGTGTAGGTTCACAGTATGCAGCAAGAGAATGTAGCTTTAGTCAGTGTTACCGTTTTAGTAGAATTGTACTAGATTTACTCCAGGGTGTGTTCTTATATTTTGCGCCCCCAACAGCCTATATTTTTTGAGGTATACAAAAAATTAAAGTAAAAACTTTAGGGTTATGCCTGAACCGTCAGGATTTTTCTATCAGAATAAACAAATCTCTCACAAAATGCAAACGTGTGTTTTTAAATGCATCCTATTTATTATTTTTTCAGTGGAATTATCTTAATTTCCCTATTTCAATAATATGTACATGTTATATATTTAATTTAATCGTTCTTCCAATATTTTAGGTCAAATGAAAAAAAAAATAGAATTAACATTAAAACTGGTGTATTGGTAATCATAACTGATTAAGTGTCATTATCAAAATTAAATTTTTATTTTATGAAATATTGAACTCATGTGATATATATATATATCCCCGATATACCGCGATCGGAAACAAAACTTCAGACTCACCCTTATTAGGTATAGCAGTTAGGCATACGCACTGCCGGATTAAGGCGGGGGAGGCTTTTGGGGCTGGGCCCCGCAATATCACATACCACACTACCCTAAAAATAAGGTGTATGGTACGATTGATAGGTGAGAGATGGCGCACTAATTATGCACTCGATCGAGATTTTTATTGTTTTAGTATAAAATGTAAAAGTGTTTAAGTGTATATTCCGGATTATTATTGATTAATTGATTGATACAAATATACAACATACATATTATGTCTTTAGTACTTAGGAGATATTTGAGGGGAGCTTCTAAAAGTAAGGTAATTAAAACTAGTTTTTCTGATATAAACTGTGTTTTTTTGTGAAAAGATTTAGTAATAAAATTGTACGGTAAGTGAAATGACTAAGTAGTACCACAAAAAGTAATAATGTAATATGTTAATGTGTATTTACTTACATAACTTTACCGTGAAGTAAGCATGATTATAAATCTTTAATAATGAAAAAATTTTCCTGACTGACTGTCGCAATAAACGTACAGCCACTGCCGAAAGCATGATAAGTGGATATCTGAAAACTTCAGGGTACCTGCGTATCATTACTGAGGGGTGCGCTGAAAAAGGATTTTGTCAAAATTTGATTTTAAACGATTTAAAAATTTTTTAGACAGGTTAAAATAGTGAATAGTGACAACTTTCGAGTGAAATTTTGGAAGTTCGGTGCGCTATCGTGATGAACCTGTATATATTGTTGTTTGCGTTTTTAAATATATAAAAAACACTGCGGTTTTTTATATATTTAATTATAGAAGTAATTCGAGGTGTTTTTCGTATATTTGGCTATTTATGGCACATTTATATTGAATGTTATGAATATATAATGCCCAACTTACTAATAAGGATTTTTAGATTTGTGTTTTAGTGTTATGTGTTATGTTATCAGAAACAGTAATTTACAGTATGTTTTATCTATACTAAGATATATAAAACCCTTAAATGACTTGACCACTCACTGACTCATAAGTCACGATTCTGCTCAAACCGTTTGATGTAAAAAATGGAATTTTGGCATACAGGTTGATTATAGTGGGTAGGGGTTCGATAAGAAAGGACTTTTCAAAACTCATATATTAAGGGGTGAAATCTCTCCTTAAATTTTACAATATTTTTAATTTAAAAAACGGTTAGTTTTTCGGAAAAACGCATGAAGACGTATATTTTATTTCATTTTTACATATTTTAAGATATTTTACAAATATATACAGGGTGTTTCAAAAAATCGGATCATTGGTTAATCACGATCCTGCTCAAATAGCCCGACAAAAAAAGCTGAATTTTACATGGAATAAAACGTTTATTAACCGTTTGGTTAAATTTTGAGTGGCTTTTGATTCTAGGAGTCCTTATTCTTAAAATAGCCCAGGGCCCGAGAGATCTTAATCCGACACTGTGCTTATGTGAAACCCGATTACCTGAGTATGAATCTTAATGTGTCCCCTTCGCATAACTGCCATATCAAAGGTGAATTTAAAGGTATTTGCCCATAGCAGTATATCCTGCGATATACCCGCAATATTTGTTCATCTTCTTCAGTTAGCAGTCCTCTTAGAAAGTTGGCTACCACCAATGATATTTGCGTTTTAACGGCTCTTCTAAAAAGTGTCATTTTATTTACGCCGTATCCTTCACTATGGTTTTTCAGCCATAATATTCCCCTACTTTATGTTCTTCAGTATTTGGGATTATTTTTTACATGTCCGAAGTACTCAAAATTTCTTCTTTTTATGATGTTAATTATTTTAGTGCTCTTGGTAAGTCGGTAAAGTATCTCGGTGTTTGTTAAAAACCAATCCACGATATTTTCAGTATTCACCTTCACATCTCGAAGGTTTCTATTTTTTGCAATTAATTTTTATTTAGAATCCAGACTTCCACACTATATAAGAGAATCGAAAGCACGTAGCACCGGACTGTCTGGCTTATTCGATAGTGTCCTCTATTTTAATGTTGGTGTTTAGCCTCATCGCTATTATAAGCACTTTAGTGTTGTTTGATGCTCAGAGTACTCTGCCTATTATTGATACATTGCCGATTAGTAATGATGCTTTGTTCAATTTTTGTCAGTGGTTTTCCAAATATCCTCTCTGAATATATAAGGAATACAATTGGTTAGAGGATACGGCCCTGTCTAACCCCACGTTTAATGTCCATTTCTTTATAGCATTTTACTTATAGGTGCTGACTGATTCCAATACAGATTTGTGAATGTCTTTGTTATCTACATAGTTTGATGCGATCGAACGCTCTTGTGAAATTCTACCAAGGAAGCATACACTTCAATGGATACTCTATCTATACTCATTCGACATCTCTTAGCCAGTACATTAATTTTGAACAAAACCTCCCTTATAACAAAATCGTTTCAAAAATTATGCTGTGATTCCCTGAGATAATCCTCATACTTGTGATACATTTGGGGATTTTCAAGAATATTTTTAGGAGATGGCTTATAAAACTGATAGTTCTATAGTCATTACAAGATCTTGTGTTTGCCTTTTTCGGTACTGCAATAAATATAGACTTGACAAAGTATATCAAGTTAAAAAATTCTGTAAGGTTTTTTAATGCACTATTACTGCTTATAATTGTATATATTTCTGTTGCAATCTCGTCTGGTTCTACTGCCTTGCCATTTTTTTTTTTGACAACTTAATCGCAAGCTCTACTTCTGCTTGGATTATAGTTAGGCCTTCTTATATCTCTGGTGTTAGAGTTCGAATTATTTTCGATGCTCTATATGTGAAATAAAATCACATTATGTTAAGTTTTTCTCAAGCTGGATATCCCATATTGTATGTACTATCCTGCCGAAAAAATTCTGGGACAACCAAATACTAGACTATAAAGAGTATGTAAAATCTGTTATGGATAGGTTATCATTGTCGTCATGGAAGTGAAAAGGTTAAACACCAAAATAATAATACTACCTTTTTTAAAAATACGAGGACAAAGGAAAATAACGTTTATTGTTTCAGATATAACAAAAATAAAAATAAGACTTTTTAATATTTGGTAGCTGCACCGTTATTATGGATTAATGCTCGCAAACGTCGTGGCATGCTTAATACTAGGTTTTTCGTATACTCTTGCGTTATTTGATCCCATGCTTCCGTTATCCTTTGGCGCAATTCGTCCTGATTTCTAGGTTGGAAATTATGTTTATACATAAACTTTACCATTTCACCCCAAACGTTTTCTATCGGGGCTTTTCGAAGGCCATGGCAGAACACGAATATGATTTTCTTCTAAATACTGTTGAACTATACGGGCCTTATGTATAGGAGGATTATCGTGTTGGAATATAAAATCTCGGCCACATACTGCACCGACTGATGGTATCATAACTTGGCTTAGTATATTGCAATATAGTTGTGCATTGAGTCTTCCCTGTACTATTTGGCAAACTCCTAGGCCCCTTGCACTAATCCAGGCCCAAACGTTTATAGAAAAGCAACCACTATGATTTACCTTATGAGTATATTTTTCATCGTATCTCGTACCGGAAGGCAACCGGCCTTCCGGTATGCGGATTTTCCCATTGTTACACGATTGAAAAGTTTTTCATCGGAAAATATTACGTTTTCCCACATATTATTTTCATTTATGTATTAATGAGCAAATTTTACTCTTCTCCGCTTGTTTGCTTCAGTCAAAAATATTTTATTTGCAACACAGCAACTTTTTATATCCGAACTACGAATTCTACTACGAGCTGTATTAGCCGAAACAGGAAAATGTGTCTCTTCTTTAGCTTTTATTGCTGTTTCAAAGGGATGATCTCTTAGAAAATTAATTAACTCTATATCTTCAACGTTATTCGAAATTTTGAGGCGAACGGAATCGGCTTTTCTAACAATACTTCCATATTCTGCAATTTTGTGCTTAGCCAACAGCACGGTGTTTTTGCTAATTCCCAATTCATCTGCGATGTTTCTTATTTGATGACCATCTCTCAATCGCGTGTAAATATTCGCATTTTGCTCGGTGGTTAACGCGGGCATTTAAATTTATATACATATTTGTTGACAGGTCCGTCAGTCACAAAATTAATCAAACTTAAGGCCGTTTTACATTCTGCAATTCTTCTTTGCAATATGCAATAGTCTTGAACAAAGGCATGCGCAGTTTGACAAAAGGTACAAATTTTTAAATGTGTTCAGATTATTTGTTGCGTTTAGATTGACAAACAAAAATCTTTTTTGGCTTTTTCGCAACTTAATAAGAATATTTAACTTTAAATTAATTGAAGCAGATATTTAATATAATGTCTACGGAATGTTTCGATACATAATATAAATAATATTATTTAAGCAAGCATAAGAAATTATATCATTTACCTTAAGTTTTTTTAGTCACATAGTCAAACAAACTGACATATTATATTAAAATTTTGAAATCAATTCTTTTCAAATAATTGAACACATTTAATGTTTTTCTCATGTTGACACATTTTAAAATTTTGAAATCAATTCTTTTCGGCGCACTGATGAGTCCCGATAGGATGAAAGTATTTGTACAACTACTATGTGTCTATAAAAACTTAAGGTAAATGATATAATTTCTTATGCTTGCTTAAATAATATTATTTATATTATGTATCGAAACATTCCGTAGACAGACTAGTCTACATGTTGAGGTATGTAATTATATTAAATATCTGCTTCAATTAATTTAAAGTTAAATATTCTTATTCAGTTGCGAAAAAGCCAAAAAAGATTTTTGTTTGTCAAGGTACAAATGTCTTGCCACTGCGCATGTTTTTGTTCAAGACTATTGCAACTTGCAAGAAAGAATTGCAGCATGTAAAACGGCCTTAATAACTTCAAAACGAGCTAGTAGTCCGGAAGATTTGCTGCGCGAGTTTTTTTTTCGGCACCTGAAACCAAGAACTTTTTCTTAAAAGTCTAGGTGCTAAAAAGATACTTCTTTGTCCCAGAATTTTTTCGGCAAGATGGTACATCGATTACTGCGCGATGGTCTGACCAATTTGGGTTAAATTTTCGCGGATTAATTAAGATATTACCGGTGTGGTCCCATAGCAAGCATATTTAAAAAATGTGAAAGATGGCGGAATGGCGCTAGTATGTATGTTAATATGGTTTCTGGGGGTTATTAACGGCACGAAGAACAATTTTTTTTTATTTTAACAATTTTTATAACATTAACACGATGATTCTAGCAATTTCATATGCAATGAACCCAAGTTTAGGCTTTAAAATATAAGACTTGGCGACATCCAACGGCGAATTCCGCATTGCCGCCAAGTTTACCGTTTTTCTGTAACAAAAGAATTTTTTGCAATGGAATACCCTATATTAAATTTCGTTTTTTTAGAATTCTCAATATTTTTTATTAACAGCACTTTTTATGAAAGTCAAAGTTTTTGCGAAAATAAGGGTCGAATGTTTATAATATAATCTGTTACCTTTTATTAAAATACTGCACACAAAAGATTACCTGATATATTTGACAATGTCAGTTTTGTTGATTTTTAAAAATGGATTGTTAACTGCAACCTCAAGAATTGAAATTTTAATTATACTGGGTTATGTGAATAGAATGGGAAACCTGCAAGATGTAACATTTTTAATAACAAATAAAATAAACTTACAGTAATCCAATAACTAAATCTAGAGTAAGTAAATTTTAAAAAAATTTCGTGAAATTGGAAAGGTAAAAGATGCTATATGTTCTGGCAGACCGGAAAGCATAACAAGTCCTCATCGTACTACCAAAGCACTAGCAAGCGAAAACAGGGTCTCAATTTGAAAAGTACCTAATACAACAAAAAATAAATGACAGTAGGCCAAATACTGTGGAAAAACATTTAACGCGACATTAAAAATACTCTCGATGCCTCGTTGATTCGTCTCCATTCGATTTCTATTCGCTCCTTTACATGCTCGAGGTCAATGGATTTAGTTTTATACACCACATTTTTTAGGTGTCTCCATAAAAAATAGTTGAGGGGCCTCAAATCTGGAGACCGAAGTGGCCACCCCTACGTCCAGTCTATTTTCTAAAAAAACATTGTCCAAATATTCCCGAATATTCCGAGCAAAATGCGGTGGAGGACCATCCTGCTGAAACCATATTTCATCATTCGGTGCACCATTACCTAACAAAAATCAAGTTTAAATACTTAATACAGCAGGTAAAGTAAGGATTCCTTAGAAGATTTAAATATCTTTCCCCAGTTAATGTGTCTTCCATAAAGAAGGGACCGGTTATTTTTACACCCTTTATACCACACCAAACATTTATCTCTTGGGGAAATTGGGTATAATTTTTACGTATCCAATGTGGATTTTTCCTGGCCACATATCATAAATTATGCCTGTTAACCTTTTCATAAAAAATGTTGCTTGTCAGAAAAAATAATTTGATTGACAAAATTTAAATTTGTATTGCAACGTTCCATCATGAATTCACAGAATTCCAAATGCCTATCGCGGTCGTAATCATCCTCAGAGAGTTCTTGCACCGAAGTTATTTTATGTGGATGGAACTTTTCGGTTTTTAGAAGTCGGTCTACGAACATCTGTGAGACATTATTTTCTTTTCCTAATGTTCTGGCAGAAAGGTGCGGATTTTCTTCTAAACTGGTTAAGACATTCAGAGCCTTATGACCATCTGTTGCGCTTTTAGATCTGCCAAACCGTACAGCATCTTTTACCTTTCCAGTTTCACGAAATCTACCATAAGTTTTACTTACGGTAGATTTAGTTATAAGATTTCTGTTAGGATATCTGTCATTAAAAATGTTACAAACAACTTGCACGTGTCGCATTCTATCCCCATAACCCAGTATAATTAAAATTTCATTTTAACGATCCATTTTTATAAATAACAAAACACAATTGAATAGAAGTATTTTATCAGTTTATTTTTAAATTGTGAAATATATTTTTAGAAATATTTATAATCAACAGCAAAAGTTATGGTACTAGCGGGGATCGAACCCACACCCTAATGCCTAATAGCGATGTCAGATTTGACGTCCAGTCAGGAACGCCGCGCCGTAAGGTTAGGATGTTTGGCAGGATCAACAATAGATATGATACTGGTGGGTTTCAATATGTACAAGTTTTAACGAATATAGAGATGCGGGTTCAATCCCCACTCGTACCATAACTTTTGCTGTTGATTATAAATATTTCTAAAAACTGATGTTGTCAAATATATCAGGTAATCTTTTGTGTGCAGGTATTTTAATAAGAGGTAATACATTAAATTATAGATATTAGACTCGTATTTTCGCAAAAACTCTTGACTTTCATAAAAAGTGCTCGTAATAAAATTATTGAGAATTTTACGTAGATTTTAAAAAAGTAATATAATGTTCAATTAAAAAAAAAATAAATTTTTCCTTTTAAAACAGAAAAATGGTAAATTTGGCAGCAATGCAGAACTCGCCTTTGGATCCGGAATAATTTCATACCTTTACATATTTTGATTAAATTCAGGTAAGCGGTACCTCAGACATTATAACCAATAATTTTCAATTAAGGAATAAAATAATATTTTTTACTTTTTAGAATTAATTATGTATATAACATGTATATATTGCTGTAAATCGGGAAACTATAGGGATTCTATTTAAAAAACACAAATTTGACATTTTTTACAGATTTCGGATGTTTATTTGTTAATTCTAATAAAAAAATCCTGGTAGTTTAAGCAAAATCCTATAACTGTTACGTTTAAAGTTTTTCTGTCTCTAAAAATAAAAGCTGTAGGAGGGGGGGCAACATATAAAAAGACACCCTGTACAAGTTTAATGACAAAATACATTTTAGGTGTAATTAATAAAGAATATTAATATTTTTTGAGAAAAATTAAAGTATAATTAACACGCACATGGCCCATCTACGATGATTATTTTTATATTTTTAAACAATGAATTTTTTTTCCCAAAAAAGGTGCTTGTTTATCACTTATTCTAAAATTATTACAAGTTTTTGTAGTTTATCCATACATTTCGAAAATTGTTTGCGGCAACCATATGGTTTCAAGTTTTTCCTAATTTCCTTCTTTTAGCAAAAATATTTTATTGTGACGTCCAAACTAATGATAGCACTTTTCTTCAGATTCTTTGGCCAATTAAGACTAAAATGTACGTGTAAATTAAACTAATGAAAGTACCCCTCTTTAAATTCTTTAGCGACTGTTCCCAGAAAATTCTGGTGTAGAAACGAGATATGTTGACTTTTATAAATTGTGTGCAATAAAATAAATCTCTATATACATCGATTAAAACCATGTTATCACATACTGCTAATAAATAAATCTAGCTTTTATAGACGCGTAAACATGTCAAGCTTTCGTTCAGTGCCAATAAAAGTAATGACAAACATATTCTAGTTTTTGATTACTATTCCCTAAAATGTCAACAACTAGATGATCTTTATTTATAGGGTTATTCTCATAAATTTATAGTGAAATTAATGCCTTGAGAACTATTGTAAAGACTAGGAAGTTGAAATACTTAGTTGTTGCTTTCAAAATTTTCATTTATAAGTTAGTTCCTATCATCTGGACAAGTATTGTCCCAAAGCTAAAAATTATTAATTAAAAAAACCTTTTAATTAAAAAGACATGGTTCTTAGGATTAGGGGTCTTTAATTCACGAGATAGGACAGTATTCGACCTGTGTTCATCGAACCGTGACCCGGTGTAACGATCGGTTTCCCCTTATGATGTAGACTGAATTGTTAGGATGCTTATAAGACCCATGAAAGAACGAAATGGCGGCCGTCGTTTCACTGAAATAGACCATTACGCATGGGTCGTTGCAGGACATATTTCCGATGGGTACCATGGTGTCCTTGTTGTGACGTTGCTATAACGTGAAACAAAAATACATTAATTAACACGTTTGTGTTTCATTTAAACCTCTCTTAGCCGTGAGCTCATGACAAAAAACTGCAAGAGTTTTGTAATAGCTCATATTTTGATCTTATTAAGGGTGTACACACCCCATCGCAAGGTCAGCTAACAGGACACTTGTCGGCGACGGGCTTTTGCTCACCTAAAGGATGCCTTGCTACCTAACTTTGTTAAGGCCCTAATGGCAAAAAAATATTACTCATGAACGGTGAGGCCGATCGGCACCAAGCTTTTGTTAAAATGCTTATATAAAGGGTGACAGGTGATTTTTGACATTGACAGGTGACATTGTCAGATGGCATGTGGCGCGTGATTAGTTAGCTCTTGCCCAGTTCTAAATAATGCCCAGGTGAACGAAAAATGCCTGGGGTCCGAGATATCGAGATAATAACCTCCACCTATGAACGGTGGTCTCAAAAGCACTCCGAGCACTTATATCTACATTTCGAGTGACTGCTGACTGCGACTGTTCCGTTAAACTGAAGTATGACTGCTTTTTTTTAAGTATATATAATAGTTAAGTAGTCAACGTGTCACAGACGTGTCACAGGTCATCTGACAATGTCACCTGTCAATGTCAAAAATCCCCTGTCAATCGTCGTTTGCCAAAATGGACAGGATTGATGCAAGATAATGCCAAAAGCATTTCAAAAAATGTTTGACAGCGATCGCCTGCATCGTTTTGGGAAACATCGGAGACATCAATGCTCCATTAAGAAACATACCCAATAGTTTTTAGTCATTAATATTTATTTAAAAGCGCGCCGCCACCAGGTGATCCACCACCTGACCTTACGAGTAGATGCTGACTCATGTACCCCCTTAATACTACATTATAATATATAATATGTAATAATATAATAATGGAATGTTGCTAGTTTACTTATTTAAATTCTGAATCAATATTATAACGTCCCTGAATGGATTCTTGTGTTCTAATATCAATAAGATCATTGTTTTTGTAGGGCAAAATTACGTAGTAGTCATGTCGAAATATCATTAGGTGTCCTTTAGTTACGTTGCATACAACGAAATTAAATAAATTAGTTAATATTAATAAATAATAAAATATATATTATTATCCAAATCCTTTTCTACGTCCAAAAAGACGATCATGCTAAATGCGGAAATCAGCCGGAAAAAGCCTACAAGGGTCGAAGTATGATATGCTATTCTAGATAAATTTCTTAATAGAAAGATGATCTTGATCTCTGTTTTTGGCGATTTATTAAGATAGCTATTATCTAAAATTTAGTACATACTTACATTAAGTAATCATGATTCTTGGGATTAGACCGTGTCAAATTGGAATTACTATCCGACGTTTCGCCTTCGACTGCACGAAGTATCTTCAGGGATCTTTATTCTACGAAATCTGAATATTCAGTATTTTATGTGATGCTTTTTCACTTTACTTTACGTAAGTATATTAAGTATATATACATTTATTTAACTTAAAAAAAAAACTGAGAAAACCCCTCTTTTCTAATTTCTATTTCGCCCGTTCTAAAAATAACTAAAACATTTTTATTAAATTGTTTGAAATAACCAAATAAAGCCTAAACTATAAAATAGCCTTTAAAAAATCTTCATCCAAAAGTTTTATTAATAAGAGTAGATAGTTTAACTCAGGTTTACTTACATTCAGTTAGCTAGGTCAAAAAGCATTAAGTAAAAAAATAATAGAAAGAAATTTACTCGCCCCATAGAGTTAAAATGTTTGTACATAGGTATGAAATCAAAAACAAATATAATTTTCTTTTATCATTTTTCAAAATTTTGAGAAAAAGGTAGAGATTTGCAATTTTTATGAAAAAATGTCAAATTTGCCAGGTAAGATAAGTCACTTGACTAACATTTTTATTATTAATTTTCAGGCGAAACCTTTTTGAAAACTCAAATTTTACCAAAGTCAATAAAAAAAATCCATATGATGCGCCTTTTTATTGCTCACACTATTTCATTTTGAACTGAAAACAATAAATTAATCTGCAGTTGTACAAAAAAAATAATAATATGCAATGTCATTCTAATTGGGATTGTGTGTTATTAAAGCGTATTTAAGATTAGTCTGAAAATACGTTGCGAAATTGTATTAATCATATCCTAAATCCGCACGAATAATACTGGGTGATTCACGACCCACTGTACAGGGTGTTCCAGCGAGGACTGAACAGGGACCTATTTTCGACCTTCCTTGTATTTTGGAAAAATTCAAAATAGCCAATCGATGTATTTTTTCTTGTAGAATCCAAAAATGTCATCGAAAAAATATTTGAACCAGAAACAAAAGAGTTACGCTATGCATCAGGTGTTTTTTAAATGGAATGTATCGTTTTTTATACGATTTTTGGAAAGAGTGATTTTTTTTATGTCCGTTCTGATTAAAAGATTTGATTTTGCCATAGCTGTTTATATTACATTTTAATGTTTTACAAACTGAAATTTTAGCTTCACCTGTTTAAAATATACGATAGGTTGGTATAGGTGATCAAGGTAAAATGACGTTTGAATGCTTTGTCAATAAAAATTGACATTATTTTAATTATTGTCGAAGTCTTCACCTAAAAAATATATATTTGACTCTGATCGAAATGAAATACTCTTTGGACGAGAGACTACAGATTGTTATGCTATTTTACAAGTGCCAAGAAAATGCAAGAGAAGCAAGAAGAAGATTTATTGCAAATTTTCATAGAAATATATCCATCAATACAATTCTAAGGATAAAAAACCTATTTGAGGAAAATAAAACTTTACATGATAGAAAAAGAAATATACAAAGAAGAAGAAATCGAGACCAGGCCATTATAAATTATTTTCAAGTTAATCCAACCAAATCTATTTCGGATGCAGTTCGGGAAGTTCAGTACGGTGGCGGTGTAAGGCGCAGAAGAGTTACTCGAGGGACTGTTCACAGGACTCTGAAGATTCATAAATTTAGACCTTTTCGTATCCTTCCACTTCAGCACCTAACACCGGCACAAAAAGAACTTCGCTTCCAATTTGTTTCTCAAATGGTAATTCGGCAAGAAAACGAAGACCCTGATTTATTCAAAAATATTGTGTGGACCGACGAAGCTACTTTCACAACATCGGGAGTATTCAACAGACATAATAGTCACCACTGGGCCGTTGAAAATCCAAAAAAGTTCCAGACTATTAAATTTCAAGGGAGGAATTCTATTCATGTTTGGTGTGGGATAAAAAACAATAAAATTTTGGGACCAATATTTTTTAACGGGACTTTAAATGGGCAAAAACTCGTAATATCGTTTTTAGAAAACGAAATTGAAAATTTTTTGGAAGACTTACCATTGGCAGAATATCAGAATTGAATTTGGCAACATGATGGGGCACCTCCTCATGCCGTGCATGATGTGGTTCAATTTTTAAATCGGCGCCATAACGAATGGATAGGGCGAAATGGAACATATGCTTGGCCGCCCAATAGCCCCGACCTCTCAGTTTTGGATACATTTCTTTGGGACCATTTGAAGAACGTCGTATACAGACAACGAAACGAAAATATTCAAGAGATCATGGGAAAAATTGTCGATGAAATAAACCGCCTTAACCAGGAAAATCATATTGTAACAGCAAGTTTAGAAAGGCTACAAAGGGGTTATAGATGTTGTTTCGAGAAAAACGGCGGTCACATTGAAAACCTATGTAATTAGTAGTTTTATTTTATTATTTAATAATTATTTTTTATTGAATTTCTTTTTCTATCATGTAAAGTTTTATTTTCCTCAAATAGGTTTTTTATCCTTAGAATTGTATTGATGGATATATTTCTATGAAAATTTGCAATAAATCTTCTTCTTGCTTCTCTTGCATTTTCTTGGCACTTGTAAAATAGCATAACAATCTATAGTCTCTCGTCCAAAGAGTATTTCATTTCGATCAGAGTCAAATATATATTTTTTAGGTGAAGACTTCGACAATAATTAAAATAATGTCAATTTTTATTGACAAAGCATTCAAACGTCATTTTACCTTGATCTCCTATACCAACCTATCGTATATTTTAAACAGGTGAAGCTAAAATTTTAGTTTGTAAAACATTAAAATGTAATATAAATAGCTATCGCAAAATCAAATCTTTTAATCAGAACGGACATAAAAAAAATCACTCTTTCCAAAAATCGTATAAAAAACGATACATTCCATTTAAAAAACACCTGATGCATAGCGTAACTCTTTTGTTTCTGGTTCAAATATTTTTTCGATGACATTTTTGGATTCTACAAGAAAAAATACATCGATTGGCTATTTTGAATTTTTCGAAAATACAAGGAAGGTCGAAAATAGGTCCCTGTTCAGTCCTCGCTGGAACACCCTGTACATACTTATGTGGTGTATAGGGTATCCCTAGGGTATATCGATATGGATATTTAAATTGATTAATTCGGCTTTATTACAAAGATACAGGGTGATTTTCATATTTTGTAAAAATTTGTTCACCCTGTTTCTCCTAAACTGCTTAATAGATTTTTTTTTAAATTTTTTACACAAACACTCTTGGTATATCATAACTTTTTGACGTTTGAAAAGTACCAAAGTTCCAGGGCCATATCCAGCCAATTCACACAGGGGAGGGGGTTAGTTTTGAGACACCCTGTACATCGGAATTCGGTATTTTTGAATTTTTTTCTTAAACTACATTCATTTGTGAACAAAAATATGCCACCATCTTGAATGGCACACTAAAGGTTATTTACGAAATTTAAATCTTTAGATAGTACATACCCCTTTTTTTAGCGGTATCTGTATTAAAGCTTTTAACTAAGTATAAAATTATTTCAATGATTGACTTTAAAAAAAAATTAAACTATCTCTACTAATAAAACACAGCCTTGTCGAATTAATTTTTATTTTCAGTAGCCCAAAAAAAACTAAAATCTACCCTAACACAATAACGTCTTAAAAGCTACAAAATGTTTTCAAAATGCATACACCGGTGTCTCTACATTTTTGTGCACGCTTTTGTAGGTTTGCAATTGAGCGGTGAAGCATTTGATGGTTTTGCCTAACCTTGTCGCAATAAAAATGTATCCTATTTATTAATTGATCCCTAGTTTCGATTGGAACACTGTAAACTTTTTGCTCCCCCAAAAAGTAGTCGGCTGGATTAAAGTCTGGCGATCTAGCTGGCTAAGGATGTGGTCCTCCGCGTCCAATCCACCGATCAGCAAATTGTTGATTGAGATAATTTCGAACATCAATTCCAAAATGTGCAGGTGCCCCATCGTGTTGAAACCATATGCCTCTTAAATTTACATTTTCTAATAAGCCCGGTAAAATGTTTTGTATAAAGTCCAAATACACAACAGCCGTTAGTCGTTGAGGGAAAATATATGGTCCAATTAAATGATTATTTATTAAGCCGCACCAAACATTCACTGAAAACTTTCGTTGAGAATTGGCCAATCGCAACGAATGAGGGTTTTCATCTGCCCATATATGAGAGTTTCTAGAATTAAAGACTCCGTCCCTTGTAAATTGGGCTTCATCAGTGAATAGTGCTCTAAAAATAGTTCTTCGATGATTTATTACCCACCTAGCAAATGCTAATCTAGGCAAGCAGTCGCCTTCTTCTAATCTTTGTACCTCTTGTACATGGAAAGGGTATAAGTTTTCATTTTTTATAGTTCTCCATACTCTTGTCTGCGGTATCGCTAACTGGGCGGAAATTTGCCTAGTGCTTGTGGTTGGATCTTCCCTCACAAGGTTGAGAATATTCTCTTCTTGGACCACGTTATTAGCACCCACTCTTTCAACATGAAGATCGGTTGAGGGAAACTTACCATTTTCACGCAATGTATTAAAGGTTGCGGCAAACGTTTGGTGATTTGGAATTCTCCGATCCGGAAATCGTCTTCTGTATTCTTCTGTAGCAGCCCTTCCGTTACCATTACAAAATCCGTACACAAATACGATGTCTGCGTACTCAGCATTTGTAAATAACGGCATTTTTACAATTATTGAAACGTATAAACTTTTTGCAAAGAGAAAATTGAAATAAAAAATCTTTAATTAACAATGTCAAACACAAATGATTGAATTGTATGTACGTAATGTCATTTTTAAAATATCTGTCTAAATTCCAAGGCTTACTTTATTATTTTTAGGTATTAAAATTTATTGAATTTGTATTTTTTTGTAGGTTTTAAGGTTACGAAAAAAATAAAGGTAAATAAAAAAATTTAAAAAAAACAAGCTCTTACACGTAATTTGTATACAATAACAAAAATAAAAAAAGATAAATTTTTACGGTAGCCGATAAATGATCACGATCTCGAGCATTAGATAAGAGATGAGGCGAAAAAGACTTAAACAGAAATTAACTGGTTTATTAGTAGAGATAGTTTAATTTTTTTAAAAGTCAAGCATTTAGACAAAAACCTCAAATGTAAATGATTCAACGCTCAATTGCAATTCACAAAAGCGTGCACAAAAATGTAGAGATACCGTTAGACAGGCGTTATTGTGTTAGGGTAGATTTTGGTATTTTTGGGCCACTCAAAATAAAAAATAATTCGACAAGGCTGTGTTTTATTAGTAGAGATAGTTTAATTTTTTTTAAAAGTCAATCATTGAAATAATTTTATACTTAGTTAAAAGCTTTAATACAGATACCGCTAAAAAAAGGGGTATGTACTATCTAAAGATTTAAATTTCGTACATAACCTTTAGTGTGCCATTCAAGATGGTGGCATATTTTTGTTCACAAATGAATGTGGTTTAAGACAAAAATTCAAAAATACCCAATTCCGATGTACAGGGTGTCTCAAAACTAGCCCCCCTCCCCTGTGTGAATTGACTGGATACGGCCCTGGAACTTTGATACTTTTCAAACGTCAAAAAGTTATGATATACCAAGAGTGTTTGTGTACAAAATTTAAAAAGAATGGATTAAGCCGTTTAGGAGATACAGGGTGAACAAATTTTTACCAAAATATAAAAATCACCTTGTATCTTAGTAATAAAGCCGAATTAATCAATTTAAATATCCATTTCGATATACCCTAGGGATACCCTATACACAACATAAGTATGTACAGTGGGTCGTGAATCACAGTATATGGCGCTCACTGAACTTGGCAATGAATCGAGAAAGGCTTTCACGCAGTGTCAACGTCCTATCTTGATACACTCGAGAAAGCAATTGTTGTTTTTGTAGCTCGTTAGCCGCAAATACTGTCACGAGCCAAACCATTTTTATAGACTTTATCCGTCTCAGAAAATATTGTAACATTTCAGTCCTTTCATTTCGCTTCGTTGCAGTTTCTTGGCTCCAATTGTTGCATTATTGAACAAAAATATAAGGAGTGGCTACATGAATACGCCTTTTAACCAAAGTAAAAGTACTCTCGTACAAAATGCAAAATATACGGTTACTTATTATTTTCTTGGGATGCCATACTTTCCACACCCTTAAATTATAAACAATATCATTAACTACAGACGGAGTCATTCCTATGACTAAAGATTCTGCCAAAACGAGAGATTCTCGCCTTTAATGTCATTTCGATGAGACGAGAGGGATTTTTTTTCTCGCCATGAAAGACGAGATAGTTTCTTAGCTCCAATTGTTGCATTACTGAACAAGAATACGAAAAGTGCCACATGAACTAGCATTTTAACCAAAGTAAAAGTATACTCCAGCAAAACCCTAAAATTTTACGGTTACTTACTGTACCATTAATTACAGACAGAGGTCAATTCCTAATGCTAGTAATGCCGCCGAGATGAGAGACGTGTCTCCTCTCAAATCGTCTCGATAACACGAGAAATATTTTTTTTTACGAAATACGAGACGAGACAACAAAATGGTCTTATCTCGTCAAAAATGTCTCATGCCTCTTGTTCAAGTTTAATAGTTTCCGACATAAAGATGTTGAAATCAATTTTGTAAGTACTATCATGAGCCAAACCATTTTTACAGATTTAATGTGTCTCAATTCTCACTTCAATCTCCACAGAGAGTAGCTGTATATGAATGAGCATTTTAACCAGTAGAAGTATATGTCCACAAAAAATGCACGGTTACCTACTAATTTCTTGAGATGCTATTTTTTACGCATCCTTAAATTATAGAAAATAATATTAACTACAGTCAGGACCCCATTCTTAATACTGGAATAGATCAATATATCTACGCAGTAGATCGAACAAGACACGGCAAAGATCCCCCCGAAAAATTGCAACGCAATATTGTCAAGTGTGTTGAGGAAGCAGGCAGACGAGAGTAATAATTTGCGGTTTTCCCCCGATGTATACAGTGTGTCCCAGATTCGCTTCTCTATATACGAATCTCGGCTCCTATTATACCTACAGCAAAGGATAAATGGGGAAAGTTTTAGAGGAAACTTATTGCATTCTATATCTGGCTTCAGATTTACGATCGATCAATAAGTTTGGGAAATATCGGCGAAAAACCGAAAATGGCAGATTTTGTTTTTCGCCAGTATATCCAGTACGGTAAATTTGAGAGCTGTCAAAATGTGACATTAGTGGGACAAATTTTTAAGACAAATAAGATGGCGTATACGACAGGTCTTCATTTTTTTTGTTAACCCGCAACCCGCCTCAACTTTCATTTTTCTTGTGACCGCCATATTGGATTTTTCGATTTTTGGAAAGAGTCTAAAATTTCCAGTCTAGTGATATCTCACATGTGCATTAAAGATTTTAGCATCATCAAAATATCACACTTCGTAAATTAGGTTTCAATGTTTTTAAAGGAGGCCATGATTTATTTGTCACAACATTACATTAATAAATAGTAAGTGGCTCACATTAATTTACAAATCTGCAAAATGACGTCCATTTGCATCGAGACATTTTTGACAATTGGTGACTGTTTTTCGTACAACCCTTGTAAGTGTGTTTCGGTTAATATTTCTAAATGCGCCCAGAACTCTTTGTCTCAGGATTTTTATGGTCACGGGGGGATCAAATTCATAGATTTCATTCTTCGTGTGACACCAGAGGTAGAAATCCAAGGGCGACAGGTCAGGGGATCTAGGAGACCAAGATATTGGACCATTTAAAGAAATTATTCTTTCGTCAAACTGCTTCAAGAAGCAGTCTTAAGAAGTTCCTGACTTGAATGGTATTGTGAGCCGGACATCCGTCTTGTTTATTTCCGTTGTGAAAATAATGAGCTGGCCTGTGTTAGAAAAATCTTGTCGGCCAGGGAATTGTAATTGTATTACTCTAATAAAAATTAATAAAACATGTCCTCTTTTATTTCGCAAAATCTTTTGAATTCCACTCGATGTTTCAGAATTACCTAATACCTTTATTTACGTCTGTTTCAAGCAACACTACGACACCGAAGACGAAGTGTTGCTGGGTAACACGTTTCGTCCTAGATAAAGGAATTACCCGGTAATCTTGAAACATCTTGTGGTATTACATTCGATTATCATAAATCAACGCTACTGTTACTGCTATACTATCTGAATTACAAAACGAAATACTTAGATGCAATTTTCGATTAAATAACATTCGAAATTAGTAATTTAGATATAACACTATTTGAATAAAAGCATTCGTAACTTCTGTAATTCTGAACCGAAAACTTTTAATTGTAATTTCGATTCAGCTTTGCAAGGAAGTGGGTCGATTTAAAGAGAGAATTTCGCTTGGGGCCCAGAGTTTCAACGATGACGCCTTTACGTGTAATGCACCTGGCGAACACCAGGGAGGTACTGTTAGAATAAAATCCAGTTTGTATCCCTATTATTTTTATTTTACTGTGATATAACTGTATTATACTACGGAAAACATAAATAAACTAAAAGTTATACTGAAAAATATTAATTATTTCATTTTACTTATTAACACGATTTTAAACCAACAAAAACTTAAACCTCGACTTGAACAGACAAATATTGAAGGGAACATCCGCAATTTTTTGGAATAATCCAAAAAAAATCTCAAAAAAAATTCCTAACTTTAAATTAGCTTTCTAGAATATTAAATAAGTAAATTGCTTATTTAACTCCCTTAATAAAAATAAAATTAAACCTTTAAAGAATTTTTCTAACCTCATATTCAAAAACCATGTGGTGACTATAAAACAATATTTTAAAAAACGCTTATACTAACTTGAATATGACTACTGCGAAAAAAAACAAAAAATAACTAAACATTTTTTATTAAAAAAAAAAAATAATAAAACCGTCTTCAAAAAAAAGCCACGAGTATAATGTCATACTGTCTATATTAGTTCAGCGCCGACTTCACAAACTTCAATTTTTCAGTTGAATTAAAACATTATTTTTCACTTTTTATGCATTTTTTTGAAGTAGGCTTTATTTTTTTTTAGTTTCATTATAAAAGTCAAATTCATTGCATAATAACATGTCTTATTATAAAATATACAATGTTAGCATACATACTTTTTCTTCCTGACAGAATGATGAACGCATATATTTTTCAATGTATTTTTTTAATATTTTTTTGTATGTGTATATGCATTTTTTTTTCAATATGTATTCCAATATATCCGGTAACATCTCAAATATTCCCTGAAAATGTCATACAAACTGGTCAAACCATCGCAGAGTAATCGATGTAGGTATCATCCTGCCGAAAAAAAATCTGGGACAACAAAATTCTCGTTGCTGAGTAGCTACTAGACTATAAAGAGTATGTAAAATCTGTTAAGGATAGGTTACCGTTGTTGTCATGGAAGTGAAAAGGTTAAACACCAAAATAATAATACTACCTTTTTTAAAAATACGAGGAGAAATGAAAATAACGTTTATTGTTTTAAGATATAACAAAAATAAAAATAAGACTTTTTAATATTTGGTAGCTGCACCGTTATTATCGATTAATGCTCGCAAACGTCGTGGTATACTTAATACTAGGTTTCTGGTATACTCTTGCGTTATTTGATCCCATGCTTCCGTTATCCTATGGCGCAATTCGTCCTGATTTCTAGGTTGGAAATTGTGTTTATACATAAACTTTACCATTTCAACCCAAACGTTTTCTATCGGGTTGATATAGGGGCTTTTCGAAGGTCACGGCAGAACACGAATATGATTTTCTTTTAAATACTGTTGATCTATACGGGCCTTAACTATAGGAGCATTATTGTGTTAGAATATAAAATCTTGGACATATACTGTACCGACTGATGGTATCATAACTTGGTTTAGTATACTGCAATATAGTTGTGCATTGAGTCTTTTCTGTACTACTTGGCCAACTCCTGGGCCCCTTGCACTAATCTAGGCCTAAACGTTTATAGAAAAGCGTCCACTTTGATTTATCTTATGAGTATATTTTTCATCGTATCTCGTACCGGTAGCCCTGTAAACGCGGATTTTCCCATTGTTACACGAATGAAAGGTTTTTTTATCGCAAAATATTACGTTTTCCCACAAATTATTTTCATTTATGTATTCATAAGCAAATTCTACTCTTCTCCGCTTATTTGCTTCAGTCAAAAATATTTTATTTGCAGCACAGCAACTTTTCATATCCGAACTACGAATTCTACTACGAGCTGTATTAGCCGAACCAGGAAAATGTGTCTCTTCTTTAGCTTTTATTGCCGTTTCAAAGGGATGATCTCTTAGAAAATTAATTAACTCTATATCTTAAACGTTATTCGAAATTTTGGGGCGACCGGAATCGGCTTTTCTAACAATACTTCCATATTCTGCTATTTTGAGCTTAGCCAACAGCACGATGTTTGTAGTAATTCCCAATTCATGTGCGATGTTTCTTATTTGATGACCATCTCTCAATCGCGTTTAAATAATCGCTTTTTGCTCGGTGG
Organism: Kuschelorhynchus macadamiae; assembly: GCA_030620095.1. Taxonomy (NCBI): domain Eukaryota; kingdom Metazoa; phylum Arthropoda; class Insecta; order Coleoptera; family Curculionidae; genus Kuschelorhynchus; species Kuschelorhynchus macadamiae. The sequence goes on from JAUTXW010004259.1 coordinate 156,319, forward strand.
TTAACGCGGGCATTTAAATATATATACATATTTTTTGACAGGTCCGTCAGTCACAAAATTAATCAAACCAATAACTTCAAAACAAGCTAATGGTCAGGAAGATTTGCTGTGCCAGTTTTTTTTCGGCATCTGAAACCAAGAATTTTTTCCTAAAAGTCTAGGTGCTAAAAAGATACTTCTTGGTCCCAGAATTTTTTTGGCAGGATGATACATACATAAAAGGGAAAATAAATACATAGGATCGAATTGATAACCTCCTCTTTTTTGAAGTCTGTTAAGAAACAGCCTTAGCAAATCAACATTTTCAAATTCTTTGACTCCTGACTTTCGTTGGGAAAAATAATGTTAATATATTTTTGTTTCAGGCTACACCAACTTCACAACAAGGAGACCTGTTGGACTGTCTGGAATATGTCCTACAATGCCACCAGACAGGAATCATGGTATCCTCCTTGTCGTAACGTTGGTTTAACGTGAAACAACAAATAAATTAACATTATTTCTCCCAACGAAAGTCCGAAATAAACAGTGTGATCTAACGCCGATCGTGGTATTAGCCAGAGGAATAATTGTTTCTATGATTTCATTTTGTGCCTTTGCCCTACACGAGGCTTGCTGGTCTACGGCGGCCTAAGGAACTCTAAAAAAAAGCGAAATCGCGATCGTCGTCTGGCTGAAATGGGTCATTGCACCTTTGATATTACAGGACATGTTCATTGAATCATCGAAACCTTGTTGTGACGCTGGTGTAACGTGAAACAAAAATATTATAACAGAGACTCAAGGGTTAAATATCCCGTATACCAATTTACTTAATTGATTAACAAATAAATTAATCACATCAACTATTCGTGTTGCAGCTTATTTAGAACGTACGCAGCAATATGTAGCTCGGTGTTGCAAGAAGCGTCTACTTATTTAGAAGCATAATACAAAACTTTTGCTTATCTATTAATAGTCCAGCCAACAGCGTAGCAAAGGGCATCGTGCTACGCGGAAATCTCTCGATGGATCCTAGTTATACGGAACGCAATACAAAGTTGGGATAAATTTCATCAAATATTTCGGTAAAGGCCATAAGGACTTGATGAAGCGAAAAGTCTTCACCATGTACAAAGAGCAACGTGTACCTACATAGTTTTTAGAATTTTAGTGCTCGTAAATGTCCAACATTTCCTCATAAAAAACCTTACCATTTAAAAATATTTTTCCACAACACTATTGAGATGTTCAATGAAACTTAATTTCGAATCAAAGAGTTCATCAAGTTATTAATTAGATTAGTTTTAGGAATAATTGAGTTTTCGATGTAGTTTTAATATGTTAAAGTGCAAGGATTAATTATTTATGAGCTTAGTTTATTGACTGATTAGAATATTGTGGTCTACCCGATCAAAGGCCTTCTTGAAATCAAAATATATGACATCGACCTAAGCAAGGGAATCGATTGCAGGAGCCAAGAGTAACTTAATTTCATCTGATATTTCCTGTTCATTTTTAATTTACTATACGGATATATTGATTTACTACATTTAATCAATTTAACACTCTTTTAAGTAAGTACCGGCCTGATCCGGGTACACCAGATCGTCGTCAGTTGAGCGAAAGTGAAACGCAGCATCAAAACAAAATGTATAAACAATTAAGTGGGAAATCACCATCATCTTCTGTGCTCCGGCATCGATCGGGCAGAAAGTGATTAGGTAAATTAGTGTGTGTTCGCATGGTTCACTTTTAGTTTTTAAAGGTCAATGGCAAAAACGTCGTGGATCTTTTTTACCAATTTAATACTATCTAGTTCTCAGATATATCATTAAAGATTCATCGGACCTGCGCAATATTTTATGGTTTTTTTAATTTTTTAATTTTAACTTTTTAATTTTAACTGTAGTTTGTTTCATTCGATATTATTAGTAAATGTTGCTAATTATTTCATTCGATATAATTGGTAAGGCAAAGGCAATAATGTCTTTTTTATATCCACCAAGAAACAGTTCTTACAGGCTTTTACTTTACTTTACTTCTCTGTCTGTCTGTCTATCTCTCTCATACCATTAGTAGGAAAAGTATTAATCAGTAAAAGGTATTTTAAGTAAAAAGAGAGGATTTAATAAACATCTTAAAATTAAAATCTTTAAAGTTAATTATAAAAAATGTTTGTTGTCATTACAGAATTCTGACAACTAGATTGCTTTACTTCTTAGTGGCTTTCTCAAGAGAGTATTTATTTACTTATTTATTTAGTTTCTCTACTTATTTGCTTGCTATTTTTTTTATATGTGTTTAGCATTGTCTAAACTCAGTGGTTTTTTGAAGGGTGTTGTTTCGCTTTTTTTAAACTCTCTTTGATAAATTGTTAAGTTCATTTCCTGGGTGATCTTTTTTAATTACTTCTATTTGATAGTGTTTGCATTGTATTTTTTCGTAATGTGTAATGTAACTGTCAGTGAATGTGCGTGCTATTCTTATTCTTTTTTTTAGTAGTATATAAAAGTATTTTTTTGTGTCTTCTACTGGTTCAGTGGAGTAGCTTTTAAGTTAGACTGCTCCAGTCGTGGGTATATTTAATTAATATTATACCATAATATTTATACTGTATATTTTGCACCAATAAAAGGAATTATTTATTTATTATTTATTTAATTTTCACATTTCAATCAATGTCCTTTTTTAATTCGATACCAGATATTTTTTAGCTTTATAACATTAATTATAATAAGTTTAAATACAAGATAAAGGAGTTTTTACTTAGCAAGCAACAATTATTGTCCATGCTGCGCGTTGGGGGGTTGTGCGAGTGCTCTTTATATTAATTTATATTTATATTAATAAATATTTTGAAAACATTAAATTTATAACCAAAATGATTAGAGATATTCCATTGTATTATTTCACTAGTTAGCTGTCTACCGTATTTAAATTAAAACTGTTTTTATTAAATGGATTCGATATAGTTGAGGGGTTGAGTATGAATAGTAATGCTAAACTTCGCCCGTATTCGGTAGAACGAGTTCAATACATCTTTCATTTATTTAACTTAGTTTTGAATATTGTTTACCAATTGTATACATTTATACAGGGTATTCCTTAAGTCATTTTAAGAAAAAAAGTTCTTATGATCATGTGTCCGGAGTTGTCGCGATTCTGAGATACAGGGTGTTAAAGTTAAAAAAATCGGTTTTTTAAAATAAATTTTACAAATATCCTTAAAGCGAATTGGTTAAAATTTGGCAGTGTTATTTGTAGTACTAAGGCGCTAATTTAGTTCTAACTAGATTGAAGTTATTGGATCCAGTGGTGTCTCAAGGGGCACCGCAACCATCAATATTGAGAAAAAAAAGAACGGCACTGAATCTTTTTGGAGTTTTTATAGCCTTTTCAGTTTAAGCAACTAAAAGTACAACTTTTTGGTCTCTGGTATTTTGTTCGTATCTAGCTTCGTTTTCGACAAAAAAATCACTTTAAACCACTTTAAATGTTTTTACATCTACCTGGGGGAGTTTACCTTACTGGTATCAGCATACAGTGAGAGTACTGTCAGTGTCATATCAATAAATTTTAAAGTTAAGTCAATTAGCAGTGATTCCATTATGAATAACTTTAGTAATTCTGAAATTACTGACATCCTAACAATATTTCCATGTACTAAAACATTTAGAACGATACATGCAAGATTAAGTGAAACTGGTAGTTTTACTAAAAATACAGGTGGTGAAACTGTAACAAGGCCTGAACTAGAAGAAGCTCTACTTAATGTGGTCGAAGAAGTTTCTTCAAATAGTAAGGAAGATTGCACTGCAGCTTCAAGTCAGCCCAAAAACAGTTTGGAACCTTTTTAAAAGAAATCTATTGTGTCCATATCACATACAGCGGGTTCAAGCTCTACTGCCTCGAGATTTTCACCCAAGATTAAGGTTTTGTAGGTGGTTGCTTCATACGATTCATCATTAGTTATTATAACAACCATTTTTGGGCCGACAAAAATCGCCACGTTATTAGAGAAAGTCATTTTCAGCAACAATTTTCGCTGAACTTACGGGTAGGAATTATTGATGACTACCTAATTGGCCCATTTTTTTTACCAGCAAGATTAACAGGTGAATCCTATACAGATATTTTGCGAGAACATTTACCCAATTTGTTAGAAGATGTGGCCCTACATGTAAGAGACATTTTAGTGTCCTTGCTCGTCAGGATCTCGACACTACTTACCCTAATAGTTGGATCAGACGTGCAGGACCTCAAAAATGGCCAGCTTGTAGTCCTGTTATGAATCCTTTAGATTCCTATTTATGAGATCATCTGAAGCCTCTGGTCTATGAAACTCCTGTTCTAGATGTAAACGATTTGAGAAATCGAATAACCGTCAATTGCAATGTCATAAGGAATACTCCAGGGATTTTTCAACGTGTCAGACAATCAATGACGAAGCGATATCAATCGCATATTTTATCAGATGGTACTCATATTGTTTATCAACTTTAGAGCCGAAATTGTTAATTTTTTATTTCTCTGTAATTTATGTATAGTAATTGATACATACTTTTTATTTTTTTAATGTTGTCCATGGATAATTTTTAAAGTGGTTTAAAGTCAATTTTAATTTTTTTTTTCGAAAACGAGGCTAGATAGGAACAAAACACAAGAGACAAAAAGTTGTATTTTTAGTTGCTCAAGCTGAAAAAAACTAACTAACTAATTTGCAAAAAGAGTCAGTGGCGTACTTTTTTTTCTCAATAATAATGGTTGAGGTGCACCTTGAGACGCCACTGGACTTAATAACTTCAATCTAGTTAGGGCTAAATTAGCGCCTTAGTACTAAAAATGATACTGCCAAATTTCAGCAAAATCGGCTTAAGGATATTTAAACCGATTTTTTTAAAAAAACTTTAACACCCTGTATATCAGAATCGAGACAACTCCGGACACAAATTCATGCGATTTTTTTTTCTTAAAATGACCAAATGAATCACTTCCTGGAGTAATTGAGGAGATTATAAGCCGTTATTTATATTTATTTATTTCATTTTGGTCTCTCTTTTATGGAAATATACTTTCAATAATTCAAGTTTGAGTTTACCATCTGACGAGTATACAAGTTATTGGTAATTCAATAAAATGTTAATAATCAGCCACTTAATAACTTCTATCAATATTTATTAATTATATTTTTGTTGCTATCGCTTCAGCGAAGCTCAAGGAAAGAAGATGTGTATGCAAATACGTTAAGAAAAGTATTATATTCAGAAAAAAAAATTAAATATTCATATATAGGTATATCCAATATAAAATGCAAGATTAAGTAGTCGTTAAAATCTTAAATCGTAACCCTAGACTAATATCCAGTCGTTTAAAAAGTAATTTTGCTTGTAATGTAATTTGCATAATTTTCATAAAGCATCCAGCGAATGGGAAGATAAGAGACAAAGTTAAAGTGTATTAAAGGTAAAACAGCATGCAGGTATATTAAGGTAAATAATACTGCTCTTCGGAGGGAAATTCTTGAGTATTCTTTGTTCGTTTATTATTATTTTTTATGGTTCCCGGTTGGCAGATTTATCTGTAAGAGAATCCACTTTTACTACCCGGGTCTCTGTGCTTGCTAAATGCTAAATAAAAAACTTATTTTTACAAGCTTTCATTTAACTTTACTTTCCTGTCTGTCTGTCTGTCCGCCTATGACAAAAACAAGTCGATTTTGGATTAATTATACTTAGCCAATCAACTCGAAATTTGGAATATAGATGCATTTCTGGCGACATTACGGTATTTTAAAACGTTTTATGAAAAATAATGACTGAAGTTACCCCCCAAAGTATTTCCGATTCGCTCAAATTTGGTATCATTCGTTAGTACTTCTTAGTGCTTTATTTGGCTTCTTTAGCACTTTCTTAGTTTCGCCAATATATTTTTTTTTAATTTTAAGATCAACTCCAAAATTTTTGTGATCGACTCACACTAGGCGTTAGTGCTTCAGCGCTTTGATGAGTTTCGTTAGGGCGTTCTTATTTTTATAAATATTCGCTTACTTTTGTTTTAGGGTCAAGATGTTGCTGATCGACTCAAACTAGGTGTCGATAGTTAGTGCTTTGTTAGTGATTTTTAGTGTTTCAAGTAGTTTCGTTATTGCTTCCTTTTTTTTTAACGTCCATTTTCAAGACTAATGTCGTTTGTTAATGTCTTGTGTTTTTTAGTACTTTAATTAGTTTTGTTGGTGCTTTCTTATTTTCGAAAAATGGGTAAGCATATCTCGTTTTAAGGTGAGCTTTCAAAGTTCTTCTAAGCCTAAACAAAAATACGGGAAGGGCCAGAAAATAGGCGTATTCGTTTTTCGATGGGCCACCCTGGCTTATTCTATTGGTTTTCGTTGTTAACATAAAAAATAAAAACATTATTTTTCTGCCATCTCTGTACCGTATATCTCCGTAATTGTTGACTTTTGACCCAACGTTTATAAGAAACTGCCCTTTATTTTGAACAAGGAATATCAATATATCAATTTTTTATTCTCTACGGTTTAGATATTTGGTCATTTTCATTCGTGCATAGCCAAATTTGCTTAACAAAACTCCAAGAATTCTTGCTAAATAACTCTTAAACGGTGCATTTGACGAAAAAACGCAAGACGTAATTTTTATGTAAAAATGTCCCGATGAAAAAAATATCAGTGGCGTCTCATTTTTCTCTTTAAAAATATGCAATGCAAATCCCGTACGAACGCCACTGGTAGAAATAAAAAAAAAATTGTACACTCGAAAATGTGTCTTGATGCGTAGAAAATGTGTACCAAATTTCACGAAGATATCTAGAATGGTATCTCAAATATTATAAAAAAAAAGATTTTGAGATACTTGTATCTCAAAAGTTATGAGGAGGACATAGTTCATATAAAAATGTTTTCTCGAAATGAACTCAAAAATCACTGCCTTAAGTCTTTCGCATTTGTTTTGAAACACTCTGTATAGTTATGAATATGGGTGGGATTTATCAATAGTTATGGGTATATTAAATAACAGGTAGTATCTCATTTCATAATCGACAATTATGAAATGAGTTACATAATTATGAACGCGAGGACTTTTCTTGGGTCGCTCATTTATTTGCAAGTGCGTTACCCCCACCCCCACTAGAAATGTCTCCTGAAACCGCCATAACTATCGACTGGGGACAATAAAATCTTTATAATTAGAATATAACGATCAATGAGTTGATAACCTAACCTATTAGGGCCTATTCCTTGTTATGAATCTTTTAGCAGAGATAGCAAAATATGACCCTATTTAGCTCTGCAGTATGTACATGATTTTCCCTTTAATTTAGCATCCTTTTAAAAACATTATTTAAAGGAATACTAAAAAAAATTGTATGTAAAAGTTTTTAGATTCTTTATAAAGAAACAACTGCATATCGATAAATAAAAAAAAAGGAAAAAAACATCGTTTTTTTAATGTATTTGTTGTATTTTATTAAAAATATAGAATACATTTCTTGTTCTCTTTTTAAAAATATGTATATAGTAAAGAGATCAAAATACGAAAAAAAGATTTGTTGACGTTTTCCACGTATTTTGAAGAAAGAATACTTATCTATCTGCATGTCCTTATGCCGCACCATACTAGAAAAATAAATTATTTTTAACAGGTCTGAGATATTTTACACTTTTTATTGAAATGATAAAATTATTTAACAACTGGAAAACTAGTAACCCTTTCTGATTAAGCAAACTATATTATACTAGTTAGTAATGCTAAAAACTGACTGTTAAGAAATTGGTAACCACCTGGCGAAATAAAATAAAAATACATAATTAGATAAAATGACCTACATATTATCGCGCATTCTTTGAAGAAATGTTTCTTATTATACCACAGGAAGTTCTTATGCGATTCTTCTTCAGTTTTCTAGGGTGTTAACTAGAGTGCTGTGAACAAGAGTTTAAAGATGTCTCCCAACTATTTAAATCTGGAGATCTAGGGAGCAATGGGTGAGATCCACCACGGCCTACCCATCGGTTACTGTGTCCGATTTAAATATTTTCTTGCTTGTACGCTAAACTGAGCTGGTGCACCATTATGCACGACCATACTTTATTTCTAATAAAAATTGGCACATCTTCAAGCAATATGTGAATACAGAATCAGGCGAAAAGCATGTTAATTTAGTCTTAATCAAATTAATTTGATGTTTAATCCATTTGAGTTTGTTAATTGGCACGGAAAACAAGAACAAATTGGGTAATTGAACAAAACCAAATATTTTACCCATTTTGGGTTGGGTTTTTTAGTAATGTTTGTTTAACATTTTATTAGGCCGCCATTTTGTACCGTCATATTCGATTCTTACAAAAATATTACCATGTCATCCCCATATGACTTTTAATTTTTGACCAAAATTTGATGTCAAGCGGATAAGCTTTTTTTTAGCTATGCCGCAAACAGACAGACAGATCGACGGATTTGAGAATTTCAACATCCCTGATACGTGAAGATCTGCGAAAATCTCGGTGGGTGATTTCTATACGATTACAATACTTTCCTCTCACAAGGCAAGTGAAAAGGAACCGCAAAATATTTATATCACCTGCTATCGGATTTGGAACCTCCCAGCCCGAATTTCTGACTACGCGTCAGATAGATACCAAAATTGGCAAAAACACATTAAATTAAAGAGAAATGAGCCGCCGCTGGTTCAGTCTCTAATAAGAGCCAACAGGGTTGCCATTTTTGGGACCGACGACGCAGAGGAAGATATATGTTTTCCCTCGAACCCATAGCACGCGAAAAATAATAATAGATCCAACTTTCGAAACTATTTATGAATGGAATATTGAGTCTATCTTTTGTTTTATTTAATAATAATAATAATACATTTATTGTTTTACCAATCATTTACATGAAATTAATACAGTCTTTGAATAGTATTATTTTGGCAAACAATGGGCCTTGGTGAAGCAGACATCCAGGTACAGGACTTGAATACTGTTCAAGCCCTTATTTATATAAAACAATTACAAATATATGACAATGTTTATATACGGTGTGATAAATATGTTTTTTTTTTTAATTTTGATGCAGATATAATCTGAAATTTTGCAAATCTACTTCTGAAAAGGAAATGTAATGAAGAGAGGAGGAAGGACAAAGAAAAGGAAGAGAAAAAAAGACCATGGAAGAGAAAAAACAATTGGGGGAGGGGACCCATAGTTTTATTTAGAGAGTCATGATGCCATTAGCCGAATGTAGTATTGCTGACGTAATAATTCTCCCTTTGCTATTCTTTTAAAAGCTGTTATCGAAAGTTGAAAATCAATATTAGAGTGTGAGTTTATTCTAGTAGCTAGTGTTGTGGGGCTCTAAGAAGTTGGCCTCTTCGCAAATTAATATGAACATCAGCTCTAAATAAAATTTTAGGGTGTAAATAAATTGGCAATTCATATTTTATAATTTTAAAACCAAAACAGGACATACGAAGCCTAAACCTGTTATACATATTCAGCCATTTTGAACTCACTAAGTAGGGAGATACGTGATTTCTTCTTTTGACACCATACATTAGTTTCAAACATGAATTTTGAACGTTTTGAACACGATATCGATCACTTGCATCAAGACACGGGAAAAATACTATATTACAATAATTAAATTGTAACAACACCAGAGAGTCACACAACAGTGCCTATTTGAATAAATTAGTTTTAAATTGCTATAAGCAGTGCGAAGCTTTGAAGTAATGTGCTGTTTAAAGCGTAATTAGCTGCCCAATACTACTCCTAAACTTTTGCAGGTATCAGAGAAAGTCAACAGAGTTCCGCTAATTTGTATTTGCATGTTATTCTTTATTCGCACAGCCTGACTCTGATTACCAAATGCAATTACGGTCGTCTTTCCAGGATTAAGAACCAATAAGTGGTCTGATGCCGTTCTGTAAAACTGGCTTAGGTCTGAGTTTACTGGATTTTGCGCCACTTTAATTTGCTGCACCTCAAACGAAAAATATAGCTGAGTGTCGTCTGCGTAAAAATAGGATTTACAGTGCTACAAGGACTTACAGAAATTACAAGTGTAAATAGTAAATAGTAGCGGACCCAAAATGCTTCCCTGAGGTACACCGGTAGATAAAGTTAAAGAACTCGAATGCTGCCTACAACAGACGACTTTCTGTACAGGATCAGATAAATAAGAATTTATTAATATACGGGCGTTATCGCTAAATCCTACAAAATGAAGAATTGAAATGAGAATTTTATGATTTAACATGTCAAAGGCTTTACTTAAATCAAGAGACACTAAAATACTAACCTAAGTCTCATCCGCCGCCCCCAGAACATCATCCACAATTCAAGCCAAAGCACTCTCGCAACTATTGGTTTTCTGGCAGAATATTATGACGATTAAAAAAGGCCCTGATTTGACGGCCCTTGATTTTATTTTTTAAAATTACATTAAATATTTCATTTTCATTAGATAAATTAAAGTGAAAATATTCAATAAAATGAGTTAAATAATTATTGTTATAAAAATTTATAATTTCCTGACTTGGGTTATTGTTACCTGCTACGGAATTAATAAAAAAGCTATTTATTTTATCTGGATCAATAAGACTTAAAGGTAATTCACATTTTTTTCTTGATTAAATTTAGATTTTTCAGCTCACGCCATTTTTCTTTATACGTACAATTTTCAAATCTAGTTCGTAAATATATTTTTCTTTCAGTTCTTATTGCGAAAGTGGTATAATTTCTAAGTGGCTTATAAGATTCATAATGCACAGGGTTTTTAGTCTGTTTAAATTTTTTTAAAGCTTTGTTCCTTAATTTTTGCATTAACTTAATATTTTCTGTAATCCACGGAGCATAGTTATAGTTTTTTGTTTTACTAAAATGTTTTACCGGAGCATGTTTGTTAAAAAGGGCTAAGATAAGACTATTGAAATATTCCAATTTTTCATCAACAGAAACCAGGCGGAAAATGTGATGCCAGTCAAAGCTTTCCAGATCAATCTGAAATTGATGGAGATCAATTCTTTTTATTGACCTATACAAAAAATCAACAGCCGAATTATTAGGGTTCTCCAATTTAAACTTAACAAAGGTCAAAAGATGATCAGCAATCTACGCATCCAAAGTGCCACATTCAATAATGTTTTCCACATTAGTGAAAATTAGGTCAATAAGACAAGTCGTATACATAGAAATACGAGTTGGCTCGGTGATAGTTTGTTACATTCTAAATGTGGAAAGCAACGCCTCAAGCTCTGAACTATTGTTTGATTCCAAGTTCAACATATCAATATTTAAATCTCCCACGCATGTAATACTATCAAATTCTGCATACAAATTCGAGATAACATCCTCTATGTAGTATAAGAATTGAAAAACGTTTGAATTTGGTGGCATATATATAATTCCTAAAATAACAGAACCATCACCTATTTTAAGTTTTATCCACATGCAATATAGTCTAAGGTTATATTATTCGGAGCGTCACTGAATAAAACTTAAAATAAGTTTTCTTGGCGAAAGATGTCTCTACATCTAAGTTACACCCAGCAAGTTTTATACAAAATCTAATGGAGTTTAAAAGTTACTAAAAAAAATAATTAAAAAAAATAACACACTCTATCAGAAATAAAGCGAAAACGGACCTATGTTTACATAAAGTTTTGTCTTCAAATCATAAACAGATTAACCACCTTAAATATTGACATAACAATTATGAAACATCCTGTATGTAGCATACCCATGCATGAATAAATGCATATTGCATATTTACTATGCATATGAGTTATATTTTTCTTTAGTAAACGTAGAACAATATCATTACAATTAGCATGACACGATTAAATACAAGTTTGTATTAAACCTCTTATAATATTATACCTTATAACCTGCTGTAATATTTAATAATTATTAGTTAGGACCATAAATGACGCCACACAAAGCCAAGCAGCTTTTTTACTTTCCTTATGCTTCATTATACAAGTCGACCTACAAATTTGAAGATCGTCGTTGATAAGGAACGTATTTATTGTTCACTTTCTGTTAGAAGACAATAAAACACGTACAGGATAGGAAAATATGGATCGTTGTGGCATCCCATTGTCTATGAAAATCTATTGTAATAAGAAGTATCGCCTAACAATCTTGTAGTAGTTTACGTTACAATGAGAATATGTTAACGAATACCTATTAAAAAACAAAGCGAGGGAGTAATTCTTTTGTAAATTATATGTTTTTGGCAAATTAGTTTTCATATTTGTTAGTAGTGATGGCAAAATAGTCTGTAAATTCGAACCTCAAGAAAATTAGGGAGCACGCCATTTTTTTTAATTGTAGGACCTTGAGGGCTCTTCTAAACTAGCCAAAGTTTAGATTGCCAGATCCTTCGCATATTAAAAAAAATGGGTAAATTTGTTTTACCCGGAACTTCCCTGATTATGAATATTTCCTTTTATTAGGAATACTGACGTTTAAACCAATTTAGTTTAGTACAGGGTGGTCCACTTAAGATGCTCCTATACTTTATCTCAATAAATAAAACACTGAGAAAAAAAAGTTAAATACAAAAAATATTTGACCCTAATTTAATTTTTTGTATAATATTTTTATGTATACAGGGTGTTCCATTGTGCCAGGACAGTAACCAACTTTTTTCTTTTTAATGAAATGGTATGAATATTTTTATAAATTCTAATTCTAGGTTTGATTTTGAGTATTTTTTGTCATTACATAGCATACGAAATTTTGAGTAGTTTTTGAGAAAAATTAACTTGTCTAATTTTTTTCGGAAAAAACCGGTTTTTGGAAAAATGTGATTTTTTCACACCTGACGACTAAAATTGTGAATTTTGGTTATGGATCCATGGGAGGGGTTAATATTTAATACTCTGATCTATCAAGAGCGAAAATCCCTTATACAGGGTGGTCACAAATGACCATCAAAAAAAATGTTTTTGTAACTAAAAAAACTTAATTTTTTAAAATAGAACACCCTGTATTTACCACATTTATTGTGTTTAGGAATTAATTCTGCATCATTCCATAGATATAGTTTATATTCCAAAAATTAGTAGTTTAGACGTTATGACCAATTTTCTATAATAATTCGGGTATTTTTGTTAAAAATCTAACTAAATCTAAATAATATCCTATTCTAAGTTTTTTTTAACACTTTAATTAAATTTAACATTAAATCAACAAGTACTGCAAGAAAGAAAGTAACTAATTACTTATTACAAAACATTTTCGCCATAACCCCCGTCTTTCTTCCCTTTTTCTTGAGCACATCTTTACCAGCATATCTTTATATCACACTTAATGCTTGAATAAAATTTGCCGCCATCTTGTACCGGCATATTGGATTTTTACCAAGATATTAATTATTTATTAAATTAAAATATTATGGATAGAACATTTATGGAGATGTAAAAAATGACTGTTAGATAGGTAAACAAGAATGATTATTATGATTTTTTCCTTAAATATAATAGTTTAACAATAAATAAAAACAATTAAAAGCTTCTCTAACTTTAAAAATAACTAATGGTTTGATTTATATCAAGGTCTCTTACAAGTTATACCATATCTTCCTCTGGGTTCCAATAGCCCCCCCCCCCCGTCGAGCGGGGCTAGTGAGTGTGTTGCTACGCCATCGCCACTGACATCTCCAGTCAAGAAAACACTAGTGTCCTAAATGTCTGAACAATGTGAAGCTCAGAAAAAAAATCTTATATGATATTCGTGCGAAAATCGCGTTAACGGCACTCATATGAATCAACAAACTTTTATAAGCGTGCCTTAAAATGCACTTTCACACTTGAAGTACCTTGAGCTATCTCCTTTCAAATTGAGCATATTCGCCATTCTCTTTTGATTTCATATATCTGGTTATAATGAAAATCTGGAAAAGTGACTCATTTTTAATCTGAAGGGAAACTATTTTTCAGCTTTTTGCTTTGAAATCCCTAACTGGGGGATAACAACTTTTTTAAAATTTGGATAGAGGAGAGGGATCGTGCCATACCTCTTTTTAAAGATCTCACCGAGTTCTTTATAACCCTATAATTTCCTATTTCCTATAATGTATACATAGATACATTTTATTTATTTTATGTTCTTTGGTTGTGATTGTAAATTGTTAGTGAGATATGTAAAAGTGAAATCGTTAAATATATTGGAAATTTTATTTTTAAAATTGAGCTACGTTTAAGACTTTTGAAAAAGGCCTAAAAAAAGGTCGAAACGTTAGAAAAATGTTCAAAAAGACAATGTGAACTAATTTATTTCACCACAAACTGACCTAAAACCAAGAAATTTCAATTTAGAAATATATTATAATATTAGGAGGTCAAAGAGGATATACCAAAACTATATATATATATATATATATATATATATATATATATATATATATATATATATATATATATATATATATATATATATATATATGGTCTCGCGCTATTATGTTATAGCGCTGTTTTGTTACAGAGGAGACACCTGGCTTTTCTTGAGGGTAGTAAATGAAAATATTTGGCATCAGTGTAGGCCTAAATGATAGTAGATAAGGAGATCCTGTGAGGGAGTTAGCAAGATTGCTTGCTTCTGTGCCACGATGAGACCTCGTTCTCGCCTTAGAGAGGAACTTCAACGAGGGAAGAAAGTAAGATTTTTTGGGATTCGGTCGATGTTCTGAGCAGCAGTATAAAATCAAGAAATTTTGCCAAACCTTTTCCAGACTTTTCGTGGGTTATGCCGCCCACTAAGTTCCTCTAGTAAGGAAGAGATAAATGAACTAGTTAGGCACTCTCCTAAGCTCCTGGCTCTTTCGATAAAATTTCAGTATTGATATAAAAATATATACAGTAGATTCGCGGTCATGTGAACTTACGTTTATTGAACTCTCGATAACATGAACTGCACAATATTTACATTTATACCCCGTAAAGTGAACATCTCACCCTTCCGTAATGTAAAATATGCTTTAGAAATCTAAGATTTCATTTGTTTAGACATGCAAAAATAATAAAAACGTGTGATAAATCTTCAGTATGTTTGTGTATCGCAAGAGTAGTGTAGTTCAAGTTAACAACTCGAAACACGAGAAATTATTTTTAAAAATCAATTTTATTTCATAAGCGTACAAAGAGAACTGACTACAAAATGCATTTTAGTTATATTTATAAGTTCAGTAATGCTTATGTTGCATGAGAACGAAAAGATAAAAGTCTAAGAATTGCAAGTGCATAAATGCAGAATTGCATTTCTCACGGGAACGTAACTCCTCCCCTCTTAGTTGAAAGCACGTTCTTAAAGACGTGTTTTCAAAAATTTCCAAAAAGGTTTAAAGATTATTAATATTTTAGAAAATTCTATTATTTTCTTCAATATCTAAAGTATTAGAGTTTGCATTTAAAGACTTTTTTACAAGTTTTTTGTATATGAAAAATATAAAAATTATTGAAATGAATATGTAAAGTAAAATTGTCCAAAAACTGGTCTTCTTTACATAAATCGTTGTGGTCATTTCTTCTAGGGCCTTCTTTTGGTTTTCCAATTTGGCTTCGATTTCTTTAGTAGTTTTTAGGTTTACGTAGTTTAAGTCCATACTAGGAGGGTTGTAGAATGAATCTCGGTTTTCCTTAATTAGACTTAAATTAAGGGTAGGTAGATTAATTCCATTAAATGTTAATTGACTTGATTTATATGTTTCAAGCGTAATTGACTTTATCCGTACTTTACATCCTTTTCAAGAAGATAGGAACCATATAAGGGTATGTTATCTTCGGATTTTTGACAATTTATGACGGCGATTACTTGTATTGGTACTGTTATCAGCCATTTATCGATTATTTTTGTTGTCTGGATCTCGTGCATTTGAGTTTCGAATGGGTGGCAAAACGTAATATTTGTGTGATGTTTGATAAGTTGAACAGCGCAGGAGGGGCTGTCTTCGACCAACGTGGTGTGGGCTTCTTTACACAAATATTTTTGTGGTTGGATTTCGTGACATCTTTGGTCCATATGGGCATATTTTGTATTGCCTAATGCTAGGTAGGGTTTATAAGGAATATTTACAAGAAATGATCGATTATTGGGAATTGGTAAAGGAAATAACTTAAAATATTGATATATCTCCGATTCCACAAGAGGAAGTTCAAATATAAATACAATATTAAAGTTTTTTAAGAAACTTTTAATTTCTATAATTTTTTCGAAATTAAGTAATTTTTATAAGTTACTTCTAAAGGGAGTTTATCTGAGCCTAGATGATCGTGTAAGTTCTTTATTTCTATAAATAGTTCATTTGGTTCTATTATTGAATTATAAAGTACATTAATTTTTGCAAAAGTGATACCTATTTCAATCTTATTCAGAATATCGTAGATTGATTGATAAATTGTTGTTATTTGATTGATTATTGTATTACTCGGTATATACATGAGCGGGTATTAAATCCATAGGATCTCTAGAGTCTGTGTGTCCGAAGACAAGTTCGTATGGGGTAAAATTCGTACTAGAATGGATCGTGTTATTATAGGCAATAATTGCGTACGGCATAAGTTTGGTAACTTCTGCATTGGGGTCCGATTCTCGAAGTAATCGAATGTGTTCGATTAATGTGGAATGTAGCCTTTCAACAGGGGAGTTTGATTTATGGTGGTAGGGGGTAGTGAAGTGTATTTTAATATTATGTGTATTTAATAAGCCTTTAACGACTTCGTTCTGAAATTCAGATCCGTTGTCTGAAACTATTTGTTTTGGAATACGTAAAAAGGAAAAGAAATTAATTAACTGTTCACAGCACGACACTGCATTTCCAGTATAAGGCAAGGCTTGTGCGTATTTAGAGAATTTATCTATAATAGTTAGGAAACCTATGATGAAAGTGTCGATATGAACAATTTCGAAAGGTTTGCTTGGCGTTTCGGTTAATATCAAAGGTTGGTCTGGGGGTTTTCGATTATATTTTGATCTTTGGCAGATTTCACAATTATTGATGTATTTTGTTACATCTGCCTTAAGTGATTTCCAATAATAATTGGCTTTTAAAAATCTGCAAGTTTCTTCGATTCCTTATGATTTGTTTTTTCATGACGATATTTAATTAGTAATTCTCGTTCGTCAGGTTGAGCATTATTTATTAATTTTGAACATTCTATAATTTTTAAATTTTTAAAATGGTTATTCATTGTTTGTTGAAAATAGGTTCTTAGTTCTTTGGAAAAGAAATAAACATATGTTGTTTTATTTGTTAAATATTCTTTCAAAAAGTTAGTAATTACTATAATAAGTGGGTAAAAGTAATTTGATGTCCTTCGAAATTTTCACGTTTGGTTTTAACATATTTGTCATAAGGTGCTTTTTTAATAATAAGTTGATGAGCTTTATTATTAATAATTTCATCTAATATAGTCATATTGGAATGATTTTCGTTAGCATTTGTACTATGTATTGTTTCCGTTACGGGTGGTTTTATTGGAATATTAGAATGGGTTAGTTGTGTTATAGGTGGAGTTATTAGAATGTCAGAAATAATATTAATTTTGGGTGTTGTTTCAGGTTCGTGTTCTAGTCTTTCTATTGTTTGTGACACTACTTCAGAGTCAAGGATATCTGGGTTAAATTGATCGTTTAGGAATTGCGTTACGTCGGTGTCTATATCGCCTGGGTAATTTATTAATGATTCGGATTCGATTGCGTTTAATTGAATTCGGCTAAGGGCGTCAGCGTTAGTGTTTTGTTTCCCTTTTTTGTAGATTATTTCATAATCATACTCTTCAAGTTTTAGCCTCCAACGTACTAATTTCGAATTTGGTTCTTTAAGGTTAAATAACCATACTAATGGGCGATGGTCAGTATATATTTTAAATTTTTTGCCATAAAGGTAAGGTCTAAAGTATTTACATGCCCAAACGATTCCTAAAAGTTCTTTTTCAATCGTTGAGTATTTTTGTTCTGTTTCATTTAGAGTGCGCGACGCGAATGCTACAGGGTTGTCATTTGGTGGGTTGCCTTGAGAGAGAACAGCGCCTAGGGCTACATTTGAGGCATCTGTCGTAAGGACAAAGGGTTTTTCAAAATCAGGATATTTTAGTATTGGAGCATTAATAAGTAATTCTTTTAAATGGTTAAAGGATTGAATAAAGGCTGGTGAGTGTTCAACTTTCGCTCCTTTTTTGAGACATAATGTAAGGGGTTTTGTGATTTTTGCGAAGTCTTTGATGAATCTACGATAATATCCGGCTAGTCCTAAAAATGACTTAATGTCTTTTTGGGTTTTTGGTATGGGGAAATTTTTAACTGCGGTGACTTTATCAGGATTAGGTTTTACACCTTCGCTTGTAATTTTGTGACCTAAATAAGCAACTTCTTTGTGTAAAAATTCTGATTTGTCTAGCTGCACTTTTAAATTGGATTCTCTAAGTCTATCAAAAACGGATTTTAAATCGATGTGCTCTTGAAGTGACGTAGAGAAAATTATTATGTCATCAAGATATACAGAACAGATTTCATTTTGAAGTCCCCGAAGGACGTTGTTCATGACTCGCTGAAATGTAGAGGGCGCATTTTTTAAGCCAAAAGGCATGCGTCTAAATTCATAATGACCTGTATCGGTTGAGAAGGCTGTTTTAGGGATATCATTCGGTTCCATTTCTATTTGATGAAAACCGGTTGCTAGATCCAATGTGCTGAAATATTGAGATTTTCCAAGTTTATCGAGAATATCCGATATATTTGGTAAAGGAAATTTATCATCAATACTGCGTTCATTGATTTTACGGAAATCGCAAACGATACGCCATTTACGTTTACCGGACGCGTCCATCTTTTTTGGGACAATCCAAATTGGACTACTCCACGGTGACGTTGAGTTTTGAATGATACCGTTCTCTAACATTTTGTTAATTTGGGTTTTAACCTCTTTTTTATGAATTTCGGGATATCGATAAGTTTTTGTATATATAGGTGTGTCATCGGTTAGGTTTATTTTATGTTTAATTTGATTAGTAAATGTAAGTGGGATGCCCTCACAATAAAATATGTCACGATATTCGTAACACAAGTTTCGAATAGCTCTGTATTCTTCCTGATTACAATGTGACAGTCTTAAATTTTTTAAGTTTTGTTTTTGTGTATTATCCATATATTCATTTATTTCTGTATCGGTTTCCATTTTTTCTATGAAGTTGTTTTCTACTTCATTTATGGTTTCGATATCTATGGGATTAAATATTTTTATTTTAACTGGGTTTTCGCGACTATTCGTAATTATAGTTGTTGCGTAGGAGTCAATGACTTGTACTAAAGCTTCTGGCATCTCTGCGCAACCAAAATCTGTATATTTTAAAATACCTAAACCATTCGATTGATTTACAGGCAGTTTGATTCTTTGACATGTACGTGGGGGAATTATTATTTCGACAGTTTCAAAATTATGTAAATTTGATATATTATTTTGATAATATAAAGGCAATGTTACAAATTGAGTATCTAAAGAACAATGTTTTAAATTTATATTAGCTCCAATATGTGTTAGAAAATCAATTCCTAAAAGTCCGTCAAATTTAGGTGAAAAATCAAAAAGATAAAACTTATGATTACCTGTATGATTAAAACAAGGAAATATTGGTATATTAATTACTTCATTGTGAATGGACGTAGCGTGGGCTGTCCTTACTGAGAAAGGTTCCGAAAAAATGAAATTTGAATAAATTTTGTATGCTAAATTAGGCTTTATAAAACTTTTGCCACTACCTGTATCAATTAAAAATTTTGCTTTGATTTCGGGTATGAAAATTACTGGTAAATCTGAATTTGTATAATTATTTAAAAGTATTATGTTTGGTTGTTGGAAATTTGGTTCTCCTGAAAATTTTCTTCATTAAAATCAATTTGATTTTCATAAGGGTTATTTTCTAGACAAGAAAATTCGGTATTGGAGTCATTATACGAATATTACGAATTATCGGTGTATTCCGGGTAATAATATTGAAATTCAGCATTGCTAGTTTGAAAATTTTCATTTTGATCATTATCGGCATTTATCGATTCGACTGATTGATTATATAGTTCTTCTACAACAATATTACGTTGTGAAGAATGTGGTTGTTGGTTTCTTCTAAGGATTGTGTTCCCTGAAGAAGTATCCATCGGCTCAGGCTTTTGTTGGCGTGATATTCCAGAAGAAGTTGGGCATTGATTTTGGGGGTTAAAAGATGGTCTTGGGGTAAAAGTGTTTCTTTGCATAAAATTTTGATTTGGGAAATTCGATTGTCTAAAATTATTTGCGGGTTG
Source organism: Kuschelorhynchus macadamiae (assembly GCA_030620095.1). Classification (NCBI taxonomy): domain Eukaryota; kingdom Metazoa; phylum Arthropoda; class Insecta; order Coleoptera; family Curculionidae; genus Kuschelorhynchus; species Kuschelorhynchus macadamiae. The sequence goes on from JAUTXW010004259.1 coordinate 176,615, forward strand.
CCTAAATTGTCCAAAGCCCATAAATTGATTATTTCCATTATTAAAATTTGGGATTGGTTGTTTATAAGAAGGCATAAAATTTGAAAATTGCTGAACGGGGTAATTCGAAAATATTGGTCTCACATTAGCAGGATAATGTGCTTGTGTATGCAAATTTATTTTTGGTTTTTGTGAATTAAAATTTGGGTTTTTTGGTAATATGTTACTACGGTTCTTATAATACATAAAATTTTCTTCTTCCAAGGCACAGCTCATTGCCTCTTCTAAAGTAACTGGATTTTTTAATCTAACCACAAGTTGCATATGGTAGTTTAGACCGTTTATGAAGGTTTTTAATACTAAATTTCCATATTCATTAATTTTTAAAAGTTTTAGAGCTTGCGTTTCATTGCTTAAATTTACTTTGGAAAATAACAAACTGCGAGCGTCTTGCAAACGCAGGCCAAATTGTTGCGGTGTTTCATTTTTTTCCGGTTTGGACGTTATTATATCTTGAATAATACAATCAATCGATCTATGATCTGAAAAAGTCGAAATTATTGCAGCTTTTACTGCGGGCCATGTATTTAATTCTATTCTAGAACAAATAATATCGGCTGCCCTACCTACAAGTTTACTTAATATAGTATCGTGTAAACATACATTTATAGGTGCATTATTGTCAGTTTTATTTCTATGATTATTATAAAAATTATCACAGGCATTAATAAATCTGTTTATTTGTTTTGGATTCCCATCGAATAAGGGAATATTGTCTGCCTGATATCTGACTAGTTGTAAATTAGGTTCAGTAGTCATTATTTTACTTATTTGAATTAAATTAGAAAAAGGTGTTAGATTTCCTTCACAATTTAAATTTCCAAAAGCTGATGTTAAATCTTCCAGTTTGCGGAATTACAAGAGACGTAAATATCAATATTTAAGATAGGATAAAAATAAAATGAAATAAGGAAAATTGAAAGGAAGCACTTACAGCAATGTACTGAAGATAATTCCAATTCTCATTCTTAAACTAGGGTCCAATAGGAGAGGCGATGTGGTCCTTTCCCTGGTTAGCTGCTATGAGGGTGGGACGATGTGTGTTCCCAAACTCGCACCAATAGGACGCTGGACGATGCTGTTCCAAATCCCTGGTCAATTGTGAGTTTCTTGGTACACCCTGAAGATTTTTGTTTTTGATTGTCCGATTTTTGCCACAAATCGTTGAGACGAAACCAGAAAATACGCACGATGCGCTACTGTTGGCAATAATCCTACCGACTGCGCCAGTTAACAACTCGAAACACGAGAAATTATTTTTAAAAATCAATTTTATTTCATAAGCGTACAAAGAGAACTGACTACAAAATGCATTTTAGTTATATTTATAAGTTCAGTAATGCTTATGTTGCATGAGAACGAAAAGATAAAAGTCTAAGAATTGCAAGTGCATAAATGCAGAATTGCATTTCTCACGGGAACGTAACTTTCATTGCCTTTTTTTCGAAATGGCCAAAAATAAAAGTAAGTGTTTAACTCTTTAAGAGAAATCTAAAATAATAGAAGAGCATAGAAATGTACATCTAAATGTAATATAGATTCAAAAAGATCGGTTGTGTATTTTCAACTTTCCTCTCGATAGCGTGAATATCTTGCTTATATGAGCTTATATTATTGTGTTCATATTAATGCGAGTCTACTGTATATTCAGATATATTAGAGAAAAACTACTTACCGGAAAAATGAGTTTAGGTGACACTCTTGATCTGAAAAAAGAAACATACATTTTTACTACTGTAGTTTAAGCTGGTTGTAATAATCCCATGTAGGAAATTTTTAGATTCATAAATATACACAAAAAAAATCAATTTCCATTAAAACGCACCACATTCCTGGTAACCAAAGGTTCTAAGGAGTAATAAATATGTAGTATTTGAACATTTCGCGAAATATTTATCGTTAATTCGTTGTTGGGATTCTAGAAACGCTTTATCTTAGACCAATGGAAGACAAATAAAATCGGGTGAATCGCTTTCCCGAAAGTTTTATGCCGGGGAAAGAAAATATAGTAGAATTTGTATATGTATATCCAAATGTTTACAAAATTAAAATTCTGTATTTTGATTTAAATAAAATAAATATAAAAAATATTTTAAAAAACTTATAAACACAAAACTTTTAAAAATTTGAATATTTTCTTAAAAGCTTGGGATTTATTTTAAGTGTATGACGTATCACGCATCAAGTTTTTAAAAAAATATTCAAATTTTTGAAATTTCTGTGTATTTTTAATTTGTTACTTTTCAATTCAACAGTTTATAAATAGCAGCTTGATTTAAAAAATATTTTACATTTATTTTATCTTATACTTTTTAGCGTTTTTTACGCTAAGACATTCACGATTGAATACCATAATACTGAATTATATATATAAAATCTCCGTCAATTCCGATAACGGGAACTGTCTTTTAGTTTTTAGCATTATTTTTTAAGCAGCCTGTATAAGACATTCAGGATTGGACCGTATACTTTTATATTGTCGTCGGTTTTATGTATACCGGGTGCCACAAAAAAGTGCTCACCCTTATAACTTTTTTCGTTTTCAAGATAATAAAACTAAATTTTGGTGGTTCAAATAGAACAAAATTTCGCTTTTGTTGACGGTTACAGCGTTGCCATATCCTGCTTAATTTCGTAGTTTTTGCTACTAACTTTTGATTTTTAAATGGAACACCCTATTTATTTTTACTTATTTACATTCTATACAATATTCTACGAACCGACGTATGTCATTTGTCACATTTTTACGTATAAAACTATTTTAATTTAAATTATTGATCTAGACGGCTGTGAATTATCAAAATCGATTAATTCGTGCCCTTGTAGTCTAAAAAAAATAGAATTGACCTAATTATTTTGAGACATATTAAAATGGGATATCAAATCCTCGTAAGGGTATGTTTTTTTGACTGACGTAACGAGACACCCTCTTGCCATCTAAAAAAATTGAGTAATCCAGGAAAATATTTTTATTTCATATTTAAATCGATGTAAAGAAATTAAAATGATCTGAAAAAAATGAAAAAGAGAAAATTCTATTTTTTTTTAGGCTACATGGGCATGAATTAATCGATTTTGATAATTCATAGCCCTTTAGATCAAAAATTAAAATAGTTTAATATGTCAAAACGTGACAAATGACACATGTCTGTTCGTAGAATGTAAGCAGCAAAAGCTACGAAACTAAGCAAGATATGGCAACACTGTAACAGTCAAAAATCGCGAAATTTTGTCCTTTGAACTACCAAAATTTCATTTCATTATCTTAAAAACCAAAAAAGTTATAAGGGTGAGCTACTTTTTTGTGGCACCCGGTATATACCAAATTTCTGTCAATTCCGATAACGTGTATTGTTTTTTGTTGTGTTTAGCATCATTTTTATAACTAAGATAAAAATGAAGGTAAATAAAAGCTTTTAAAAAGACAAAAATACATTACGAGGAATGAACAGAACTTACTTGTCGGATTTACATTGTCCATATTGTTAATTTCTTCATAACGTTACGGCTAACTTCCATGCAAGCAATATTTAAATCAACTGTGTATTTTAGTGTTCTAGGTAGAGTAAAATGGTATATAATTTCGCAGACACAGGGCAGTAAACAATTATTTAAAAATTGCCAACGTTTCGGCCGATTTTTTACTATTCTCACGTCTTTTTCGAGGCTTAACTGCCTCTGTTCATTTATTCCGTATGATGAAGCCTTAGACACTGTATGGCTGATTTGGAAATTAATATTAATAGTTAAAGCAAATATATTTCATTTGTTTGTATAAAAATGGTACCTAAATACCTAAATAAAAAAAAATTCTTTTCAATAGTGTAAAACTATAACTCCGCTGGTATGATCAATAATTATGAAACAAACCACTGTAGCGATTAAACTGGATTTTCGTGGTCTGCCCCAAGTAAAAAAAAAACACGAAGCCAGCAAGAATAGGTCTTTACAACACAATCCGCATAGAAATAAATATTAAACATTTATTAAGATAATTAGATCATTATAAAATATGTAGTCGGTTTAGCCAGACATACATATTTGAGTATTATGCAATTTGAGGTGAAATAATATATAATTTCGAATGTCTTGAAGCGGAAAATAGTGGCGGTTCGCAGAAATTTGTGTCGTGTATCTTTTACTTTCAAATACTTTATCTCAGAAGTAAATGGACGAAATGGTTGAACGTTCGGTAATTCGTTATACACTTTCACGCATTATTTAGTAGTTTTTAGATACAATTATTTTGTTTTCAGGAAAATATAATTATTCTTCTTTTGACAAGTACCATTTCCACAGTTACTACTATTTTTTGCCAGACATTTCTTTTGTTATTGTTTTTTGGAATTGAAAATACTATTGGGGTCACTTTTATGCAAACGTAACACTGCCTGTAGTAACCTCGACACCGAAACTGCGATAATGTGTTCAGTAAAATAATCCGTATAGATTATGAGTGCGGACGCACTAAATGAATAAATAATATAAATATAATGTATAGATGAACAAATATTATATAGAAATTAGTCCATTGTTTGGTGTATGTATGTGTGTAACAAAATTCTGAGTCTTATATTAAAATAAGATAAATACTGATTTGGTCCATAGTTTTGTGTATGTGTACAATAAAATTTCGAGTCTTATTAGAATAAGGGAGCCATCATTAAATTCTTACGGAAATGCACGAAATTATGATTGCAGCCGATATCAAAACTATTCTTTTTGTATGTATGTTATATTTGAACCGATTTTTACCACAAAGTATTTGTTTAATTTTAACCTACCAAAACGTCCTAGCTTTTCGATTCATATCTTCTTATGTAACTTAATAATAAAATAAATAAATTATTAATAGGTACGGATTTATGCCACAGCACGACAGTAAAGAATTCTCAAGTAATAATAATTAAATCTAAATATTAAGTTTTAAGGCCTCAGGCAAAGGAATTGCTCACACGTATGTATATTAAGCTTACATCTAAATGTAAATGGAATCAGAATTTAATCACATCCAATGTTTTTTGAAAACATTGGGACAGGGAGAAAGCCGACACATTAAGAAGGAATATAGGGAGGTCTATCATTTTTGACATTATTACAATGTCACATTTAACCCATCTTTATTAATAATATTAAAATGCTATAAATGTCAGAAAAAATGTAATGAATGCCTATAGATTAAAAATTAAAAAAAACATATCAAAAAAAAAACAAATATTTGAGCGAGGGTGTTTACCATTGGTGCCTTTTCATTTGAAATATTTAACAACTTTTTTTGTCGACAAAGGAAAGTTAGATATATTAGATTTAGGCCGATTTTTACGATAAAAACTACATTTGTAAAATTTAACAGAATTTATTTAGTAGTAAAATAGGCTATTATACCCCGTCTTTTAAAATTAATAAAAAAGTGTCGCTTTAGCTATAATAAATTAAAATTGTCAAGAGCTTTTGGTCAAACTAGACCATTATCAGGACTGACACTATAAGTGACAAAATAAAAAATAATAAGTAAAAACAATTAAAAAATGTAAAAACTCGTGGCCAGACTATTTTATTATTTGAGTTTTGTAGTAAATGTGTAGTTTTTTTATGGTGGGTATGGGCCTATTAGGTAGATAATTTAGGCCGTTGCGTTGAACCGAAAATATTAACTATTAAGTTGAAGTGCTGGCGTGACATTTTTTTTCAACAAATGAAAAAAATAGGTTTGACATAAAGAATTAACCTGTGTGTTAATAAATGCATTAGGGCTCTTCTGAGAATTTCTGTTTATTTCTAAATCCTCATAAGGGTTAAGTTTTAAACCTCTTGAGTTGATGTTGTGTAAAATTTTGCGGGTTTTTGAAGATGAAAATTGGTGTTTAATAAACTTAATATGAAAACAAACAGAAGTGGATGGTCTATTGAGTTGTTTTTTAATTCTGTCCTCTAGGTCTACAAGTCATGCCGACATTTATAAGGCATCACAAGAATTAAAGCTAAGTTTATAAACTCCACTTTTTTGGTGGTTTTTGTTATTGACTAAAAGCGTAGTTGTTTTAAAGAGGACCTTGGCTGTATCGCTACAGCCATTTAAGATGTTAGCTATCTTTTCGGAGCATAGTCCTAGATAAGGAAATGGAAAAATATTTATTGGGTTTTTAAAGGTTCAGTGGGAAAAGCTTGGCGTTTCAGTTTTTTAAAATAGATTTTATTAACTATTTTATCTACGAGATAAGGACTGTTTCCGTTATTAATTGCGATTTGCTTAATAAGTTCTAATTCCGCTTGTCGATGCTCAGTTGAAAGAGGGAGTGTCAAAGCTGTATAAATATAACTATAAAATGAGGACAATTTAATCAAAAATAATGATTTGAGCTTTCATAAATGATAAAAAGTATGTGTAGGTTTTCTGTATACCTAAAAATCCAATCTGCTAGGAAGCTTGGTAATTTTGACATCCAAAAAATGTATTGAATTATTGGACTCTAAATCGACGGTAAATTTTATGTTGGGATGTACAGTGTCACCAGTGGTAAAGTCCGCGACATATGGGAATTTTTTTTATTCTCATATCTAGGTAAAATTTGACTACTATATACGTTTTTCTATAAGTTTTATTAATCTTTTTTTATATAATATGAAATATAAGCAATTTATTAAGTATTACAATATTTTAATACCCAAGCTTAAGTTTCTAGATTACCACGTTTTTTTATAGATTTTAGTAATATTTTTTATATACGAAATATAAGCAATTTAATAATATTACAATATTTTAATACCCAAGCTTTGAGTATCTAGATTGTCACGGTTTTTGTATAGATCTTAATAATTTTTATTTTTAACATAAAATTCAAGCATTATACAGGGTTATTCACGCAACCCGTTCATTAAAAGTTTTTCATGATGCCATTTAGATAAAAATTTTAAATTTTGAGATTGATTAAGGTAAGGTCAAGGGGTACTTCTTTTTTGAGATATTTTCAACTTCCTGTCACTTCCGGTTTAACCGGAAGTTGGTATCCACTTGCTTATTTTAAATGGAACACCCTGTATTTTATGATATTTTTGGATTCTACGGAGAATTTTAATGCTATTTCATGTAGCATGTCATATACCTAGGTTCAAGCGTTCTTAAGATACTTGACCTTGAACCAAAAATGAGCCTTCGGGGTACCAAATTTTAAAATCTCATATTTTTGTAAGTTTTAAAGATATAATCTTCATATTTTGCAGGCGATCGGTAAATAATCTTAGGTTTCTATTTTTTTTATTGAATTTGTCTATTTTTATACGGGGTCTCCTAAATTCAGCGGCAAACATTCACATTTTCAAAGCCGCTAAAGTCCGTTTTTTTAAATGGGACACCCTATAACTTTCTATTCGTAACCATTTTCGAAATAATCAGGTTTTCATTAAACTATCATATGTATTAGCTAAATGCTTACACCTTCCCGTAGTAAGCCATGGAAAAACAATTGTTGTGCTTTTCTATTCAACATGACAGCTGATTTGAAACTTTTAAATTAAAATAAAATAACACTCAAAAGCTGATATTCTCAATTTATTTTTTATTCGAGGAGAATGTTACAAATTATTGGAAGAACGTGCCATGTTTTTAATGAAAACCATCCTCATTTACCGCCAATGAACAAGAGAAAATTGAAAAGGATTGAAACGAAATTTTTTCGTTTCGGAAAAGTTAAAGCTATAAAAAATGTAATAAATTGTTTATATTATTTTTAACCATATCTACTAAGTTCGAGACTGTCCTAAACTTGTTTTAGTGAACTTAAAAATTATAGCAATCTAACAATCAACAATAAATAAAATGTCCGTTCATTTGAAGACAAATTTCAATTCTTCTTTGTACAGTTGCTGTGGCCCGTTGAATTTGTTCGTTTTCTAATTCAGAAAAAGTTGTTCGTATCCTGTCCAGTAAATCCTGTTGGTTATTTACCAGGGAATAATAGTCTAGGGGTGTTAAATCAGGCGATCGCGGGGGCCATCTCCAAGGGCCATTGGGACCAATCCAGCGATCTTCAAAAATTCGAGATAATTGGAGATAAACTGCAGCGGGATTATGTACTGGTGCCCCATCTAATTGATACCAATAATTTTGCACCTCACCAATAGGAATTTCTTCTATAAATTCAGAAACCGTCCCTCGTAGAATTTCCAAATACTTATCACTGTTTAAATTGTCTTCATAAATACAGTACCGCACCTGATCATTTAAAACTATACCGAAAACATTGAAGCTAAACCTCTTTTGAGAACGCGTTTCGCGTAAAGCGTGTGGATTTTCTGCTGCCCAGAAATGTTCGTTTCTTCTATTTGTTATTCCTTCTCTAGAAAATTTCGTTTCATCGGTCCAAAATATTTTTGAAAGAAATTGAGGGTCCTCTTGAATTTTCAAAAACATGAATTCGCAAAATTCTACTCGTCGGACGTCATCACCAGGTCTCAAGGCTTGCACGTTTTGGAAGGAATAAGGGTGCATATGATGTTCGCTCAAGATTCTTTGGACAGATGAAGAAGAAATTCCCAAATCGTTTTCTGCAGACGGTATTGAACTTTGCAGGTTTGCGTGGAAATAAGCTAATGTGTTTATTACGTTATCCTCGGCATTTGTCACTGGTTTCGGAACATTTTTTGTAACTTTAACCTTACCAAAACGCAAAAAGTTTGTTTCAATCCTCTTGAATTTTGACTTGTTCATTGGCGGCAAATCAGGGTGGCGTTCATTAAACACACGACACGTTCTCTCCAAAATTTTATAATATTCTCCATGAATATAAAATGGATAGAGAATATCAGCGTTTGAGTATTCTTCCATTTCGATTTAGAAGATTTAGTTTATCACTGACAGCTTTCGATAAATAACGCATACTAATTATCTGTCATATTGGATCTCAATTGCTTTTCCATGGCTCACCATTGGAACATGTAAACATTTAAGCAAATACATACGATATTTTTATAAAACCCAATTATTTCGAAAATGGTTACGAATAGGTATAAGGAACCTTAATACAGTTCGATAGAAAATGAAATTCTACATTTGATGGTGCATAAAGTTATAGGGTGTCCCATTTAAAAAAACGGACTTTAGCGGCTTTGAAAACGTGAATGTTTGCCGCTGAATTTAGGACACCCTCTATAAAAATAGACAAATTCAATAAAAAAAATTGAAACCTAAGATTATTTATCGATCGTCTGCAAAATATGAAGATTATATCTTCAAAACTTACAAAAATATGAGATTTTAAAATTTGGTACCCTGAAGGCTCATTTTCGGTTCAAGGTCAAATATCTTAAGAACGCTTGAACCTAGGTATAGGACATGCTACATAAAATAGCATTAAAATTCTCCGTAGAATCCAAAAATATCATAAAATATAGGGTGTTTTATTTAAAATAAGCAAGTTGATACCAACTTCCGGTTAAACCGGAAGTGACAAGATGTTGAAAATATTTCAAAAAAGAAGTACCCCTTGACCTTACCTTAATCCCAGAATTTGAAATTTTTATCTAAATGGCATCATCAAAAACTTTTAATGAACGGGTTGCGTGAATAACCCTGTATATTATACGTATTAGTTTAATTTGATCCATTTCTTCACCAATCTAATAATAAAATGTACCTATTTAATAATCATAAAAGATTATAACCTTTAAGCAAATAAAAGACAGAATAAAACATTATAATTTAAAAGTTGTGTCAGGTTTTTCATTTTCAATACGTAGGATACTTGCGTAAGGTGCAAAATCTGTGAATTTTTTTAATATACTAATTTCATAATTATTAATGGACAACTTGCACTGGCATTTTATTAACTCGCTCTCTTCCTCAAACTATGTAAGGGATTATGGTGAACACGGTAGTAAAATACGGAGATATACCTTCTTATAAATTCTTGACATTTAGAAACCAATATGGCGTCGCCAACACTGCGATCGAATTTTGAGAATCGTGTAGATTCCACTCAAGATGCGATAATTGGTATAATTAGACTGAAAATGTCGATATGGTGACATTTAGCGTCACCATTTGCAATTTTTTTCCGCGGTTTAAAGCACGAAATAAAGTGGGATTACCAGATTTCAAAGGTTAAAAAGTATGAAATAAATAAAATTAAAAATCACACTTTTAAAAGGTCTACTAAAAGTAAAAAATTAAATTTCATCACCTGGCACCACACGAAGGCCAAATGACTAAGTACTACTGATGCGGGGTTTAAAGAGTTGGAGGTTAAGGTGAGAGGAAAAGGTTTTGCCGGTAAGACATTCCTTGGTCTTTGCAGTTGGACAATGAAAGGATGCATGTGGGTTGATTCTCGTATCTTTTTGGCAGGAATAACAATCGAATAAATATCATGGCTTCACAAAATTTCACAGACTTCGTTTCATATTACAAACTTCTTTCGAACTTAAAGTGTAGATGGGGCTCTAGTAGTTTGCCAGTCGATATTTATTTGTGCTATCATTATTGTCACATCTCTGATGTAGAGTTAGTTATTTTTGTTTACATTTGACTACGTTATTTTGTAAATCACTCTGCAAACTGTTATTTTGTGTATATTACAGTCAGCACCAATTACCGATACAAAGTAATGCCGTATGAATAGGATTTTCAAAATCTACTAAGATAGTATTCGGATTTAACAAAAAGTTATATTGAGACACAATTTTTGTGAGCTTGGACAATTTTACTTGATAATATGCAATACACTAAAGGCATGTAATGTTCGAATCGTGTAGATTCCACTCAAGGCAGACAAATTTTGCGATAATTGGTATAATTATACTGAAAATCTCGATATGGTGACATTTACCAGATTTCGAAAGGATAGAGGAGCGAACAAAGTTGGAGGGCCTTGGTCTTTGCTGTTGGACAATGAAAGGATGCATGTGGGTTGATTCTCGTATCTTTTTGGCAGGAATAACAATCGAATAAATATCATGGCTTCACAAAATTTCACAGACTTCGTTTCACATTATAAACTTCTTTCGAACTTAAAGTGTAGATGGGGCTCTAGTAGTTCGCCAATCAATATTTATTTGTACTATCATTATTGTTACATCTCTGATGTAGAGTTAGTTATTTTTGTTTACATTTGACTACGTTATTTTGTAAATCACTCCGCAAACTGTTATTTTGCGGATATTACAGTCATCACCAATTACAGATACAAAGTAATGCCCTATGAATAGGATTTTCAAAATCTACTAAGATAGTATTCGGATTTAACAAAAAGTTATATTGAGACACAATTTTTGTAAGCTTGGATAGTTTTACTGGATAATATGCAATACACTAAACGCATGTAATGTTCGAATCGTGTAGATTCCACTCAAGGCAGACAAATTTTGCGATAATTGGTATAATTATACTGAAAATCTCGATATGGTGACATTTACCAGATTTCGAAAGGATAGAGAAGCGAACAAAGTTGGAGGGCCTTGGTCTTTGCTGTTGGACAATGAAAGGATGCATGTGGGTTGATTCTCGTATCTTTTTGGCAGGAATAACAATCGAATAAATATCATGGCTTCACAAAATTTCACAGACTTCGTTTCACATTACAAACTTCTTTCGAACTTAAAGTGTAGATGGGGCTATAGTAGTTCACCAATCAATATTTACTTGCGCTATCATTATTGTTACATCTCTGATGTAGAGTTAGTTATTTTTGTTTACATTTGACTACGTTATTTTGTAAATCACTCTGCAAACTGTTATTTTGTGGATATTACAGTCATCACCAATTACCGATACTAAGTAATGCCGTATGAATAGGATTTTCAAAATCTACTAAGATAGTATTCGGATTTAACAAAAAGTTATATTGAGACACAATTTTTGTAAGCTTGGACAGTTTTACTTGATAATATGCAATACACTTGTCACCATGTTGAGATTTTCAGTATAATTATACCAATTATCGCAAAATTTGTCTGCCTTGAGTGGAATCTACACGATTCGAACATTACATGCCTTTACATGCCTTTACACGATTCGAACATTACATGCCTTTGCATGTAATGTTCGAATCGTGTAGATTCCACTCAAGGCAGACAAATTTTGCGATAATTGGTATAATTATACTGAAAATCTCGACATGGTGACATTTACCAGATTTCGAAAGGATAGAGGAGCGAACAAAGTTGGAGGGCCTTGGTCTTTGCTGTTGGACAATGAAAGGATGCATGTGGGTTGATTCTCGTATCTTTTTGGCAGGAATTACAATCGAATAAATATCATGGCTTCACAAAATTTCACAGACTTCGTTTCACATTACAAACTTCTTTCGAACTTAAAGTGTAGATGGGGCTATAGTAGTTCGCCAATCAATATTTATTTGTGCTATCATTATTGTCACATCTCTGATGTAGCGTTAGTTATTTTTGTTTACATTTGACTACGTTATTCTGTAAATCACTCTGCAAACTGTTATTTAGCGGATATTACAGTCATCACCAATTACAGATACAAAGTAATGCCGTATGAATAGGATTTTCAAAATCTACTAAGATAGTATTCGGATTTAACAAAAAGTTATATTGAGACACAATTTTTGTAAGCTTGGACAGTTTTACTTGATAATATGCAATACACTTAAGGCATGTAATGTTCGTTGTAGTGTAAATTAATTGGAAAAAACTGAAAAAAGAACCTTGTAATAAGAACATGTTCCGTCCATCTATCAACACTGCTTAAAACGCGAATAGGCGTATAGCCAGCGGTTACAAATGATTTAACCTTAAAATATACTAGTCCTCCCAATTTACCTATAGCAATAAAGAACCCTTTTAAATAATTATCCAAAAGATAAGGAAGATGCAATTCACAAATTCGCCCATAGGTTTCTTCAGCACTGCAGTGACGGCTAAGTCATAATAAGAATTTTGTTTTTATTTTAGTTTTCTATGGCATCTTATAGAAAACTCGCCTAGTAGATTGAAAAAATAAAAGGAATACGAAAAAACACGCGTCACTCTATCTAATCTAATCAATACATATTATTATCACAAAACTTTCGCATTTAACTAAAAACTTTTCATTGTTAACGACTATTAACTTTTTTAATCATAATGTTTCAAAGGTAATATTTATAAATTTTGTGTTTTTTCCAAATGTCTCTTAATTCTAAATATCTTTACCTGCAACAAAATAATCTTATATATTTCTAATAAAATAAAGTGTGAATATAATATGATTGTGTCAGCCGATACTCGGTGGAAATCCATAATAATATGATGTAAAATGTAAAAAACAAACACTATTTTTTACAAACACTTCCACTATATTTAATTTAACAACGTGACTACACTGTGTTTCACTACACAGTAGCTTCTTCGGACGTTACATCTCGAATGCACAAGCTTACAAGTTAAGGTGATATTTATATAACTAAGTATAATACAACCATTTGGAAATTTTAATGCCTTAAAAAAGGTCTGGAAATTTTTACGTACTAGCAATAAAATAAAAAGAAATTACCTAAAATCATTAGAACATATTTAACAAGGGTGAATTATTGAGATTTACCTGATCGTTTAGCAAGCAATTTGAATGTTTGAGTTTATTTATTTCTAGAGACTCGAGTATATTCAATTTATGACCCTTATTTTCTAGGTGTAAAATTTTAAAATTTTTATTAAAAGTATGACCGCTCTCAATTAAATGGTTTGAATAATTAGATTCGGTTATCCCTTTAATAAAACATTTATAATGCTCATCTATTCTTTTACCGAAATGGTTGCCTGTTTGACCTATATATGTTTTGTCACAATCTCCACATTTTAATTGGTATACACCTGATTGTTCTAGTTTATCAGACTTAGTTTTATTATTTTTGATTTATCTACTTAAAGAATTATTGGTTTTATACGCTATTCTAATATCTAAACTATTTAAAAATGCACCTATTTTAGAACTAGAATTACCTATATAGGATATAACTTTAAACGGAGTAGTTTTTTCATTAATATTAGGATATATCATTGATATAGCTTTTTTATATAATTTTTTTTGTAATATTTTATCAATAATGTTTAATGAATATCCATTGTTAACTGCTATCTGCTTAATGATGTTTAACTCGGTCTGATAATTAGTTTTATTTTCATTACCTTTAAATGAGATAAGTCTGTGAATCATACTCTGGAAAACCGCTAATTTATGTTGAATTGGGTGACATGAAGAATTGTGTATAGTAGTATCTGTATGTGTTGATTTATGATATACCGAAAATTCAAGTTTATTGTTTATTTTTTTAATAGTTAAATCTGGAAAGTTTATGCTGTTATTTGCTTCTAGTTCAATTGTGAATTTTATATTAGGATGAAGGCTATTGATATAATCAAGGAAAATATTTAATTGACGTTCAGTTCCCGTAAAACATGTTAAAACATCATCAACATATCTATGCCAGTATATAAAATGTTTGAAAAGGGGGTGCTTGTTAATCTTGTTTTCCAAGGTATCCAAAAATATCTCTGCCAGCAAGGGGCTTAATGGGTTTCCCATAATTAAACCTTCTTTGCTGGTATAAAGTTTATTATTAAATTCGAAATAGTTTTGTTCTAAACATTCGGTAAGTAGGTGCAATATATCTTGTTTTTTAACAACATTAACTGAATTTTTCAACAAGTTTAATGGTATCTTTAGCAGGAACACTAGGGAATAGATTAGTGACGTCAAACGAAATTAGTTTAGCATTATTTGGTAACTGTATATCTTTGATTTTATTAACTGAATCTAGAGAGTTTTTAATTTGATATTTTGCTGAGAACTTCGTATATGTTTAAATGATGTCTATAAGTTTCTTAGTTAGTAAGATAGAGCTGAAAAGAAAGAAACTACTGGTTTAATAGGGAATCCCGGTTTATGTAGTTTAATTAAAGAATATAATTTTGGTGGTTTAGGGATTACTGATGTCTCTGTCATTAAACAAACTCTTACAGTTTTTGATACAATTTTTGATTCTTTGTTGAAAAATATAAAAATAAGATTAACAAGCACCCCCTTTTCAAACATTTTATATATTGGCATAGATATGTTGATGATGTTTTAACATGTTTTACGGTAACTGAACGTCAATTAAATATTTTCCTTGATTATATATAATAGCTTTCATCCTAATATAAAATTCACAATTGAACTAGAAGCAAATAACAGCATAAACTTTCTAGATTTAACTATTAAAAAAACAATAAACTTGAATTTTCGGTATATCACAAACTAACACATACAGATACTACTATACACAATTCCTCATGTCACCCAATTCAACATAAATTAGCGGCTTTCCAGAGTATGATTCACAGATTTATCTCATTACCTTAAAAAAAAAACTAATTATCAGACCGAGTTAAACATCATTAAGCAGATAGCAGTTAACAATGGATATTCATTAAACATTATTGATAAAATATTACAAAAAAAATTATATAAAAAAGCTATATCTATGATATATCCTAATATTAATGAAAAAAACTACTCCGTACAAGGTTATATCCTATATAGGTAATTCTAGTTCTAAAATAGGTGCATTTTTAAATAGTTTAGATATTAGAATAGCGTATAAAACAAATAATTCTTTAAGTAGATATATCAAAAATAATAAAACTAAGTCTGATAAACTAGAACAATCAGGTGTATACCAATTAAACTGTGGAGATTGTGACAAAACATATATAGGTCAAACAGGCAGACATTTCGGTAAAAGAATAGAGAAGCATTATAAATGTTTTATTAAAGGGAAAACCGAATCTAATTATTCAAACGATTTAATTCAGAGCGGTCATACTTTTAATAAAAATTTTAAAATTTCACACCTAGAAAATAAGGGTCATAAATTGAATATACTCGAGTCTCTAGAAATAAATAAACTCAAACATTCAAATTGCTTGCTAAACGATCAGGTAGATCTCAATAATTCACCCTTGTTAAACATGTTCTAATAATTTTAGGTAATTTCTTTTTATTTTATTGCTAGTACGTAAAAATTCCCAGACCTTTTTTAAGGCATTAAAATTTTTAAATGGTTGTATTATACTTAGTTATATAAATATCACCTTAACTTGTAAGCTTGTGCATTCGAGATGTAACGTCCGAAGAAGCTACTGTGTAGTGAAACATGTCACGTTGTTAAATTAAATATAGTGGAAGTGTTTGTAAAAAATAGTGTTTGTTTTTTACATTTTACATCATATTAGTATGAATATATTTTTAGTTATGTTTTTCCACATTCAAAAAATTGAGTAATGTGCAAAATAACTTGAAACGCCCTGCGACTCTTAAATTTTAAGATCGATGTAATCTATAACCTTTGTTATTATACATACATATATCAAAGTTCCAGTAGTTCCGGAAATTGCCTGTTCAGATATTAAGTCACATTTAAGTAAGCCATGCTTGTCAATGAAACAAAAATATTTTTATTCGGTAAACTTTGACAAAATTAAGCAGTTGACAGATGCGTTATATTGTTGATTAGTGTTACTTGAATGTTTAAATATGTTTGGATTAGTAACATACTTATTGTAAAAATGTTAAAAGTTAGTAGAAGATTTTTTGGTGATCTAAAAGAACGATTCATTTGGTGTCAATTATACTTTACAGAGAGATTTTTCACACAAGTTTAAAAATAAGTTGAAGCAAGTTAATAGAATTAAAAAACAATTCAACAAAAAGTTTAAACATTGGTTGGAAGGTGAAATAATAGTTAAAAATATTTCGAATGTACCGACTCCCGCAGGAAGACCAAGAAATTTGAGAAATGTTACGAAAATAAACGTCGACAGTTATCTAAACTGAAATCATTTGAAAAATGACTCTTTGGGAGTAAGAACAATTTACTGGAGATTTTGTAAAGACATTTTCGAGAGATGAAGCTTTAGCTTTGATAACATATGCGAAGTTATCAAGATGTCAATATAATAATTTACAAGTACATTGTTTATTAATAAATACTGACCTATTTCCCAATTATGGTCAAACTGGTCGAGCCAAATCTAACTCCAACCCTTTATTAGTGGAATTTACCAAAATGGACGCTTTTATTAAAACGTGACAATTTTTAGGCTACACCATTAAATGATTATTTTTAACAACTGACTTATGGCAATAAGAACCCTTAGAAACACAAACATCAGATGAGTCAATGTTTATGTTATCTTTAGTTCTACTTCAGCTAGTTATAATCATTTGGAAAACTTCGTATTTATCTTCATCCAACTACTGCAGACGATATTCTTTTGAAACCACCAGAATAAACACTGAATCTTACATGCATTAATACGTTTAAACTCTAAAAAGTGGAGTGCTAGATCCAGTGTTGAAAAAAACCTTTTAAAGATAGAAAAAGACGTTTTCAAGCTGAACTTAGACGAAAACTTGATATAAATGTTAATGTGCCGCAGAAGAACTGGGAACTCAAACGATGGCAATACTGCCAGGAGATTTTTCAGTGATGCCCATATAGTTGCGGAAATCACAGGGGTTGGTGAAGACCTTATCATCAATTTTCCGACTATACCTACTTCAAGCTATGGTAAGCGAAAGAGCAATAAAAAACAAAACTTTAATAACTATGCTCAGAATACATCAAACCTTTTTCTAGAAATGGCTTCATCGGTTTATAAAATACTTTTACATGCGTACAGTATAATACAGTTTGCTTGTCTTCCGATTGGACAACAGAGCGAAGAAGCAGCGGAAGCATGAAATGAAGGTTTCAAAAGATTCAGTCAATTCGGTTGGCGAAATGCTCGCGAACTACCAGATAATGATTCTACATTCTGTATCTTTTGATCCGTATTTAACAAGTCTGAGGAACAGATGGAAAAAAGTTGTCAATTTTGAAATTAATGAGAAAACCACAGAACTTTTAATTTCATAATTATATTAAATGTCGCAGTGTGTATATAATGCTTGGAATAAATTTCATTAAAATTAACGCAATATGTTCTGAGAAAAACGCTGAAAATGGTTAAGCAATTTATAAAAATGAGTTTTCTTTGACATAGTACAACATTTATATGGGGTATCGGATTTAGAAGATTTGATAGTATGGATGATTTTTTAAATACCCGCTTGTTTTCTTTTTAACAACTGATTAAAATATATTGTCCCCAAATTTTAGAGATCTAAGCAACTGTTCACGTATTATGGAGTGTTTAATATCTTGCCACGGGCTCCCATAAGAAAGTACCATCGTGCAGCGCCTATGTTAACAGATCAAAGAAACATTCTTTAATTTATTGAATCAATTTCTCGCTTGATATTTGTGACGAATAAGTAATAAATTATAAAACTGCTTTCATTAGGCAATAAAATGCAACTTTTCTGTAATTACGTATTAATAACGTTCAGAGAAAATAGAGAATTCCTTGAAAAATATAATGTTGATTACTTGACATAAAAGTACTGCAGTTCCTCGGGCCAAAGTGAAATGGGGACAGTTTTAAAAAGCCACACCCAACGGAGGCAACAAAACCAAAAGTTGTTAAAAGTAAACTTGACCTAGAGAAAGTGTTTTGAACACATCTTCATTTCAAGCGGTTATACGAGGTAAACAGAAAACGTATGTATCCGACCATATATTCTTAGTATGTTTGTTTTCATATACAGGGTGAAAAGGAAATAACTATATATGTTTTACCATGTAAAAGTACGAGTTATTTTAAGCAAAAAATCTAATGTCATTATTTACATCATTAATAATTCAATTTTTATGGTTTTTGGATTAATTCGGCCGATGATTTGTGAAAATTCAAAACTAAGGTTTATGCCTACCACTAAGTAAAAAAAAAATACTTAAAACTTTCACAATATTAAAAAAAATAATCTTATGACATGTTTTAACAACATTGTAGCTTCTTGGGATGATAAAATTAGAATGAAATAACACCTTTAATACCTGATTAGGTCAGTTTGATGGCTAAGTAATAGACCTGTGTGTTTAAGTTTGTTTATATCTAAATATTCAAGTAAATTTAATTTATGCCTCTATTTTCTGTAAGTAAAACTTTAAAATGATTATTTTATTATTGGATTTTTCATAGTACGTAATACATTTATAAGTTAATAGATGGTACTTTTAAATTGGGATAAAATCAACAGAGTTTTTAAAAAACTTTTTCTCTTTAAAATATCAATCATATTTGGAGTATAACCATTACTGCAATTTGCTTAATTAAGTTCTTTTCGAAAATCAGGTTTGTTTATGGGTAATGTGATTAATCTATGATCACTATCAAAGGCAACTAGCTTATGTGGTATTTGAATGACATGAAGTGCAACGTATTGTTAAAAGTTTGTGAAAAACAGAAAAAAATATGTTTAGTGCTGCGAGAAAGTTAAACGAACTATTTGTTTCATTTTCTATATTCAATTTTATATTGGTATGTTTTATTTATAAATTCTTGAAATACATATATTTAGTTCTGCTCCTTTAGCAAGAAATTTGAAGCCGATTCAAAGATTAAAAAAGCGGTAAATTAGTTTTTACCCGGAATTTCTCTCGTAACAAGCTTCTCCAGAAATATAGCTATATATGCATATACATATACAGCTATTCATTAACAACTTAATGTATAATACACAGGATAAAAAGCAAATATTTCAGCAATTAAAAGTACAGCTAATTTAGGGCAAAAAAGGCCAATATGGTAGGTCAGTCAGGCAAGCTTTGGCTTTACAGGCATTCTAAAATAAGAGTTTTTTTTTGGAAAGGCGGAAACATTGCAGTTTTACTCTGTGAATTTTGCACTGACATTTTGAACGTTAGTTAAATTAAGGCATTCTATTCGATTTTAACACCCTTATTCACTAAACAGGTTTAAATTTAGACAAGGTCTAACTTAGACAATAGACAATAGACAGACAATAGACAATTTATTCGTCTTTTTAGCTACAAAAAGGTAGATAATACAAGTTAACAAAGGAATGTATGATCCCAACTTAAGTAACAATAAAAAGTAGAAAAACTCTTACTATTAAACACATTATCTTATATGCACTTTAATCGATTGATAACTACACAGTAAATACAAATAGTACATAATAAAGGACACACATATTTATAACAAATAAAGTAAATACAGAATGTAGTTTAATTAGGTTAACATATTAAAAAAATAACAGCATTCACCCTCTTCCCAGCAGATAAGTTTCAATTTTGTTGACAGAATAAAAAGTTTCTTTTAGTAGTAGCGTTTTTATTTGTTTTTTAAAAGGTGCTATGGTTTCAATCCTTTTTATATTTTCTGGCAGTAAGTTAAATAGTCTGCATCCTAAATAATGACTAGTTTTTTTAACATATTCATGATTGTGTTTTTCAATACAAAAATGTTCTCTATTTCGTGTCGGATAACTGTGAAAGAGACTATGCGAAATGAAGTTGTCTTGATTTTGATATATATACACTAAGAATTTTGTATATATAGACACTTGCTACTGTTAGTATTTTTTTATTTTTAAAGAGTTCCCTACAGAATGCCTTATATGACAAGTTAAAGATCAGTCTAATGATTTTTTTTGTATAACCAGCACTCTGTTCAGGTGCTGCGCGCTTCTCCATACTGCCAAATTATAGGACATAACTGGGTACGCGTTAGCGTAGTAGGCAGTTACTAAATTAGAAACACTTAATGAGTTTTTTAAAGATTTTATCATAAAAAAACATTTACTTAGTCTCGAACAAACATCATCTATATGCGAGCTCCACTCAAGATTAGAATCTATGGTAATTCCTGAAAACTTTGAACTATGGCTAACAGGCAAAGTCATATTATTAAATAAAATATTTAGATCTATTGGTTTGCGCATTTTTGTCTTAAATTCCATAGAGACAGACTTTGGTAGATTTATTATAAGGTTGTTTTTTTTACACCAATTTGAGAACTCAGCCAGTGTAATCTTAATTTTCTCCTCAAAAAGATTCTCATTTTTGGCAGAGATACATGAGATGTATTCTAGTAAGTGGTTTATAAATAACAAATTATATATAAATATAAATAAGTTACTTAACGGTCCTTTAATACCTAGTCTTTCAAATTTTTTAACAACAAAGTCAGGATCTATGGTATCGAATAAATAGTCTGTAGTAATTTCTGTCACATTACCTTCCAGAAATTCCAAAGGTGTCATTTAAAACCTAAAATAACAATAGAAAAGTTGTTATCCTAAGACCCCAGTATAAAACTAATTTGAAACTGATACCATTGTCTAAACTATTACAAAGTTGTAGCTAATCACGTTATACGTAAATCAAAAGAAACCCAATACATTTAAATAAATCAATATAATAAATAAATTAATAATTAAATAGAATATTCGATCTTGAAAGAAAAAGTAAATCTATTTGCTACATTCCAGAATGCGTTGCATGTTGTGATAAATAACGGTCTTAAATAGATATAAATAATTAAATTAGAAACTTGAATTAAAGAGTGGACAAAACGATCAACTATTAATAAAACATGACAGGGCTGAGGACGCTAAGGAGGATTGTACTGGTATTTTTTTGTCGTTATACAGAAATAAACCATTTGATTATTTAAATATTTGCGGTGTGATATTAACACCAGAGGTAAGTTGAACACAAAATTGTATCTACAGGGTTATTCAGAATTGAGGGAATACCTCAATGCTCAATGCAATCACCCTCGGAGATTGTTTTCAAATTTTTACGTGTCGAGATTCCTAGATGCCATAAGACATGTTTTCTCAATTCCGTCGGTCTGTCTGTAGGTCTATAGGTCTGTCTTTTCGCAATATAACTAAAAAACTATTTAACCAAATGTTGGTAAAAAATTAAGGGTCATATGGGGATGACCTGGTAATATTTAGATCAAACTCCAATGTGGAGAAACAAAATGGCGACCTAACGTTAAAATATACCTAAATATTAAAGCAATTGGTATTAAAAAACTACTTATCCAATTTACCTTAAATTTCACACAAAAATCAGCTAATAATATTTTGGTAGGAATTCGAGATGGTGAAAACAATTTGGCGGTCGAATAAAATATTTAAAAATTCAGCCTGAAAACACTACTTAATAAATTGATTTGGAATTTTGTGCAAGAATTAATTGTGGTATAGAGATAGACTGGTAAAATTGTATTACGAATTCAAAATGGTTTTAGCGTCCCTATATGACAAAAAAAATATCTTTCCTCATTTCCGCCAGTCTGTCTAAAATGTTTACACAGCATATATCCTTTACTAAATGAACATGAATAGAACTAAATTGGGTCACACTTTACTATTCCTAATAAAAGGAAAGATTAAAACGACCTTTTTCCAAAAATTCAAGATAAGCATTCGGTGTGTTTTTTCTGGAGCATCTGAAAATGTTATTTAAAATTCATTTTGGTAAGAGGGCTGTGGAAAAAAAACCTATTTAATCGATTGACTAGAAACATTGCGTCCTAGGTTTAATAAATGTATTAAGTTAAAAGTGCTTATTTTTCTCGTGCCCGAAAAATGGATAGATAGTTTAATAAAACCACAAAATTCCCGATTCTTGATCAAGAATTTCTTGTTTGACAGTGAGTGGGAAAAAGCTGTCAATAGTAAACTTCGTATTCCAGAGTTGGCCTATGCTACAGAAAACCTTTGCTGTCTGGACCTCTGCTATGCAAGACTTGCTGTGATGTACTAAAAAAAGAGGGGCGGTTACTTTATGCTGTATAATCCTGCACCAGGTGTTTCACTATAAATAACTAACATAAAATCGACACCTTAATCAGCGTAGGCGTTGCGACGCCTAGAAGAAACAAAACAATCGCTGGAACTTTAAAGATCTCAAATTTCAAAAATATGTCAATAACCAAGGCATTTTTGATATCTGGCCGAACCTGATGGCTATTGTGGTTACTGAGATATGCAGGGTTTTTCACTTAATCTCCAAACGTCAATTTCTTAGAAATTAACGAGGATATCAAAATTTGGTAAAAAGTTTTTTTTTGTAAAATATAATAATATGGGGCTAAAAGAAAATCGAAGCCGTCATCAATATAGGTACCGCAACGAAAAAAAAAACTTTAGAAATCTAAATTTTAAGTGTCGGCCTTTTCAAGATTTTTTGTTAATTGCATCAAATTCATTGCTGTATGGATTTCTGAGATTCAACGGGTTTTTAGTAGAATAATAATTTCATACTTTTTTCAATTAGGCACTTGATATGGAACATTTATTTCAACTGTTTCAAATTTCTAATTTATATTTAAAAAACTGAGGGCTATAGCTTCAGGCCTCTTCATAGACAGGGGCCCCAGCACAGATCTCGGGTGATGTTTTGCGGTGATTTTGAATAAATAGGCGTATCGCTCACATGCAGAGGGGAAAAAGTATGTTATCTGCGAAATAAAAGACGGAGAACAAAGACTGCCTATGACTTTTTTATGAAAATTTATTTAAAAAAAGGACCTCTGAATACTTACAGCTCCAGGCCCCGTTAGTACTCAATAAGGCCGTGAAAATTTATTTTTAAAAAATTGTATATATTTCAAAAAATAAATCATTCAAATATACTCCATTGAAAGACCCGCTATATCACAAGAACTAATAGAGCAGCCGATTTAGTGCAAATAACCAAAAAGCGTTAAAAATAGAGGCAGATCTGAGAGAATTTTAAGTTTCTTCAATTATTTTAACTAAATATTTTGATATCCTCGTTAATTTTCGAGAAATCGGTGTTTGGAGCCTAAGTAAAACCACCTCTATATCTCAGTGACCAATATAGCTGATACAAATAAAACAAAATATCTTAGAAATAGACGTATTGATAGAACAATGTTCACACAGTATTGATAAAACAATGCGGTATTGGACCCATATTTTCAAATAAAAGTTTATCTCTTGACAGTAAATTGTACTTTAGGTTATTTTCAAAAGCTCTATATTCCAATTCCAATTCCAATATATGTTTTTGGCACTGCACTTCGCAACTTGCCAGATTGCTCCCCGTCCGGAGCTTACTCGCTTTATCCGGCGACCCTCGGAGCGAGATACACTTTATTCCGGTTTGGGGACGTTATCGGTGGGATGTCCGGATGGCGAGCTCTGAGCTCCCGGTCACCCCGTGTATTTCAAAATCTTTAAATTTGACTTTATTTAAAAACTTTCTAATGCATCTTGGCTTCCACTAGATGCCCCTTGAGAGTACTACTGGTCTCACGAGATAACCTTTTCTTTCAAGCTATCCCCTTACCCCTCCCACTCCCGCCACGTAGCGGCCGTTACGCTAATATTCTATGAAGAACTGCGGCAGACGAACGGGATAGAATGCGGGAACAACTAGGCCTCACACGTTCACAGCGTATGCTCCCTTTCTAGCGGGGTCGTTAGTTTCCACTCTGAGCGGTTGAGTCTCCCGTTTCCCCCCGAAATAAAGCAGTAAAACCGAACACGTGGCACCACTTATGTTAACAACACACAGATCTGCATTCGACGAGACGAACCGGAAAACTAAAAAGCTCTATATTCAATTTGGTTTTCTAAAGTTGGCTTCTGCTACCTAGAACTTTGATGCTTGGGCCTCTGCTACCCGGGCCTTTGCTACCTGAGGCACAACTCAATTATCACATCCTAGGACATGGAATGTGATATATTCAAAGTCTTTAGAATTAAACACATCAAATGGCTATCACGAATTATTTAAAATAATTCTTTAAGCTAAATAAAGATCGATGCTTTTGTCAGGATAGGCGTTGCGACGTCAAAAATCTCAAATTTCAAAAATATGTCAATTTCTAAGGCATTTTTGACATTCGCACGAATTTTATGACTATTGTAGTTACTGAGATATACAAGGCGATTCCCTTAAATTCCAAACGTTGATATTTGGAAATTAACAAGAATATTAAAACTTGGTAAAAAGTTATTTTGTTTTGTAAAAGGTAACAATTTGAAGCTAAAAGAAAATCGAAACAGTCATTATTATAAGTACTGGACCCCAAAAGAAAACAAACTTTAGAAGCCTAAATTTTAAAAATCGGCCTATTTTCACGACTTTTTTGATATTTGCATCAATTAATCATAATATTAATAATCATGATTGTTTCTTACTTCTAATTTATATTAAGAAGTCATTTATTAGAAAAATAAAATAAAAAGAAGAAAAACAGTCAGGTCTCAACTAAAGCCTCGTGATAGATAGGGGCCCCAGCACAGATCTGGATTGACGTTTTGCATTGATTTTGAATGAATAGGGGTATGGCTCACATGCAGAGGATTAAAAGACGGATTTTTTTTGTGAACGTTTATTTAAAAAAAGGTGCATCTGATACGTATAGCCTTAGGCCCGGTAAATACTCAATCCGACCCTGAAAACAGTTTTGTTAAAAAAAATATATATATTTCAACAAATATATCATTGAAAAAATATATTCCATTAAAAGACTCGCTATATCACAGGAACCAATAGAGCAGTCAATTAAGCGCAAATAACAAAAAAGTCTTAGAAATACAGGCAGATTTGAAATTTAGAATTTTAAGTTTCTTCGGTTATTTTAATTAAATATCTGTTTTGTGCCAAATATTGATATCCCCGTTAATCTTTGAGAAATCGGCGTTTGCAGTTATATAGTACTCAAGTTGATACAAATAATACAAATATCTTAGAAATCGAGGTATTTTTGAAATCTAAAACTGCGAATTGCCGCACTTGCTTTAGTGCTTCTTAACGTTTTTACTTTACTCTTAAATTAACTTCATCAACTAATATCTTTTTACTAAATTTGTACAAGAACTACTATTTTTTTACGTTTAAAATGTAATATTTCGAAATCCAATGGGTCCGAGATTTTTTCAGATCTTCACGTTTCAGGATCTCTAGTTGCCGAAAAACATGATTTCTCAAATCCGTCGGTCATTCCGTCTGTCTACCTTTTCGCGGCACAGCTAAAGAACCACTTATCCGATTGACTTCAAATTTCGATAAAAAATTAAGGGCCATATGGGGACGACCTGATAACATTTTGGTGAAAATCCTATATGGCGAAGCAAAATGGCGGTCTAGTCAAATGTAAAAAAAAATATTAATAAAAAACTACTTGTCCAATTTATCTCAAATTTGCAAAAACGTCAAGTAATATGTCGGAATCAACTGGTAACATTTTAATACGAATCCAAGATGGTGGAACAAAATGGCGGATTACTATACTAACATATTTAAAAATTCAGCTTGAAAAAACTGCTGCTTAATGGTTTCACTTCAAATTGTGTGCCATAACTAATTGTGGTATAGGGTTCAATTAGTAAAATTGTGGTACTAATTCAAAGCATGTTTGTAATCCTAAAAAAATCACCATCTCG
The DNA here is from genome assembly GCA_030620095.1 of Kuschelorhynchus macadamiae. Taxonomy (NCBI): domain Eukaryota; kingdom Metazoa; phylum Arthropoda; class Insecta; order Coleoptera; family Curculionidae; genus Kuschelorhynchus; species Kuschelorhynchus macadamiae. Next base: position 202,977 of record JAUTXW010004259.1, read on the forward strand.
GGTATTAGAGTAAGTTGAGGAGAGATGGCTCAGCTTTTTTGAAATCCATTTATTTAAAAAACCGTTGCAAAATAAGATATATCAATTACACTCTGATATATTTACGGTGATATACTATCACGAATATTGTTTATTAGTTTATCTAACATGCTATAAACTTTGGTAAAAAATTAAAAACTATTTTTTGAAAAAAGCCATCTATCCCACATCATGAAGGTGAGTTGGCTCAGTGCTGAAAGAGAGATGGCTCAATCATAAAAAAAATCCAAAAACTAAACTTAAACCTATTTGAAGAAAATGGTCTTAAAAACTAATCCTGTTAGGTTTTACAAATAAGCTTTTCATCAAAAATTCATTTAAAAAAATTTTTAAAGAAAACAACTTAAAAAACTAATCACATTTTGATCTTGCAAATAAGCTTCCCACAAGGATCACAAAAGTTTACGTATTTCGAACAGCATTCGTGAAGCCATTTTTCACAATGAACACGTTTAATCCAGTCATCTGATTTAGAAGTTTCTGAATATACTTCTAAACAACCGACGCAGCATTCAGAATCAGAGTCATCCATATCTGAATCGTCATTAAGGATCATTGTTTCTGAATCTTCATCAGAAGATGATTCTCTTACCAACATTCGTTTGCTTTTTTTAACTTGGGTACTATTTTTCTGTTGGCATTTTACTTTTTTAGAGGTTTTTGAACATTTCTCTTTTTTTTTTGACAATATTGTCCTTAGATGTTAGTACCATCGCCAATTGCCTGCCTCGTTTTTTTACCGAGGCTACTTCAAATTTCAGGGAGAAATTGCATCCATCGTTTTCCTGTGGTAATTTCAAATGTGATCGGTGGAGAAGCTGGTATTTTACCTGAAAGGTCAACGTCTTCATTCTCTAAAACCTCTCCATCGTCTTGCAGTTGACTCTCATTCCAGTTGAATGCTACCGGCATATTCTGGTGTAACTTCCCTTTACATCTGAGAGCTATAACTTTCAGGTTCACGTTCATGATCTTCCAGCGACAAGTATGCATAGTCTGGTATTACAGATGGATTGAATGGCACGATTCCGGTTGCTTTGAAAGCAGAAACCGCGTTACTAACTGAAGCAGATTTGTTCCAAGCGAATGCAAACAGCTCACCAAACTGAAGCATCGTAATTTTTCTTTCTGGGTTGTTTTTCATGTACATGTTACAAGCGTAATGATAATTAGACTTCAAATATTTAAAAAATGCCCTATCTAGCGGCTGCAAAAACTGCGTTGTATGACTTGGGAGGCAAAATAAAGTAATTTCGTTTCCTTCAGCGTACTTCAGCATTTCCGGATCATTACAATGAGAAGAATGACCATCTAGGATGAGCAGAACTTTGCCTGGAGGTTTCCGTGGAACAAATTGCTCTTTTAACCAGCGTAAAAAGATAGTGCTAATAATATAAGCCGACTTTTCCGACATATACACAACTGAACCTGGAGGAATGCCATCTTCAAACTTCCTTTTGTGTTCTTGCCTTTGAAACTGATATATCAGGATTCTGCATGAGAAATAGCTTTAGCCAAGGATAACCAGCTTTTTCAAGATTCTTGTTAAAGTTGTGTGTAATGCCAAGACGTTCAGCTAATTTATAAGCCATTGTGCGAACATCGTCCCTAGTAGGAGCAAACCCACGTTGCTGTAACTTCTTAATATGTTTAACAATTTTACGTTCTGCTTCCATTCCCAATATTGATGATGATCTTAGAGTACGTTTTTTTAGGTCATTCTTACTTTTTCTTCTTCGCAAAGTGGTAGATGGAATACTAAAATGACACGCTGCTTCATTTACTCCCATTTCTTCAGAATTAATCGCTTTCACCGCTTCAGCCAACTGGTCTTCTGTCCAATTATCTCGGTCGCAGTTGCCTTTCCGTACATATTTTATAGGCATTACTGAAACAAATAAAATGTGTTATGATAAATAAAAAAAAACTCATCTGAAAATGATCTCTGTTTTTTACATAAAACTTAATTAAATTTACAACGATTTGGAGCTTATTATAGAGAATTAAAACAAAATTTGAAAACTATAGGTATCTTAATTTTTTGATAAAACTCTTTTTTGTAAACTTTGAGCCAACTCCCCTATTCATATAAGGGGAGATGGCTTACCACATTATCAGAGAATGGTTGCAGTCTACACAGAATTTTTAGGTTAGAATTATTATAAAACGTTTGCTTGACAACCTAAAAACAAATAACCCTTAAATAATGAAATGTCTCACCTTATAAGCTTCTTTGAAATTTTTTCAGTAAAATTTTATGGTAGATTTAAAACTGTAAACACCGATTACTGGGAAATTATTCGATAAACTTCCGCGATTTTGCCGCCAAACATACACCTGACGTATAACGACTGCCGACTAAATGCAGAATAAGTTACAGGCAAGCGCTAATTCCAAATAATTCGACTGCGCCATCTCACCTACTGAGTTACGACGAGTTACTCTACATATCTTCACGTTTTACCATCTTTAGAAGAAAAAAGACATATTTTATCAATTCCGTCGGTCCGTCTGTTGGTCTGTCTCTCTCTCTAAAACTATTTACCTTCCAATTTTAACCAAAATTAAGAGTCATATATACATCCTATATCCTGCATGAAACCCATATTATCAGTCTTTACCTACTCCGTTATTCCGCCGATATTTTTTAATTTTCTAAATGGTTTTCGTTAACGATCCGCTTGTCGTTATGTTATAGTGGGGTATTATTTAGGGTTACGAAATATCTGCGGATCAACGGAGTCGGTAGAGACTGATAATATAAGTTTCACGCAGAATATAAAATCTATATGTGTCTTGAGGATGCCAAAGTAAAGTTGCGAAACGTCGACTATTTAAAAAAAGACTTTTGTTTTTTTACTAGATCCTAATCCCAAATAATACACCACTCTAACATAACAAACAAGATGATTGTTTACGTAAACCCTTTAGAAACTTAATATGTAGCAAATATCTGTGCACCAACGAAGTAGGTAAGGACTCATAATGGGCTTCACGCAGGCTATATAATCTATATGTGTGTCCTGATGATGCAAAAATAAAGTTTTGAAATAATACACTACTCTAATATAACAACAAAGGATCGTTAACGAAAATCATTTAGAGAGTTAAAACAATTATTACTATAAAAACTAATTTGGATAATTTGCCTGAAATTTTACACAAAAATCAAGTATTACATAAGAATGAACTGGTAACATTTTGATATGAATACAAGATAGCAAAACAAAATAGCGGCCTAATAAAATATTTAAAAAATTAGCCTGAAAATAATATTCATTAAATTAATTTCAATTTTTGTGCCAGAATTAAGTGTGATATTCTGCCAGACTTACTTATTTCTCGTTATTTGAATCCCACCTCCGCTATGGCCTTCCCTTTTGGGGCTGCTGTACCATCGAGCAATTTCGTAGTATTTTTATGCTTCAAAAGATTCAATTGATAATTTACATTTTTAAAAAGCATTGACCTATCGAAATTCTTTTCGATTAATGTTTTGATATGTCTTATTTTAGATATATTTTGCTTTGTCCATAAAATTGTAAAATTTTTCTGCGGCAATAAAGCATACTTTTGTTTGTTTGTTTGTTATTGAGATAAATTGGTAAAGTTATGGTACGAATTTAAGATGAAAAAACAAAATAGGGGCCAAATGAAATTTAAAAAAAATCGACGTAAAAAAATCTTATTAAATGGTCTCTAAATTTTGCAGAAAAATTAAATGTGAAAATGGGATAAACAGGTACGAATTGCATATGACGTAACAAAATGACGGTATGTGTCCATGTAAAAGCAACTATTGAATTTATTTTAAATTATGCCGAAAAGTCAAGTGTAGCATAGGTAGAAAGTAAGTGGTAGAATATTGGTAGGAATCCAGTATGATGGAACAAAATGGCGTCCAATATAATGTTTGAAAAGACAGTATATGTAACATATTCACGCAACCCGTTCAATAAAAGTTTTTGATTATGCCATTTAGAAAAATTTTTAAATTTTGGGATTAAGGTAAGGTCAAGGGGTACTTCTTTTTTGAAATATTTTCAACTTCCTGTCACTTCCGGTTTAACCGGAAGTTGGAATCAACTTGCTTATTTTAAATGTATGTATTTTATGATATTTTTGGATCCTACGGAGAATTTTAATGCTATTTTATGTAGCATGTCCTATACCTAGGTTCAAGCGTTCTTAAGATATTTGACCTTGAACCGAAAATGAGCCTTCGGGGTACCAAATTTTAAAATCCCATATTTTTGTAAGTTTTGAAGATATAATCTTCATATTTTGCAGACGATCGGTAAATAATCTTAGGTTTCTATTTTTTTTATTGAATTTGTCTATTTTTATACAGGGTGTCCTAAATTCAGCGGCAAACATTCACATTTTCAAAGCCGCTAAAGTCCGTTTTTTTAAATGGGACACCCCATAACTATGCACTATCAAATGTAGAATTTCATTTTCTATCGAACTGTATTAAGGTTCCCTATACCTATTCGTAACCATTTTCGAAATAATTGGGTTTTATAAAAATATCGTATGTAATTGCTTAAATGTTTACATGTTCCAATGGTGAGCCATGGAAAAACAATTGAGATCCAATATCCAATATGACAGATGATTAGTATGCCTTATTTATCGAAAGCTGTCAGTGATAAACTAAATCTTCTAAATCGAAATGGAAGAATACTCAAATGCTGATATTCTCAATCTATTTTATATTCATGGAGAATGTTATAAAATTTTGGAGAGAACGTGTCGTGTATTTAATGAACGCCACACTGATTTGCCGCCAATGAACAAGTCAAAATTCAAGAAGATTGAAACGAACTTTTTGCGTTTTGGCAAGGTTAAAGTTACAAAAAATGTTCCGAAACCAGTGAGAAATGCCGAGAATAACGTAATAAACACATTAGCTTATTTCCACGCAAACCCGCAAAGTTCAATACCGTCGGCAGAAAACGATTTGGGAATTTCTTCTTCATCTGTCCAAAGAATCTTGAGCGAACATCATATGCACCCTTATTCCTTCCAAAACGTGGCCAACAAACAAGCCTTGAGACCTGGTGATGACGTCCGACGAATAGAATTTTGCCAATTCATGTTTTTGAAAATTCAAGAGGACCCTCAATTCCTTTCAAAAATATTTTGGACCGATGAAGCGAAATTTTCTAGAGAAGGAATAACAAATAAAAGAAACGAACATTTCTGGGCAGCAGAAAATCCGCACGCTTTACGCGAAACGCGTTCTCAAGAGAGGTTTAGCTTCAATGTTTTCGGTATATTATTAAATGATCAGGTGCGGTACTGTATTTATGAAGACAATTTAAACAGTGATAAATATTTGGAAACTACGAGGGACGGTTTCTGAATTTATAGAAGAAATTCCTATTGGTGAGCTGCAAAATTATTGGTATCAATTAGATGGGACACCAGCACATAATTCCGCTGCAGTTTATCTCCAATTATCTCGAATTTTTAAAGATCGCTGGATTGGTCCCAATGGCCCTTGGAGATGGTTCCCGCGATCGCCTGATTTAACAACGCTAGACTTTTATTTATGGGGATTTATCAAAGGTAGAGTCTATGCTTCCCCAGTAAATAACCGACAAGATTTACTGGACAGGATACGAACAGCTTTTGCCGAATTAGAAAACGGACAAATTCAACGGGCCACAGCAACTGTACAAAGAAGAATTGAAATGTGTCTTCAAATGAACGGACAGCATATAGAACATTTGTTATAATTCAATTTTATTATTTTATTTATTTATTGTTGATTGTTAGATTGCTATAATATTTTTAAGTTCACTAAAACAAGTTTAGAACAGTCTCGAACTTAGTAGATATGGTTAAAAATAATGTAAACAATTTATTACATTTTTTATAACTTTAACTTTTCCGAAACGAAAAAATTTCGTTTCAATCCTCTTCAATTTTCTCTTGTTCATTAGCGATAAATGAGGATGTTTTTCATTAAAAACATGGCACGTTCTCTCCAATATTTTGTAACATTCAGCGAATATAAAATAAATTGAGAATATCAGGTTTTGAGTGTTATTTTATTTTAATTTAAAAGTTTCAAATCAGCTGTCATGTTGAATAGAAAAGCACAATTGTTTTTCCATGGCTTACTACGGGAAGGTGTAAGCATTTAGCAAATACATATGATAGTTTAATAAAAACCTGATTATTTCGAAAATGGTTACGAACAGGTATAGGGAACCTTAATACAGTTCGATAGAAAATTAAATTCTACATTTGATAGTGCATAAAGTTATAGGGTATCCCATTTAAAAAAACGGACTTTAGCGGCTTTGAAAATGTGAATGTTTGCCGCTGAATTTAGGAAACCCTGTATAAAAATAGACAAATTCAATAAAAAAAAAATAGAAACCTGAGATTATTTACCGATCGTCCGCAAAATATGAGGATTATATCTTCAAAACTTACAAAAATATGAGATTTTAAAATTTGGTACCCCGAAGGCTCATTTTTGGTTCCAGGTCAAGTATATTAAGAACGCTTGAACCTAGGTATAGGACATGCTACATAAAATAGCATTAAAATTCTCCGTAGAATGGAAAAATATCATAAAATACAGGGTGTTCCATTTAAAATAAGCAAGTTGATACCAACTTCCGGTTAAACCGGAAGTGACAGGAAGTTGAAAATATTTCAAAAAAGAAGTACCCCTTGACCTTACCTTAATCCCAAAATTTGAAATTTTTATCTAAATGGCATCATCAAAAACTTTTAATGAACGGGTTGCGTGAATAACCCTGTATACTGTGACTATGTACTGATTAAATTGGGTCACACTTCACTATTTCTAACAAATAAAAAAAGTTATAACGAGGAAAGTTCCGGGTAAAGGAAATTTACCGATTTTTTTTTGTTACCTTCAAAACTTCTATGTAAGCAACTAATAATTTATATAATATTATTAATAACAATACTTTTCTGCTCAGCGGCTTACGGTAATTTTCTGCTTTTTAATTAAGTAGGTTGTTAACACATAAGTTCTTATTACATGTGCGGCAAAATCTAGACAAACTGTTAACGCTTTGCAAGGTAGTAAATTATTTTAACAGGTAAAATTAAATTCGCTAAGATGTATGTTTTATTTTATTTTCCTCGCAAGTTAATTTATATGTGGCAGTTTGTATAGACTTAAACACTTAGCAAATTACGAAATAAAAAATTATACAAACCTTAGCCGTTAATTGTTACTTTCTCACCCACTTTCCATCTACCGATGTTTGCAATAAATCAAAAGCAATACTAATTAAAAATTTTATAACGTCGTTTAAATAATAAGATGCAAGCGTTAAGTTGGTTTTAAAACCCTTTTCTTTTTATAACTTTGTCTTAACCATATGTTGTTCCCCCGAGGGATTGAAGAACAACGTCACCTAAATTATTCTTTGGTTATTTTACTACTGTTCTACGCTTGGTTCTGTAGCATCTGAACAGTTGATCCTACACGAATCAGGTAAATACATAAAGAAACGTCTATTTTTCTCTAGAGGTTGGTACCAAAACCAGCTCTATTAGTGTTAAAAGTAATTTTAAGAAATTTTTGAATTGTAGCGTGCACGAAATTATTTTGCCAGGATTTAAACTCTTGCCATAAAACCGATTTGACAAATGAAAATTTTAACCTTTTTATTACAAAACATTTATTTACATTTTCTTATCCGTAGTTAAAAAATTGTGTAAAGTCAAATTCAAATAAAAACGCACATAACTTTCATTTTATAGAAAACTGATACCTTTTTCACTGTAGCCTGGCAATACAAGCTGAAAATTTTACAGACATATCAGAATAAGTGGTATATATATATATATATATATATATATATATATATATATATATATATATATATATATATATATATATATATATATATATATATATATATATAAACGACAACGTACCTAGAAAAAACAACTAAAAATAAAATAAAAAGTTCACCAATAAACCCCGAAATTCAACAAAAAATCATAAGGAAGGGAAAAGTCGAGCAGATGTCCTAAACTCTATGGTTTACCAAAAATAAACAAACCAGGGGCGCCTATCAGACCTATTGTTTGCGCTGTTAATTCGCCGCTACAAAAACTGGAGAAATACCTTTCTGAAATTATGCAACCAACTGTAGAAAAAGCTGATTCATTTGTAAAAAACTCGGAGCATTTCACTCGAATTATACGAGATATCGTCCTTGAAAAAAACGATATCATAGCAAGCCTAGATGTCAAATCGTTATACCCCAGTATTCCCCGACGAAGCATTGGACAAGATTGCTATGAACGAGGATTTCCAGGCACATATAATAGAACTCTCGCAGCATTGCCTCAAAAATACTTATTTTTCTTTCAACGGGCAAATGTATAAACAAATGGATGGTGCTCCAATGGGGTCCTCGCTATCACGAGTAGTCGCGAATTTATTTATGATATACTTTGAGAAAGAAGCTCTTGAGAAAGCAAGTTTAAAACCCAAATTATGGATTCGTTATGTGGATGACATATTTATTATATGGCAACATGGTCATGCAGAACTTGAAAAATTTCGGACTCACGTAAATTCAATCCACCCCAGAATACAATTTACTCTAGAGCTAGAGGAAAACAACAAACTACAATTTTTAGATGTTTTGGTCACAAAACTACATAACGGACATTTCGAATACACCGTGTATAGAAAACCAACACATACAGACAGATATTTAAATGCAAAATCACATCATCACCCAGCACAAATTCAAGCTGTGGCAAATACTCTAATATCTAGATCCGTGCGACTAACTGAAACACAGACGAGACAAAACGAACTTAAGGTAATATCTAGTGCTTTAAAGAAAAATAGCTATACAAATCGCACCATAGAGAAAGCTATTAATGCACAGGTTTCCCGAACAACGAACAACAAAAAATATGAACCGGGAAAGCAACGAGTAGTCTTACCATATGTAAAAGGCACAACAGACAGAATCGGAAGAATTCTGAGGAAACACAACATACAAACAATACACAAGCCACAAACAACTATAGGTAAACTACTCGGAAACCCAAAAGATAAAATCAAACTGGAAAACCACGGAGTGTACAGTATTCCGTGCCAGGACTGTGAAAAGTTGTACGCAGGGCAAACTAACAGGCGAATATCAGCAAGAGTGGAAGAGCATAAACTCATCATCAGAAATAAACAAACAAAACCTCAGCTTTATTCCTACATCATCAGGAAACCGGCCATAAAATAAATTTCGATGGGTGTAGGGAGATTGCCAATATAGAACATTATAAGACCAGAATAATCCGAGAAGCCATAGAAATTGAAAAGCAAGGTGATTTAAATAAAAGAGATGAATCATTAAAACTACCAACAGTATGGAAGACAATAATCGACAAATCTAAAATCGCAAAAACTCAAGCGCAATTAGCAAACAGCACCATCCGGAAAACATAAATAACGACCAACGCCTGCGCAGATATAACCTTCGGCCCCGAGTAGGGGTATAAAAGGAAGCGTCGCAGTAACCAACACTTCAGTCTCTATTCGGACGCAAGAAAGAAAGCTTCGAAAATGCCAAATGTGATTTTGGCGAAACGTCAGCAAAACTGTTCTTTTCAGAACGACAGTAGTGAACAGATGTACACCCGGAATGAAAACACATTGTATTTTTCCATCCGTGAAGGAGTAAAAATCAACATATATATATATATATATATATATATATATATATATATATATATATATATTAACTGGACTTCTTTCTTGGGTATAGGTTTATTTGCAAATTCAAACAATGGGATTAACTTGACGTTTCGCCTATCGTAGTAGGCTTTCTCAAAAATTGTTCATTCCTTTATTTTTTTTTGGTATATAAGGCTTTCCTTTCCTATCTACAATTAATTTAAAAATCATTTAGTGATCTAATTATAAAAAGATATTTACAATTTTTTTAAAAACTAATTTAAAACTTTATACTATTGACAAATAATTATTACAAAATTAATAAAATAAGGTTACATACCTCGAAAAATGCATGTTGATTATTTATTTATATTTGATGATAGGTAGCAAGTTAGTGGTTTGCCAGGCAACTCATGGCACAGTTTTAGGTAAAAAGGTGTTCTTATCGTAGTACGTTTTTTTGAGGAATTTAAAGATAATTTTTTGCTATTTTTTAATTTAAACCTTAGAGTAGAATCAGTTGATTTTTACTCCTTCACGGATGGAAAAATACAATGTGTTTGCATACCGGGTGTACATCCGTTCACTACTGTCGTTCTGAAAAGAACAGTTTTGCTGACGTTTCGCTAAAATCACATTTGGCATTTTCGAAGCTTTCTTTCTCGCGTCCGAAAAGAGACTTCAGACTTTCAGTCTCTATTCGTACAATTTGTTTCTTTCTGATACATCGTTCATGTCCCTTAAGCCTAGTCGATATGGATCGTCTAGTTTCTTCAATATAGACATCACCACAGAAACAAGGAATTGCATATGCTCCTTGCGTTTGGAAATGAATAATGTCCTTTGGCGATTGTAAACATTGTCCAAATATGTGTTGAAGATTGTACGTATGTTGGACCGGCAAAGCAACGCTGCAATCTGGTCTGTGGTTCCGTGTATAAATGGAAGAACTACACTTCCTATCGGTAATTCCTTATTAGTATCATTTCGTGGAGTAGGATGATTATATTTTCTAATTGACCGTCTAATATCCAAAGTGCAATATCCATTCTCTCTTAAAGCTTGAGTCAGTTTCTCTGTTTCCAACTGTAAAGAAATTTGGTCACAAATCGCAAGGGCTGTGTAAACCAATGAATTAATAACAGATTGTTTTTGTGCTGGGTGATGATGGGAATTTACATTTAGGTACCTGTTCGTATGCATTGGTTTTCTATATACAGAGTATCCTAAGGAATCATTCTCATTCTATTGTACAAGAACATCTAGAAAGGGAATCGTGCCTTCTGATTCAATTTCCATTTAAATTTTATATTAGCATATTGTTGATTTAGATGATCAAGAAACCCAGGAAGCTTTTCTGGACCATGCGGCCAAATTACAAAAGTGTCGTCTACATATCTGAACAATTATTTTAGCATTAACGGAGACGACTCTAAGGCTTCCTCCTCAAAAGCCTCCATAAAGATGTTGGCTAGCACTGGTGAGAGCAAAAATCCCATGGTTGCTCCTGAGGTTTGTTCATAAAAAGTTCCTTGAAAAACAAAATATGTTGATATAAAACCTGTTTCAATTAGATCTAAAGGTGAGTTGTCAATATTATTATTGTGAAATAAGCCTGATATTACGGAAGTTGAATCATTTATAGGCATATTCGTATATAGCGATTCTACATCGAACTGACTAAAATATCTTTGGGACCCGATTGGATTGATTTTAGTTTTTCTACAAAATGCGTTTCTAATATATGAATGTGTTTTTCCTGCAAAATTATTAAGAATATTTGAAAGATATTTACCAGTTTTTCAAGTAGGAGATCCTATTGGACTGACGATAGGTCGAAGTGGTACATTAATTGTGTATTTTAGGTAGTCTGTAGAACCGGAGAATCCTTAAGCTGCTTGGCCTTAACATTTTCTTCTCCTCTGCTGGTAGGATGGATGCATTTATAAGGTTGGTTATCCGTCTCTCAATTTTATTGGTCGTCAATTGATAGATTCGACTTAGGCGGGTTAGAATTTTTGATAATCTTCGCTGTTTTATACCTTATTACGTCAGTTTCTTCTGCATGGACAGAAGATGACACTATGTTTTCTGCGAGTATGTCCTTTGGTGTAATGGTGAAGTTTTGGCCTTTAGAGAGGACGGATTGTTCTGCTTCAGTAAGGATTTTGGAAGATAAATTTATTACGGTGCCTTGTGGTGGTTTTATTGGTCTTTGGTTGCCCAGCAGTCCTTCGAACTTTTTATGTTGCTTAATAGTAACTGCTTGATGTATCCTTCCCGCTTGCGCATTTTCATTGCAATCTAATCGAGAGTTCTAAATTTTTAATATTCAAGTATAAAAGCTATTTTTAAATGAATATTTAATAACTTACGAGCGTTTATATCCAAATCTCGTCGAGTAGCTTTTATCCTTTCTCTTACCAAAGCCATACTGGCTTGTTGTAGATAATCCTTGCACTTTCTGATGTAACGTGGTGTTTCATCTGTAGAGATTTTGGTACTACGTCTTCATCTCGGCATCTAAGAAAAAAGGCTAATTGGCAGGGTAGCTTCTTCTTGTTGTTCCTGAGATCGCCAAAAGTTTTGGCATTCTTCTTGATTTCCTCCCCATAGAGGTTAGCTAACATAAAACGAAAGCTTTCACGGCTGTAGTCAATTAAGAAATCATGGTTCTTGGGATTAGACCATTTCAAAATGGATTCACTTGCCGACGTTTCGCCTTCGATTGCTTCAGGGATTTTTACTTCAAGAGATCGGAACACTGAATGAGCTCGGAGAGACTGTGTCTACCGAACCTTGACTAAGTGTAATGATCGGTTTCCACGTATGATGTAGAAAAAAGTCCGTATCTCTATTCAAATTGTTAAGATGCTTATAAATTTCAATTGATTCTCTAATTTTTCGGTTTCGGGATTCTATAAACTAATCCCAAGAACCATGATTTCTTAATAGAAAAAAAAATATTTACCATTATAAGGGATTAAAAGATTTCCTCAATCCTACTGTAGAACGCGGCAATATTTGTAGCAATAACTAAGTTGGTTTGTAATTTATTCAAATCATACACAGAACGGTTCCTTAAAAATATACTGTAACAGAGCCTGTTGGTTAGAGTTTTGGCTGTCCATCTTTCCATTTAAATGAGATCCGTTAAAGAGCAAAAAATTCTTCTTACCATGTACAGGGTGGCCATTTTACATACAGTACCTTATCTAGAAAACGATAATAGTAACGACAAAAAGTTAAATACGAAAGTTGTTTGGATTCAATTAAATTTTTATTTTGTTTCACTTTTGTTTATACAGAGTGTTTTGTTTTGACGTGACACATGTCAACTTTCTTAATTTAAATGGGACATCCTATATATTATTACATGTTTCGATTCTACTGTTAATTTGCGAAAGTTTTTATAATAACATCTATATTTCAATTCTTTATTGTTTTTGAGTAAATTGAGTTTTTAGAATTTTTTTAAAAAAACATATTTTAAAAAGAAATGTTTACCTTTTAAACTTTAATGGAACTGACTAATATCCTAAACATACATTACTAAGGGTTCAATTCAACGAGTTTCCATGCTGGTTTTACCAGTTAATATACAGGGTGTTAAAAATAGAGAGCAAAACAAACAGAACTTTAAATGTAAAAATCTTTTGTTTTTCAAATGGAACACCCTGTATATTTTTAATTCATCTGATTCAGCGTTCAATTACCTATCATTGCTCATATATATGTCCTATACCTAAAATGAACAGTTTCGATTTTATTAGCCGTTTTCTGATTTATCCCGGAATTTTGCCAGTAAATGAGATCAGAAACTAAAAAAATCAAGATAGGCTTAGGAAATAACCTAATGCAATTATTGACTTAAGTTGACATTTGCTCTGTTTGTCGTTTTTGTCAAATTTGCTGCAAAATTTGTTAAAAAATGGCTTTATATAGTTTAGATGAACGTTTGAAATTATACAACTGTTTCATAAAAAATAATAAAAGTCCAGGGTTAGCCCTTAGAGAATATTCGAGGGAATATCCTAATAATCGAGTTCCCTCCAGGACTATATTTTTTCGAATTGTGCGTGATTTGGAAAATGTTGTCCTTAAAAACTCTATCAAAAATCGTCAAAATTTTGTCCTCACTGAGGAAAAACAACTGGAGATTTTACTTTATTTCGAGGAAGATGATGAAAGATCCCAAAGAGATGCTGACAGAGACATTGTAGGTGTCAGTAGAGAAAGTATTCAAAAAAACACTGCAGGTGAATGGTTATGATCCTTATAAATTTCTTCCAACTCAATTATTATCACAATTAGACTTTAATGAAAGATTGACTTTTTGTTGTGATATTATGGACCGGCAGTTCGAAAATGTGTTTTTTTCAAAAGTGCTTTGGACTGATGAGGCCTCATTTAATACGGCGGGTATTTTTAATCGGAAAAACACTCATTACTGGTCTCAAACTAATAAAATTCTAATAAAAGCAATTAAAAAACAAGGCCGTCAAACCGTAAATGTGTGGTGCGGAATTATTTGCGACCGTATTATCGGACCAATATTTTTTGAAAGGTCGTTAAATTACGAAAGATACTTGGAGCTGCTTAGGAATAAAATCATGCCCCTTATCAACGACTTGCCAGCAAATATTCAAGAAAATATCGTTTTTCAGCAGGTTAGCGGCTCTTACCACACGGTTGCACCGGTAGTAAATTTCCTTAATCAACATTTTCCATTGTGGATAGGAAGACATGGTTTAATATCCTGGCCACCACGAAGCCCTGATTTAAGCCCTTTAGACTTCTTTTTGTGGGGTGCACTAAAAAATAAAGTTAATAAAAATAGATCTAATAATAGAAATGAGTTAAAAATAAAAATCAGGAAAGAGATCAATAATTTTAATGGATCTAATTCGGTAAAGAACGCTATTCGAAAAATGGAGGCTATTTACACTTCATGTATCGCAATGGACGGTGGCCATATTGACAGTTTTTTATAATCTGTTTTAATCATGTTTAATACTCAGTTAGTTATTAGTTATACCGTGTGACACAAGATATTTTTTTTGTCTCTCCCTTATTTTCGTAAACATTAAATAATAAGAACATAAATTACATAATATTTCACTTTTATTTGTATTTTCTAACATTATTTATAGTCGCTGTCTGTGTTAAGAAAATGAGAATAAGGCTTGGTTTACGACATTTTTATTTTAGCCCACTTCATCTGTTTACTTATATTAAAAAAAAATATTCAAATCAGAAAACGGCTAATAAAATCGAAACTGTTCATTTTAGGTATAGGACATATATATGAGTAATGATAGGTAATTGAACGCCGAATCAGATGAAATCAAAATATACAGGGTGTTCCATTTGAAAAACAGGAGATTGTTACATTTAAAGTTCTGTTTGTTTTGCTCTCCATTTGTAACACCCTGTATATTAATTGGTAAGACCAGCATGGAAACTCGTTGAATTGAACCCTTAGTAATGTATGTTTAGGATATTAGTCAGTTCCATTAAAGTTTTATAGGTAAATTTTTTTTTAAATGTTTAAAAAAAAAAAATCTAAAAAGTCGATTTACTCAAAAACGATAAAAAATTCAAAGATAGATGTTATTATAAAAACTTTCGCAAATTAATAGTAGAATCGAAATATGTAATAATAAATAGGGTATCCCGTTTAAATTAAGAAAGTTGACATGTGTCACGTCAAAACGAAACACCCTGTATAAGCAAAAATGAAATAAAATAAAAATTTAATTGAATCCAAACAACTTTTGTATTTAACTTTTTGTCGTAACTATTACCGTTTTCTAGATAAGGTACTGTATCACCATAAAATGGCCACTCTGTACAATAGGGGTATGTGCGTTTCATCCAGTTATCCAATTTTTGATCTATTTAAATTTTTAATCGAATCTTAAAGGGTAACAATGATGACATAAAGCGTAACGTTTGCAACTGATTGAAATAAATTATAGAAGAATTTGAAGAAAGTGAGTCCAATTATGGTATAAGCTTTAAAATATATGTCAGGTTCTTGGAATACAAAAACACTGTTTCTATAAAGCTTTGCACAAATTCCATAATAATTTTTAACAAATACGATAAAACAACTTGAGGAAATTATTAACTTGCGAACATAGAACGAACGATTGCGTGTTTTTTATATAGTACCAAAAGACCCCGTACAATCCTTATGGGAGAAACTTTCATAAGAACAACTCACTCCTGCGGCTAGTTTTCGATTTACAGGGCGCCAAAGTTGGAATTTTGCCTGTTCCTCGTTTTATGCAATTTTTCCAATTTTTTTTTGTTTTTAAATACTTAATATATCAATGGTCACATTGACCACATTGCGGTCATTTTAGTTGCATATTCGACCGCACCCTTCCAAATATGATATTATCGATTTTCTAATGTCAAAAAAAACTTACATTTTCTTACTTATTTTAATATTGCTGTCAAAAATAAGTACCTGAATTTTAATAGAATAGGTGTGCAATAATTTATTTTATGTATTGATCATCTAATTATTTTAAGTTTAAAACAACTATCTAAAAATACTTTCTCCGTTACTCTCTTTTAAGTGTTAAAGTAATAAATTACAGAAAACTATAAATTATTAATGCTTTTTATTACTGTTAAACATAAGTGAAGGCAGGTGCTAAGATCTTAATAATTATTTAGATTAGAAGACGTCGTAACCAGAGAGTCAATAATGATCAAAGAATATCGTTCTCATATGTCTTCTTCTATTAATTAACGAATTTGCCAATAATAGTAGTAAAAAGATTGTACTGATTTCTTGATTCTAGGCTTTTTAAGGATGTATTCTGAAATAAAAGTATAAAGGTGTTTAGTTATTATTTGGGTCAAGAACTTTCACAAAGGTAGTAAAAAATTATTAGGATAGTTATTAAGTTGCTTTAAAAAAAGTATTCCTCAAATAATACACTTTCTAAAAGAACATCACTCAGAAAACTCGAAGTAGGGTAAAATTATTTTATCAAGTATTCACTGTTGCAAGACCAATTTATTTGTATAACAACATGGACCGGACGAAAAACAATGATTCGTTGATCTTGACCTTAAAAGTGGCCTTGATCAATCTTTGAAATCATTTTGAGCCATTTTCTATTAGCTTATCGCTTAAAAAATCAGTAAAACTCAGTATAGTCTGATTGAGTCAGTGACGTGTATAGACTTTGCTTCTGGAGGGGTTTTTGAGACGATGAAATTTCGACAACCAAAAAAAAGATCTTTATTTCATTTTTATGTATCTAAAACTCATTAAAACTGGGTCTGGTGGGGGGGGTCGTTTCGCCTTCTAATTCCAAAAAAAAGTAACTATTTTAAACTATTTGTACCATTTGAGCTTAAATACTAGAGGGTCTTAATAAACCAACCCCCCCCCCCCTTAAATAAGCCATTCAGATTCATTACTTATGTTTTTGGAATTAAGAAAAAGAAAATCTATGTCCTGATGTATTTATTTCTAAGTATATGATTCAGTCTATTTTTGTTTCAGCGATATTAACCTCATTAAAGCTTATATTATAACTTCATCTCCCTAAAATTCTATATTTAACAAATCGCTTTTCTAATTTTTTAGTGTTAAATTTACCTGACAGTGTATACGATATTGAATTTTTTTAAATATTAATCAATTATTTTTAGTAGCATAGTTGTGCTCTGACGAAGTGTATTAAAAGTAACATTTGTTAAAAGACCATTGCGGCTTTTAGAATTTCGGCTTTTGGGAAACTAAAAGCAGAGACAACTCCACTCCTGCTAATACAATTAAATTATAAGTACTATTATAATTTGACTTACATCCTGGAACACAGCAGACTCCAGGTATTCTGAGGCGTATATTATAATTTTGTACTTACTAGACACATCCAAACACAATCCTATGTTTTGTTGGCTTATAATAATAATCCTATGAACTGCAATGCTCCAAACAGAACTTGGGCCAGGACAAAAGGGGGAGGATTGTCAAAAATAGGCTGTTTTTTATAGCTCCAGATTCGTAGGGCAAACTCTACTTTACCCGAGACAAATAAATTAATCTATTCCTTGCTGCATGTACTGTAAGCAAACAATCGCGCAAGCGCCATTTTCATACTGCCGTCCTGGAGTCGACCGTGATCGTGCTGATCCCAAACCTGCAAGCATCGTTGCCGAATTTACTACTTCATGGCCTGATCGGGAGTTGCCAAGGTCATGTAATCATCAGAGCCGCGGCTGGAAGGTATATATCATGAATTATTTTATGAATCTCAGAAGAACAGGAGGTAACAAAAACAAACCCTCACGTACTTATAGCATTAAATTATATAGCATTGTTTTCCATTTGAATGTTCGATCCTTGACGAATAAAATAGGAGAAAGTAAGGCATACATTAACGATTCCATTGTTGAATTCAATATACTATGCTTCAATGAGCACCATTTTTAACCAGGTGAGACAGGGTTTTTAAAACTAAACAATGTCGTTGTTTGATCATATTGAGCTAGAAAGGTCTTACATAATGGAGCTACTATGAGTTTAGCAAAACCTAATAATAAGTATAGAAATATAGAGGAATTAGTAATTAAGTCGACAGAGTATCACTGCTTGCACGTCTTAGAAATAAAGATCACAGGGCAATCCTTGAATATATTATAATATATAGCGACTTTAATTTAATTTTCGACACCATATTCAACGTAAGAAAGACTTAATTGGCCTTAATAGAAGTTTTAATCTTAAACAAACAATATTTTTAAAGACAACTCACAAAAATTGTACAGGTATTCATAAATGTTTGCGATAAAGAAATGATTACGCGACAACATAAGATGGAACTTGTAAGTTGATAATCAACGAACATAAACAAGACAATTTGATATAATTGAGACGGGAATAAATAGTGCCTTTCTATTTATAAAACAATTTGCTAAACCGTGCTATAACAATATATCATGGTTTAATGTCTATATTGTTAATAGTGAACATTACCAAAACCGATCTTCTGTATTATGAACTTATGTAAAAAATGTTTTGTCAGTCATGTATGTGACAAATATTATTCAATTTTCCGAATAAGTGCTGTTTTATAGTTTAAAATATATAATTTAGTTTAGTTAAATTTTGTTGACATTTTTATCGGAGAATTAAACAAATATTATGGATTTTAATTTTGTAGTGCAGTCGCGCAAGTTTAGTTTTGTCATGGACATTTTTATCGGAGAATTAAACTCGTTTCTTATACTTTGACATTAAAAATGGCTTCTACTTCGGGTAAAAATGAAAAATTAGTGAAGAAAATCGCATATTTCAAGAAAAGTACTGAGTACGACTGAGTTGTACTTGTTCGTTAGTGTTAATCAAAAATCCATCTGTTTGGTGTGTCAAGAAACCCTTTCAGCTTTGAAAGAATACAACGTAAAAAGACATTACGATAAAAAGCATGCCACAAAGTTTGAGACAATTACGGCACAGCAAGATAGTTTTCAAAAGCAGAACATTGAAAATGAAGCAAGCGAGAAGGTTAGCTACTTTATATCCGAAAAAATAGCTTTGAAATCAAAACCTTTTACTGATGGTAAATTTATCAAGGAATCTATGGAGGCCGCCAGTCAAGTATTGCGCCTGTCTCAAAAACAACTTTGTTCTAAAGTTACTTTCTCCGGTGTTACTGTTGCCAGAAGAATCAAAGAGTTAGCGGCAGTCATTGAAAATGCACTAAAAGAAGAACGTGCATCGAACTCGTATACTATGCTGTTGCGCTCGACGAAAGCACAGATTTAACCGATACCGCTCAATTAATTTTGAAATCACTGAAGAGATGGCTGCCCTTTTTCCGATTAAAGGAAATACAAAAGCATGTGATATTTATAAGTATTTGATGACAGTACTGTGACGATATAATTTAGAATTGACAAACCTTTCTGCAGTTGTAACAGACGATGCACCATCCATGGTATTAAAAAATGAAGACCTCATTGTATCGTTCATCAACAAAATTTTTGTGCAAAATCCACAAATATTGATGAAGCAATGAAAGTGGTCGTAGAAACTGTGAACTTCAATAAATCACGCGGCCTCAACCACAGAGAATTCTAAAATTTTTTACACGAAATTAACGCTGAATATGGTGATGTGACATATTTTTCCGATGTTCGTTGGCTGAGTAAAGGAAAAACGCTAAAACGCGTTTTTGAACTCAAGAAGGAAATCTCCATCTTCATGGAAACCAAAAGGAAAACAGTTCCTGAATTTAGTGACTTCAACTGGCTGTGCGACTTTGGATTTCTCACGGACATCACGCTGCATCTCACTCACTTGAACACCAAACTACAAGGAAAAGAAAATCTCATCAACAACCTACTTGACACTGTGAATGCGTTTGAGTTTAAACTGGATTTATGGAAAAATCAGTTGTTGAAAAAGAGTTTACGCACTTTCCTAAACTTAAGAGTTCCGAATATACAGATTTAGATATATATGTCTCAGCACTAGATTTACTGAAAAAAAGACTTGCAATCAAGGTTTTCTGATTTCAGAGATAATGAAAATTACATCAATCTCTTTGCCCGACCCAATTTCTTTCTCTCTAATCATAGGGTAAACCTGCACAGTTTCTTCTTTTCACCAGTAGTTTTATCAGAACTTCGTAGTACAATTAATGATATCAAAAATAAATCTTCCTCGGGAACTGATGGGCTTACTTTAAAAATGTATTCAAGTCTGCCGGAATGCACACTAGAGCATCTGACTGCTTTGATAAATATGTCTTTCCAAAATGGTACTTTTCCAAGCTGCCTTAAAACTGCAATAATCATACCTCTTCACAAAGGAGGTGTTTCAGAAGAAGCTTCGAACTATCGCCCAATTGCACTTCTCCCTACGCTATCTAAGATCATCGAAAGACTGGTTAAAAAAAGGCTTTTAGATAGGCTGTCTAGATATGAAAATACTTACAAAACAACAATTTGGATTTTTAAGTAACAAATGCACAAGCGATGCCATGTTTTCCCTTCTTAATAGAGTTTACTCCAGCCTAAACAACCATCACGCTACGGCAACAATTTTCTGTGATTTTTCCAAAGCTTTCGATTGTGTGAATCATAATATATTAACTAACAAGCTGCAGTACTATGGATTTAGAGGGGCTCCTCTCAATTGGTTTAAGTCATATCTTAGCAACAGAAATCAAGTTGTGAAAGTTGACAACAGGATGTCTTCTTGTAGGCCAATGGAATATGGAGTGCCTCAAGGCTCGGTACTAGGCCCTATCTTGTTTCTTCTGTTCATAAACGACATGGCTAATTTAAACATTAGTGGAAAAATATGTCTCTTTGCGGACGATACCAGCTTTACGTGGAGCCACCCAGATGTCACGGACCTACATAGGATTGTATCTAATGACCTAATCACTATTAAATCCTGGTGCGATTCTAATCTCCTATGTTTGAACATCTCTAAAACGAAAGTCTTGTCTTATAAAAACACGCTGCAACCTTTTGACCTTAATGGCACCACTATTGATGTCGTAAACTCTGTAAAATTTCTAGGGCTTCTTGTAGATGATTCTTTAAAATGGGATCCACATATCGACGCTTTATCAAAGAAGTTAGGTTCTGCTTGCTTTGCGTTAAGATCTGTTTCCGAGGAGCTTAGCTTTTCTACCTCTAGAACTGTTTATTTTGCTCTTGTTGAGTCGCATCTCAGATATGCTATTCCATTCTGGGGTACATGTTGTGCGACTCAATTTGATCGAATTTTTATACTACAAAATAGAGCTGTTCGTTACCTACTGAGACTTAACAGTAGAACTCACTGCCGAGATTTCTTTAAGATATAAAATACTAACCCTTCCTTGCTTATTCATTTTGGAATCGGTTTGCTTAATTCGTAAGCACGCACCTGCTCTATTAGAGAGACCTTCTCACAACTACCCTCTCAGAAATACTGAGCACGATCTCTATCTTCCAACCCCACACTCAGAGTTAATTAAAAGATCAGTAATCTACAATGCAAAAAAATGCATAATCACCTGCCATTTAACATCAAATCCATAATATCTTTGACTTCATTTCGCAAGGCTTTGAAATCATTCTTACTGGAAAGTGCCTTCTACACCGTGAACGAGTTTTACAACACATAATTTTATCCTTATGAACCCCTAGTGTGATAGTTGCCATTACCAACCATTTTTACCGAATTTTGTATATGTATTTTTTTAATTGTTTCGTACTTTTTTATTTTTTACTTTGCTTTTTTATTTTTTTTACATTATATTTATGAAAATGTTTATAACATAGTACGACTGACAAAGTACATTTCTAATGTACTTCTTTTAGGATTCTATAATATTAATATTCTAAATTCTTGATTTAAATATTATTTTTCTATAATATTTATGATGTGTTTTTGTTTTGTTTTGTTTGCTAATTTTGATGTTTGTAAACTATTTTTTTACAACAGCTTTGCCCACAAAATTGTAATTTTTTTTTTTTGACAATAAAGCATTTATTTATTTATTTATTATTATATTTATTAAATGTATCCGTTGAAGACATGCCAGAAAATTGTCAGATGGAGCCTATCGATTTGCTGCGTAATTCGGAACTGAAAGACAAGTTCGACATGGGTCTTCTTGATGAAGAATGTGAAGTCTAAAACAAGATCGAGAGTTACAGACGCATCTGGAAGGAAGTTTGCGGGTTGCAACTACAAAAATAAAACACTGGTCAAAAATAAACAATGTCAAAAATCTCATTGATTGATTGAATTTTTTAACCAATAAAGATTATTACACTTTGAAATTATATATTTTTTATTTAATTGATATGGTGATAAAGTGACGTGGGCCATTGTGGCCCCTCGGACGATGTGAAATCGATTTTTGACCCTGGCACTAAAAAAGGTTGAAGGCCGTTGATCTATTACGTGTAACTACTCACTTAGATGGCAACTTTTGGTAAGTTTTAAAATTTATCCTGAACTTTGTGAGGGGGGGGTGGTCAAAATTCTTAGTATATAATTCATTGTTTACTTGTTGTAGCTATTATTTACTTTATAACACACTTCTTTACGTGGATGAAAGAAGAACTCAGTAGACAGCAAGCTCGTGTGTAACTATAATTGGACTACTCATATTCTGAAAACGAAGAGTTGAAGGAATATATCTTGCTATATGATTAAAAATCTGTTTTAAATTAATAAATCTTTTAATTAATAAATAGAACGGGAAAATATTGAAATATTTAAACTATGTTTATTTCTAATTTCTATAAAAAAATGTACTATGTACTTGAGAGCATGTCTTAACAAAAATTAAAATCATGTCTGCCAATACGCAACCGGTGTAAAATTTAATACCAAATTATTAATTTACGACAGTTTATTATGGGTATTATAAGAAGAAATACTTGAAATCCAAGTACGAACTTTAATTGCTGATATGTATCTTAACAGCTTCGGTCACGCCCATATTCTTGAGCTGTTGATTTGTCATTATTTTGATAGAAATTCAGTCATTAGTTATAATTAGAATGAGGAATAT
This sequence comes from Kuschelorhynchus macadamiae, assembly GCA_030620095.1. Lineage (NCBI taxonomy): Eukaryota > Metazoa > Arthropoda > Insecta > Coleoptera > Curculionidae > Kuschelorhynchus > Kuschelorhynchus macadamiae. Next base: position 226,272 of record JAUTXW010004259.1, read on the forward strand.
TAAAATTTAACGCTCATTAGATACTTTAAGTCATGAGATGCACGATAGATATTAATACGCTCGTTAAAAATAGACCAAACAGTGTAGCTGATTAGCATATTGCAAATATGAAATACCATTAACATTCCAACGTCCATTTGAGCGTGTGCTACGCTATCGGTTTTTATACGCGTTTTTTTTTTCAGCGTAATGTGGAATATTGAATAATTCAGTTCAGACGACCAATTTGACGGTTTGATAATAACGACTCGTTTAGTTAGTGGTTTATCTAGTTCAGTAAATTGACGACGTTCGACTCGGAATTGTTTTGGCGGAGGCGCCAGTTGACATTATTAAAGAGTGACCTACTATATTTCGAATCGACAGTCTAACAGAAACAAATAAATTAACCACGTCAATTGCTCGTATCGCCGTTTAATTAGAACGCACACAATATTTTTGTTTAGAAATACAATAAAAAAAAATGTTTTAAGCGTAAAACCAGTAGAGCTGATTACTCTATTAAAACCATGTACCCTCTAGTTAAAATCCTTAGGAAAAATTATTCAAATCAGAAAATCTGCGATCCCTCTATCCGTAAATACTATAAACATTTATTCAAATTGTTAAAATTCCACAAAAATCTGTTTGAATCGATAAAAAATACAAGAAATATGTTTTTAAATCCCAGAAATTGTAAAAAAGTCAATTAAATCATTTAAATTTTGTATATTGGCCACTTGCAAAATATGTTCTGGTCCACACCACACTGGCGAAGCGATCGATTTGGATTATCATGTAGGTCAACTGAAATATCCAGAGCTGCAGCTGTTTTCAGTCTGTCTTATCTTCGTTTCTCTTTCACACCTCCCACTCGTTAAATTTCTTCAGCAATTTACTTACACAAGATTGGGTTATTGGAGGATGATTAGAACAAGTCTGACTGAATACATTACATACTTCCGCTTGTATTCTCTTCCGGTTACCAGATCCAACCATCATAAAAATTTCAATGTTGTCCTTTTCAGTTAAAGCTATCATCCTATTTCCAACCACTTGAGTTTTTATGAATGCACATTCGACAACTCCCCACATCATTGTTATCTGACATTATCTAGCACATTCCAGTAAAATGACTATTTTTAATTCTTTATAACACCGAATCGTAGCTATAGGATATTATACATGAAACAGGTTTAAAATTTTAGGTAGAATTCCAAAATATCACAAAATACATTTTAGAAAAAGCAACTTGGCTTTGTTATAAATTTTTGATTGACTCTGTATATTTATGTTTTCCTTAATCTAACAGACCTTTAAAAACCAAACCAAGAATATTCACAATCATCCAGATTTATATATATATATATATATATATATATATATATATATATATACATACATATATATATCTGGGCCTTTATCCTCATCAGGCAGGCTTGTACCCAGGGAGATCTGAAATAACAGATTGCTCGGTATGACAAAATCGAAAACGAAACGTCTATCGTACTGGAACAGTAGTACATGCTAAGTATAACACTTAGCGCCACCTACTGGGGCTCCGGTGGTTTCTTGCTGCTACCCATAGGAATGGCAAAGTATGCACTAGCACCATCATGCGGAGAGTAGATACTAAAATCAATAAAAATGCGCTTTCACACATCTTTTTCAAAAGTTCTTGGCCGGAAAAGATATATGTACTTAGCATGTTTCCTGAATCTAGGTTAATAGTAAAACACAATTTTTCATATCAAGTTAACGTTTCGCTCATTGTTTGATTTTGTAAAAAGTGTTTTTGTATTAAAAAAAGCACAATAAAAATATATACAAACAAGCAAACATTATCATACATACTGAAAACATTAAAAACTATAAAATTGTTATATTAATAATATTAAATTTAAAACATATTTTTTTAATTTTTAATTTTTTTTTATAGAAGGCACATCCTTAGTGATAATTTCGACAAAACACAAATATTTAAAGACACATTATTTGCCAAACGTAGCATACCTAATATATTATGACCTTATAGTATCACCAAATATGTGCCTTCTACAAAAAAATATGTTTTAGATTTAATATTATTAATATAACAATTGTATTGTTTTTAAACCTTTTAAAGTTTCCAGTACGTATGAAAATATTTGCGCCTTAATATATATTTTTCCTGTGTTATTTTTAATGAAAAACATACTTTTTTAGAGATCTAGCAAACCAAAATAAAGTCTTGAGAAAGCTCAACACAGTGAGCGAAACATTGACTTGATATGAAAAATTAAAATACCCAAGACAATGAGGTTTTCACATATAAATATATGGTTAAAAAAAAAGTAAAATCCCAAAATTTGAAAATTTATGTTTATATATATATCTATATATATATATATATATATATATATATATATATATATATATATATATATATATATATACAGGTTGATCAGCTAAGAATGACTCTCGGCTATATCTCAAAAAGTATTAATACCAGAAACTTGGGGATAAAAATTTATGGGTAAATCGGCCAAAAAAAACCCTAGAAATTACTTTCAACTTTCTAAGTTCAACGCTAGAGGGCGTATCACAGGCCGCGAAGTCAATATTACGGTTTAAATAAAAAACAAATGGTTATTATTTGGTAAACACAGTTTTATTGTAAATAACTGATCATAAAAAAAATTTTTGTATTAACTTTCTTCTAACTTGTCAAATAAAGGGTGGGTGGAAGGTACGAATGTTTGATTAGAAAATAGGTCATAATATTTTCTTGGATCAACCGATTTCAAAGAACTTGGTATCATTTGAAAGGGCTTTTACTAAAATATTACGATTATCAGTTTAAGTCTATTGCTAGTTGGTAGATATGACTTTATAACCAAGTCTCCGGTTCTCATGATTTTCTCGAAAATTTCAAATGCAATGATATTTTTAATTTTAGCCAGGAAAAAAAACCGTAAAAAACGCCTAAATTGGTGAAAACCGCTAGTCGATATATTTTTTCGTATTTGAGTTATTTCTAAATAACCTTATTTTTTAACGAAAAATAATTTTATTTCCGATTTATTAAATTTCCCTGAGTAGACTTTGGTCAAAAAACGCCTTGAAACGAACTAAATAAACTAAATAAACCTTATTTTCTAACCTTGCCTTATTTTAGAGTTCTAACTTGTTCAAAATGCCGACCATCCATTTCAATGCGTTGGTTTAACCTACGGAGGGTTGATAATACTATTGTTTCTAATGTTGCCCTTGCTATGCTGTTAATTACATTTGGAATTCGATCAATCATATCTTCCCGAGTGGTATGACGGGTTTTGTACACCAAATCTTTAAGCGTTCCCCACAAATAAAACAATAAAAGTCCAATTATTTTTTCACAAGATTCTAGGATTAATACTTTTTGAGATATGGCCCAGAGCCATTCTTAGCTGATCACCCTATATATATATATATATATATATATATATATATATATATATATATATACAGGGTTATTCACGCCACCCGTTCATTAAAAGTTTTTGATGATGCCATTTAGATAAAAATTTCAAATTTTGGGATTAAGGTAAGGTCAAGAGGTACTTTTTGTTTTAAATATTTTTAACTTCCTGTCACTTCCGGTTTAACCGGAAGTTGGTATCAACTTGCTTATTTTAAATGGAACACCCTGTATTTTATGATATTTTTGGATTCTACGGAGAATTTTAATGCTATTTTATGTAGCATGTCCTATACCTAGGTTCAAGCGTTTTTAACTTGAACCAAAAATGAGCCTTCGGGGTACCAAATTTTAAAATCTTATATTTTTGTAAGTTTTGAAGATATAATCTTCATATTTTGCAGACGATCGGTAAATAATCTTAGGTTTCTATTTTTTTTATTGAATTTATTGAACATTCACATTTTCAAAGCCGCTAAAGTCCGTTTTTTAAAATTGGACACCCTATAACTTTATGCGCTATCAAATGTAGAATTTAATTTTCTATCGAACTGTATTAAGGTTCCCTATACCTATTCGTAACCATTTTCGAAATAATCAGGTTTTTATTAAACTATCATATGTATTTGCTAAATGCTTACACCTTCCCGAAGTAAGCCATGGAAAAACAATTGTTGTGCTTTTCTATTCAACATGACAGCTGATTTGAAACTTTTAAATTAAAATAAAATAACACTCAAAAGCTGATATTCTCAATTTATTTTATATTCGCGGAGAATGTTACAAAATATTTGAGAGAACGTGCCATGTTTTTAATGAAAAACATCCTCATTTATCGCCAATTAACAAGAGAAAATTGAAGAGGATTGAAACGAAATTTTTTCGTTTCGAAAAAGTTAAAGTTATAAAAGATGTAATAAATTGTTTACATTATTTTTACCATATCTACTAAGTTCGAGACTCTTCTAAACTTGTTTTAGTGAACTTAAAAATTATAGCAATCTAACAATCAACAATAAATAAATAAAATAATAAAATTGAATTATAACAAATGTTCCATATGTTGTCCGTTCATTTGAAGACACATTTCAATTCTTCTTTGTACAGTTGCTGTGGCCCGTTGAATTTGTCCGTTTTCTAATTCGGCAAAAGCTGTTCGTATCCTGTCCAGTAAATCTTGTTGGTTATTTACTGAGAAGCATAGACTTTACCTTTGATAAATCCCCATAAATAAAAGTCTAGGGGTGTTAAATCAGGTGATCGCGGGGCCATCTCCAAGGGCCATTGGGACCAATCCAGCGATCTTCAAAAAGTCGAGATAATTGGACATAAACTGCAGCGGAATTATGTGCTGGTGCCCCATCTAATTGATACCAATAATTTTGCAGCTCACGAATAGGAATTTCTTCTATAAATTCAGAAACCGTCCCTCGTAGAATTTCCAAATACTTAACACTGTTTAAATTGTCTTCATAAAGACAGTACCGCACCTGATCATTTAATACTATACCGAAAACATTGAAGCTAAACCTCTCTTGAGAACGCGTTTCGCTTAAATTTTCTGCTGCCCAGAAATGTTCGTTTCTTCTGTTTGTTATTCCTTCTCTAGAAAATTTCGCTCAAGATTCTTTGGACAGAGGAAGAAAAAATTCCCAAATCGTTTTCTGCAGACGGTATTAAACTTTGCGGGTTTGCGTGGAAATAAGCTAATGTGTTTATTACGTTATCCTCGGCATTTGTCAATGGTTTCGGAACATTTTTTGTAACTTTTTTAAATTTTGACTCATTGGCGGCAAATCAGGGTGGCGTTCATTAAACACACGACACGTTCCATCCAAAATTTTACAACATTCTCCATGAATATAAAATAGATTGAGAATATCAGCTTTTGAGTATTCTTTCATTTCGATTTAGAAGATTTAGTTTATCACTGACAGCTTTCGATAAATAACGCATACTAATCATCTGTCATATTGGATATTGGATCTCAATTGTTTTTCCATGGCTCACCATTGGAACATGTAAACATTTAAGCAAATACATACGATATTTTTATAAAACCCAATTATTTCGAAAATGGTTACGAATATGTATAGGGAACCTTAATACAGTTCGATAGAAAATTAAATTCTACATTTGATAGTGCATAAAGTTATAGGGTCTCCCATTTAAAAAAACGGACTTAGCGGCTTTGAAAATGTGAATGTTTGCCGCTGAATTTAGGACATCCTGTATAAAAATAGACAAATTCAATAAAAAAAATAGAAACCTAAGATTATTTACCGATCGTCTGCAAAATATGAAGATTATATCTTCAAAACTTTCAAAAATATGAGATTTTAAAATTTGGTACCCCTAAGGCTCATTTTCGGTTCAAGGTCAAATATCTTAAGAACGCTTGAACCTAGGTATAGGACATGCTACATAAAATAGCATTAAAATTCTCCATAAAATCCCAAAATATCATAAAATACAGGGTGTTCCATTTAAAATAAGTAAGTTGATACCAACTTCCGGTTAAACCGGAAGTGACAGGAAGTTGAAAATATTTCAAAAAAGAAGTACCCCTTGACCTTACCTTAATCCCAAAATTTGAAATTTGTATCTAAATGGCATCATCAAAAACTTTTAATGCACGGGTTGCGTGAATAACCCTGTATACATATATATATATATATAATGGTTGGATCTCTGACACTATTTAAAAAACTTGACTTGATTGCAAATTCCTGAATATCTCTTTTCACTCTGTGATTGCGGCATTGACGCCAATGTAATGAAGACTGTATGTAAAAATAGCAAGAACGAGTGTTTAATTGTCTATAATTTCAGTAATAACATTGTTTAATATAGTAAAGATATATGCAAAAATATACCTCTATACACTACTGTTAGTCCCCATATGTTATTTAATAGGCAACAATTATATTAATGACACGAATATTGAATACGTTTTTCTACAATTATGCCTATATTAAAATCGAAGGAATTCTATTTGAAATCCAGCAGGAAGCTATGTGATATGTGTTTTCTTGCACGCTACCACTAAATAAGGTGAATTGTTTTTCAAACATGTTTGATATTTCTCGTTGTTATTGCAATTTTTGGAATATAAAGTGCTGCTCACAATAAATGGAAGCTTTTTTATGATAAATTTGAGGTGAAATTATTATAAAAACCTGCAGAGGGATCGGTATGATTTTTATTTCACAAAAAGCATTTGTGAAATAAAAGTGATTTTTTTGTGCAAAGTAAATAAGGAAAGCTTGCTTTTTTCTCCAATATTCATGACTTCCAGGTCTCTAAAAAAAATAAGTTTTTCGAGAGGGTAACTTTGTTTTTTTTTATTTAACCCAAGCCTCTACTGTTTACAGTGGTGGGCAAACTGTTAGAGTTCAAATATATTATCAACATCTCTGCTATTTTTTAATACATCGAAATGGATAATTCTCTTCCATAAACAGAATAAAATAAGTACATTACGCTCTCGAAATGGTTTTGTAACTTTGTCAAAAACTTCACCATAGTCTTATTATTTTTATTTAATTAAATATGGGCTTGTTTCAGAATTTGCAAAAAATATTTAAAAATTCAAACACAGAGGGATTTAGATGCATGTGTACTTTTAATATATGTTATTTGTTATATACAGGGTGGTCGGTTTAAGAGGGAACCTGCTAGATCTGTAATAATATAGGATGTAAGTTATTCATTTCTAAAAATCTGGGAGACTTTATGAAAATAAGAAACAAAAGCGTATAAACGGGAGTTCACAAATATAAGGATTTTCTCAAAAGTTAATTAATATGTGAAAATCAGCTTGTAAAATTTTGGTACGAAACCAACATGGCGAAAACTGCGGCTTAATAAAATATTTAAAAATTTAGCCTAAAAAACTACTTAATAGATTTTTAAATCAAATTTGGTACAAGTTGTACTGTGACTAATGTCAGCAAGGCGACTAAACAAGCTTTAGTTTTGAGACCCCTTAAAACGCCTCGAACTTTTTATTTCGACGCCACTGATGGCGAAGCAAAATGGCTATCTAATAAAGTGTTTAAAGAATAAAGTAAAAAGATGTTTTTATCCTAGTGACTTAAAATTTTGCACAAAAATCAAATATGATAAAAAGATAAACTCGTAAAATTTTGGTAGGATTTTAACATTAAAAAACTGGCTACATGAAGCACTAATCAGTTTGTTTCAATACGTAGTTATTTGGTAATATGTTCAGTACACAAATTATATAATTTTTTAATCTCGTAAAAAATGGAAAGATTTATTATAAGAATACTTTAACCACCGGACATAATGTGTTTATAAATCGCTTTTACCCAAACACCAAGTATTTTGCTTCTAATAAATCCTTCCATTTATTAAGAAAATGAAAGATAATATAAATAGTATATGTTCTATATAGAGTGGTCACATTTTAATCTTCTCTAATTCTCTTATCTTTCAAGAAATCAAAATGATTCAAAAAACATATTTAACATTTAGTGACTACCTATTTTGTAACCTTAAATGAATAAAATAAAATTTAATTAAAAAAATATAAATATTTGTTTGAATAAAATTCTATGTAAATTTACTTTTAGTGGAGGTATCTCTGTTTCTGATTCTAAATACACCGGGTTCGATACTTTTAGTCTTTAAAAATAAACGAAAAAATGAAGGCACATTTGTCCGAAGACGAATGTCAAAAACCATTTTTTAATTTTTTTATCAGTAACAACATACACATTGTCTCTCACTTTTTTTTTATTCCTTCCCTATTTGAACAGATGTTGACTTGGCGACCTCTGGTTTGCGCAGGAATTCGTGTCTTTTAAACATTTTCAAAAAAAGTTCAAAAGAAATGCCAAAATTTTAGACTATTTAGCCTTAGTGTTTTTGTCATCGCTTTGTAGGTATCATTGTTAAATTAAATCGGAAGGTTAGGTTTTTCTTTTTTAGTCACCTCGTAAAAAAAATGCAGTTGTCGTGAAAAAATTACCCTCCGGGATTTTTTTAGATTTTCACGTTTCACAATTCAAAAATTAAATAATATATAGAAATCAGAATTGTAAAATTTTGGTACGAATCCAAGATGGCGAAACAAAATTCAGTCTGAATAAACTACTTAACAAATATGGAATATAGAGATGGACTAGTAAAATTGTGATACAAATTTAAGTTAGTGAAACACTTTAATTCTGTCATAATTAAAAATTATTTATCTGACTCATATGGGTATGAGTTGATAATATTTTGGTAACAATCCAATGTGGCGGCGTATTCCTAACATAAATATATATATATATATATATATATATATATATATATATATATATATATATATATATATATATATATATATATATATATATATATATATATATATATATATATATATATATATATATATATATATATATATATATATATATATATATATATATATATATATATATATATATATAATGCTCCCAACGAAAGCCAGGAGTCACAATGTAATTCAATGCCGGTCGTGGTATTAGCCAGCGGAGTAGTCGTTTTTCTGACTCCATTTTGTGCCTTTGCCCTACACGGGGCTCGCTAGTCTATGGCGGCCTGATGAGCTCTAATAAGAGTGAAATCGCGATCGTCGTTTGACTGAAATGGATCATTGTGTCTGCTGTGATGCAGAACATGTTCCAAACAAGGATCATTTTCTTGTTATGACGTCGGTGTACGTGGAATGAAAACATACTATCATATATATATATATATATATATATATATATATATATATATATATATATATATATATATATATATATATATATATATATATATATATATATAATATATATATATATATATATATATATATATATATATATATATATATATATATATATATATATATATATATATATATATATATATATATATATATATATATATATATATATATATATATATATATATATATATATATATATATATATATATATATATATATATATATATATATATATATATATATATATATATATATATATATATATATATATATATATATATATATATATATATATATATATATATATATATATATATATATATATATATATATATATATATATATATATATATATATATATATATATATATATATATATATATATATATATATATGTAGTTCTGTTCTGAGTAAAGGAAATTTACAGAAAGATTTTAAGAAAATATATTTTAATACATTACTGATCAACTCATGTCGCCAAATGATGTTACACATTTCTTTAGTCAGTCTCAAGAGGCATTTACGTCTCATTACTCGGAAGCTCGGCTCTCCTAAACAGTGTTCCTAGGTAACGGCACCATATTTACATTGAAAATATGCAGGGGCGTGCAGTTCATGGAAGCAAGGGGAGCAGTGCTTCCCCAAAAAAAATTACAAAACATCTTCTAAAATGTAATTTTTGAAATAGGAAACCATTAATATAGTTTACATTAAAAATGCTGAAATATTATCTTAATTATCAAGCCCATAATAAATGCGGCCTTGACTCCGACCGAGCCACAATAGAAAATCGAATAGAATGCGGGCCGCTAGCTTCTCTGCAGCCAAGTCCTATATGTTTGATTTCCTGTGAATCGAGCCAGAGGTTATTGAACTTTCCACCGGCTGTTTGCAATTTTTGCATTTCAGTCGCGTGCTTTAAGTGGGGGCGGAAGCTATCGTTGGAGTAGGTTCTTTGTTTGAACGGCTATCCGTATGTTGTGTGATACGTACGTCATGTGGTGCATGGTGCGATATGGAAGACAATAATACGGACGTGGATATGCAAATACTGTAAACTTCGGCTGGCGGTAATAATGTTGAAAATGAGAATTTAGTAAGAAGTGTGTATGTGTGTAAATGTGTGGTGTGTGTCTTTTTAATAAAGAGATTCTCAACATTAAACTTCGCTGATAAGCTTCAAATAATTTCCAAAAGAAGGGCAAAACCGCCTATGAGGAATTTAACCACAAAAATGAAAAACTGTATTAGACATTTTTATCCGGAAAAACAATACGAACAATTTAAATGGCTAACAGGGTGTGAAAACATAAGTAAATAATTTTGTTGGCCATGTTTACTTTTTGAAAATGAAGGTCTCTGGAATAAAACTGGTTTTTCCGATTTAAACAATTTCCATAAAGCTGTAAAAAGACACATTATGTCCAAAGCGCATTTGCAGGCCGTCATAAAAGAAAAAATCTTCGGCAAAACGAGAATTGAACACGCCCTTAATAAACAGTAGGAAATTAGTCACCGCCAACACAATGAACTAGTCGATACAAATAGGCAAATATTAAGAAGACTTATCGATGTTGTTTGTTTTCACGGACAACACGAATTGGGATTTAGAGGTCATGGCGAAACAAGGGTTTCTTCAAATAGAGGAAATTTTCAAGATTTACATAGTTTAATGGTTAAATATGATAGAAGCAATAAATAGTTCGAGGGGGTTTTTGGACTGTTTGAAACGAGATTTTAATTTTAATTATTTGTTGAACATATTTTCAGAAATATTTCTATTCTCGGAAAATGTTTTTAATATATTACAAACTAAAACAAATGATATTGCTTTTTGCCTAAAAAAAGTGGAAAGAAAACGATGACGTTAAATGTGAAGCCACAAGCCAAGCGTCTTCGAACAGACAAGGTGGGAGATGTTCAAACATCATACACACGCCTCTTATGAAATAATCGATCAAATTCAGCAACAAATAAACTATAGATTTAACGGTTGAAATGATTTTAAATTCCTCGAGCTGTGCAATTTTGATGCATTTAAAGGATTAAAACTTTTCTATAAGATGCGTTTAAATCTCTTCTTCTTCATTATGGCCAGTTCTTCGACCGAGTGTTACTGCGATCTGAACTAAAAGTGATTTACGAAACTGATGACATTAACGCAAAAAATAACGCTAAGGAACTAATGCAATTTTTAAAAGACAAGGAGCTGGAAGATGCCTACACCGAAGTGTCGAAATTGTGTGAATTAGTATTGACAATACATGCCACAAGTTCATCACTAGAACGCAATTTTTCAACACTTAAACGTGTAACGGGGCAGGAGAGAATTTCGCATACGTTGCTGTTGTCTATTTAAAATAAACTTCTCCAAAATATTTCGGAGCATCGACGTTTTTATGATGACGTCATTGACGAATTTGCAGAAAATGATCGAAGAATCGAATTACATTACAAATAGGAAAGTTTCTAAAAATTGCTTCCATTTCTTAGAATTTCACCGCACGCCTCTGGAAATAGGACATAAAGCTATTGTTAAACCAATATTTCAAAAAATAATTCTATATATGACATTCATGATCTTTAGTTCGCATTTTAAATTTTGTTAGATTTTCAATTAATGCCAAATAATTTATTAAAAATTATCATAACAATAGACTACAGTATGTCGAAACTTCCACGGACTGTGCGTCGAAAAAATTAGTAAACTGTGGTGTATCACAAGGGTCTATATTTATTATCAGGAACAACATACACAATGTCTGTCACTTCTTTTTGATTCCTTCCCTATTGAAAAGATGTTGACGTGGCGACCTCTGGTTTGCACAGAAATTCTTGTCTTTTAAACATTTTCTAAAAAAGTTCAGAAGCAAAAATTTTAGACTATTTAGCTTATTGTTTTTGTCATTGCTTTGTAGGTATCATTGTTAAATTAAATCGTTAGGTTTTCCTTTTTTAGTTACCTCGTAAAAGAAAAATACGGTTGTGAAAAAATTACCCTCCGAGATTATTTTCACGTTTCACATGGGGTGAGCTGATAACATTTTCATATGTTTATTCAATTTTTCATAAAAATTCAATAATATATAGAAATCGGAATGGTAAAATTTCGGTACGAATCCAAGATGGCGAAACAAAATTCAGTCTGAAAAAACTACTTAACAAATTGATTTTAAATTTTGTACATTAATTAACTGTGTAGAGATGAACTAGTAAAATTGTAATAGTCAGTTGGCCGCATAATTAAAAATTATTTATCCGACTCATATGGGTATGAGTTAATAATATTTTGGTAAGAATCCACGTAATCTACATATATATATATATATATATATATATATATATATATATATATATATATATATTTTTTTTTTACACGGTGTATTCGAAATGTCCGTTATGCAGTTTTGTGACTAAAACATCTAAAAATGGTAGTTTGTTGTTTTCCTCTAACTCTAGAGTAAATTGTATTCTGGGGTGGATTGAATTTACGTGAGTCAGAAATTTTTCGAGCTCTGCATGACCATGTTGCCATATAATAAATATGTCATCCACATAACGAATCCATAATTTGGGCTTTAAACTTGCTTTTCCCGAGTGGAGGTATAAAAGGAAACGTCGCAGTCACCAACACTTCAGTCTCTATTCGAACGCGAGAAAGAAAGCTTCGAAAATGTCAAATGTGATTTTGGCGAAACGTCAGCAAAACTCTTCTCTTCAGAATGACAGTAGTGAACGGATGTACACCCGGAATGAAAACACATTGTATTTTTCCATCCGTGAAGGACTAAAAATCAACATATATATATATATATATATATATATATATATATATATATTTATATATATATATATATATATATATATATATATATATATAGTATATATATATGTATATATATATATATATATATATATATATATATATATATATATATATATGTATATATATATATATATATATATATATATATATATATATATATATATATATATATATATATATATATGTAGTTCATAGTAAAGAAAATTTACAGAAATATTTTAAGAAAAAATATATTTTAATACATTACTGATAAACTTATGTCGCCAAGTGATGTCACACATTTCTTTAGTCAGTCTCAAGAGGCACTTATGTCTCATTACTGGGAGGCGCGGCTCTCCTAAACAGTGTTCCTAGGTAACGGTACCATATTTACATTGGAAATAGGACAGTTTACCGATTCCTTTTGCGTAACTCTCGTGGGTTTATTTTAGTTTATTCCCAATTAGTGGGATAAGCGCCTCAGATGCTGATTTTTAGTTTCGTACTCTTCAAGTGGGTCGAAAATGAGATAATCTACAATGTTGTTTCATTGTTATTATTTTGCATCATATATTATACGGTGACATTTTATTAAAAAGTGCAAATTAACTCTATAAAACTATTATTGCAAAACATAATTCTATATATGAGAGTCATGATCTTTTGTTGGCAATTTAAAACTTTGTTCGATTTTCAAATAATGCTAAAGAATCTCTTAGAAATTATTTTGACAATAGAGAGCAGTATGTCGAAATTTCCAAGGGCTATTCGTGGAGAGAATTAGTAAAGTGTGGTGTACTACAAGGGTCCATAGTGTCCAACGTCATAGCTTGCATATTAGAAGGTGAAGGGTTATGGCTTTTGGTAAGCATAAGGATTATCTTCAGATTGATCTTAATATAAGTAGCTATATATAGCTACTAGGTATTTGGAATTTAGCAAATGTGAGAGGGGGGCATCTAAAGCAATCAGAAAACTGTTTACGCTTTATTTATAGTATAGGGAAATTTGAGCCAGTATCACATAAATTAAAGGAAGTAAAATGGCTTAATATGCAGGATAGAAGTAAATTACATTATTTTGCAAATTGTATAGTTTCCGGTCTTTTTTGTTCAAGGTATCAAAGGGTTCCCAATAAATCAGACCAAAGCAATGATATGATGTTGATATACTTTTCTTTTATTACGATTTTTTTTATTCAGCTACGTTTCGGCGGGCGTTTACCACCATCATCAGGCTAAAATACATAAATTTTATTTATAAATTTTAAATGGTAAATACAAAAAACAGAAATATGGAATGACACTACAAGTAGATGTTTTGTTTTTTTTTTGTGATAGGTTTGAAAAAGAATAAAATATTTTGCTAAGGTATGCTTTGAACTGGTGCACACCTCCAAAAAAAAAGGTATGGTAATAATTGTTTATGTATTACATGTTTTGATGAGTTTATTAAACTTAAAAAAAAATAATAATACATGTTTTTCTTTAAGTTATATAAAAAAACAAAAGATTTGTCTCTGTATCTTTTCTTTTGGTTACCTACTAATAATAACAATATACATATAACGTGTATTAGCTATAACTACGTTTTTTTGTTGTTTTTCAATTTAAATGTATGTATGTAATATTTTATTCTTTTTCAACCTATCACAAAAAAAAAAACAAAACATCTACTTGTAGTGACATTCCATATTTCTTTTTTTTGTATTTACAATTTAAAATTTATAAATAAAATTTATGTATTTTAGCCTGATGATGGTGGTAAATGACCGCCGAAACGTTGCTGAATAAAAAAAAATCGTAATAAAAGAAAAGTATATCACATTGTTTTGGTCTGATTTTCTGGGAACCCTTTGATACATTATTTTGCGTTTTTTTAAATATTATATTTAACAAAGAGGCTTTCTAATTGCATTTAATTCCTTTCTTGCATCTAGATAAAGTTACAATTTTTTTAAATGTATTCTTTATTGTTTTATTTGCCGAAAAAATGTTATTATTAACAAAAAATCATGTTTTTAGGGATTAGACGATGTTAAATTTGAATTACTATCCGACGTTTCGCCTTCAATTGCACGAGGCATCTTCAGGAATCATTACTTCATGAGAATTGAACACTGAATGAGGTCGGAGAGATTCAGGCGAGCTGGTCTCCTTTACACTTATAATATGCTCAGAGGTATGCTGGTGTTCAGCTCCAGCAACTTAAACTTTACCACATCGTTCATGTTTTTTAAATCTGGTTGATATTGAACGTCCTGTTTCTCCCATATATACTTCTCCACAGGAGCAAGGAATTTTATATACTCCTTCTGTTTGAAAAGGTACAATATCTACGGAAGATTGTACGTATGTTGGACCGCCGAAGTAACTGTCCTATTTTGTCTGTACTGCCACGTATGTAGCGAAGAATACTACCTAGCGGTGGCTCCTTATCATTTTCCTTTCGCGGAGTTGGATGACTAGATATTTTAATTGAACGCGTAATATCTTCGATGCAATAGCTATTCCCTTTCAGAGCTTCGGTCAGTTTCGATTTTTCCGATGTTGGAGAATCTTGATCAGAAATCGAAATGGCTCTAAATACTAATGAGTTAGTAACCGATTTATTTTGTGTTGGATGGTGGTGAGAACTTGCATTTAAGTATCTATTTTCATGCGTCGGTTTTCTCGTGAGGTAAAGAGTAATTCTTAATTGACCAAAGCTGTGGGCTGATCGAACTTTCTGAAAACGAAACTCTTTTTTACAGACAAAACAACAAACTCGTAAAAATGTATGCTAGCTACAGTCAACATCTTTAATGAATTTTTTGAATGTTTATGAGTGTTTATGAATGTCACGTAGATATAGAAGGGGATAATTTTTTGGCTTATTCTATGACTGAAAGTTCATATAAATAAATGTCCGTAAACGTTTCGTTTAGAAGATACAGGGTGTTAAAGTTTAAATTTTATTTATTTTAAATTTTTTTAAATAACTTTTGAAAAAACCAAATTTTTGCGCAAAATTGGATAACCGGGTCGTTTGAGAAGAGAAATCATAATTTTGTATTATTTTTATGCAGCACCTACAGAGCGCTAGGTACACTACTATTATTTACTTTACTTATTTATTGACAAGTTAATTTCGGAGATTATTTATGAATAAGCCTCATTTTTACACCTTTTTTAAGCAAGAAAGGTATACTTGCTCAATAAAGCTAGAGGTATCCGATTTCGAGAAATCCGCAAATTTCTGTGTAGATGCAGGTAAACGATACCCAGTCCCTTAGGCGCTAGATAAAGTTGCTAGGAACATCACAAAAACTGATCAAAATACACCACTTTTTTCCTATAAAGGTGTGTTAAAAACGTATTCATTCTTGAGATACAGGGTGTCAAATTTTTCATTTTCTTTTTTCGTTTTTTCTCACACGTTTTCCAAGATAATGGTTTCCTTGGTACACTTATTAGTTTTCGAATTCTCTACAAAGAATTGTCAAAACTGTCAGATGCAATATATAGTATGATATTTTTTTTGTGGCACCGACTTTCTTCTGTAGTTTTTGTTATGAAATACCCTGTATACATATATTTTGCTCCGCGTTTTTTTCTCATTCTTTTTAATTCCCTACATTTCTATCTAATCTGTCATAGTTTTCTAGTTGTTAACGATAATAGCCGTCGATGCAAACTAAGTATTATCAAAGTAACAAAATTGAAAAAAAAATCTAGTTGGCTTTTGCGTTTGTTACCTTTTTTGAAGTTTAGTTTAGAATAATTTTGATAGTTAAAGTTCAAATTCACTAATTTTGGCTCAAGTTCACATTCAAGAACTTTTGAGAAATCCACTCATTTGGCAGAGGCACATCGCACTATAAGAACTACTGAAGTCGAGGAAGCAGTCCTGAATGATATAGAAAACGAACCAGGTACAAGTACAAGAAAAACTGCGGCAACATTAAACATTTCACACGTGTTTGTTTATAAAATTGTACTGTGTAAATTATTGTATCCTTAAAATATCCAGAGAGACCTAGTTTTCCCGTGCGATTTTCTATTCCGATTAAATCTTTGCCAGTGGTTCTCTCAAATGTTGGCCCAAAACCCATTCTTTGAAAATAAAATTTTATTCAGTGGTGAGGCAAGTTTTTCGGGAAACGCCCTGAGGAATTTGCATAATAATAATTTTTGGTCAGAAGAAAATCCTCACGCGATAGTCGAGAATCATTTTCAGGATTAGTTTACAGTAAGTATCTGGGCTGGCTAGCTGGCATTTGGTGGGGCCATTTTTTCTGATATTGAGATATTAAAAGGATAGTTTTGTCATCAATTTTTAGAATAACTCCCGGTGCTGTTAGAAGAGGTATCACTTCAACTAAGATACCAAATGTGGTTTATGCGTGATGGTGCACCGTTACGTTTCAGTTTGGATATCAGAGAGTTTTTAAATCGACGATACAACAACCCTTGGATAGGTCGAGATGGACCATAGCCATGGCCCCAAAGTCCCCCGATTTAAATTGTCTAAATTAGTTTTTCTTGGGATATTTTAAATCGTTGGTGTATCATACTCCTATCCAGTTAAAAGAAGATATAAGGAACAGAATTCTAGCTTATTCGCCAGTCTATGCGACGAAGAGTTGAGTCCTGCATATTAACAAAATGAGGTAATTTTCAGCAGTTCTTATAATCAGTGGCGACTCGTGGTCAACTTTTCAGGTCAATACATATAAACCACAAAGCGTAATCTGAAAAAATCAAACACACGAAACAATAAAATGCCTTTGTTACATCACAACCGCATGTCTAGGGACATAAATCGTACATATTTCTACGAAAATAACGATTTACTTCTTTGTTTTTGTCTTTACTTGGTTGCTGAATTTTAAATTTCGGCAAAGGTCGACTACTGGTCTTAAATCCGAGTCGTTTGTCAAAGTTCAGCTCGCCAAAATAGTTGAAAATGGGTTATAAAGTCTTAATATTCTAAAACTCTGTAGTTACTTTTAAAACATTAATTTAAACCACAAAATTAACAAACAAAATGCAACGTCTTCAAAATAAAATCTATAAAAATACGCAAACATAACCACAACCTATAACACGATCCACATCAAACACATTAACTGACAAACATATTTAAGTTCCCTCGGCGTGGCTGTTGACCCAAAATTTGCCAACGTAAGCCGTATATTACCTATGCGCCCCTATGCGAATTTGATTGGGAATAGTCGAGAAAAACTCGCCTCCGTTTATAACCACGAGGTCAACGCGGACCCCCAGCCGTGATCGATTCCAAATGAAACGAAACCTCTCTGGAGATCGCGATGCGAGGAATTTAGAGAACGGCCAACGAGTTTATACGCTTAGAATAATAGAGAAAATTGACAAATTTAAAAAAAATTGAAAAACTATAAATTATGTATTGCTTTATTTATTTGTTTCTGTTTGGAAATATTTATTGGGAGGTCATTGACCATGTGACCTAATGGAGGAGCCGCCACTGCTTATAATCGTTTTAGTTTGTCATATAAAGTAAGAAAAAAATGTTAATTAATTAGCCAACTAGATTTTTTTTTAATTTTGTTACTTTGATAATGCTTCTGTCGCATCGACGGCTATTTCTGCAAATAACTAGAAAACGATGACAGATACCATAAGTACGTAGAAAATCAAAAATAATGAGAAAACAAACGGGGATCAAATTATAATATTTGTTAAATATTTATTGTAAACCTCCACTTAATAATCATTCCTTTGCTACATTGCCCGCCCCCCCATTGGCAAGAGCGAGCTGAAAAAGAGAGAAAAAATAGAGAGTGTGTATGGGTAGACGTGTGTTTAATTTCTCCCCATTTTTCAGCGTTTTCCCAAAGCAAACAAAAGTTGTGTATATTCAAAACATGGTCCTTCGACTAGGATGTGTATTCCAGTAAAATTGTGTTGTGTAGTGCCCAAAAAAGATTGAACACTTGTAAAATCAAAGTAACACCCGTTAACTTAACCTATTCATTTTGCCGGCGATTGCGTCATTCGAGTAGGACCGGTCGGTCATAGCGACAGCGAGGCGTCTCAAGCCGTGACGTTGGAAATCCATCGAAGCAAGATTAAGTGGGTATTCCTTCTTGTATCCTTTTTTCCTAATTTTATTCTATTGGATTCTGGTAAGTTTGTTCCTTATATATTAGTAACTGTTGCATCTTCTACCTTTTTCTTGATTTGGGGTTTCTCTAAACTAGTGAGGATGAGTGAAGAAGAGACTCTAAAGAAGTTGTATAAACAAAGGGGTGGTTATAAGGGGCGACAAACTCTATTTAAAAAGTATGTTGAGGATCTTAAAAAATCCATATCAGGAAAAGAAATTTGTAGTTTAGAGCGTGAAATTATCATAGAATTAGAAAGCCGCTTAGATGAATTTTCAACTCTTTTTTCGAAGTATGAAGAAACACAGACCGAAATAGAAACATTAACAGATAATATAGATCAAGAAATTAAAGAAAGATCAGACTTTGAAAATAGTTATTTTAAAATGAGTTCGCAAGTAAAAACTATAATTAAAGAATTTTATGACAGTAAAAAAGAACGTGAGCTTGGTTCCATTTCTAGTGTCTCAATTCATAATCAGAATTTTAATAGCGTACAGGGAATTAAGCTCCCCCCAATTAATTTACAGAAGTTTTCTGGGGAATATAAAAATTGGCTTGAGTTTCGAGATTTGTTTATTTCTCTAGTACATTCCAATATGTCAATCCCTAATATACAAAAATTCCATTATCTGAAGACATCGTTGGAAGGTGGTGCTGCTCAAGTCATTCGGAGTATCGAACTGTCTAGTGACAATTATGTAATAGCTTGGAATACCTTGCTCAGTAGGTACAACAATCCTCATATTCTAATACAGAATCATGTAAAGGCCCTTTTTTCAATACCAGTGGTATCTGAAGAGTCGGCTGGGAGTTTGAGAACTATGGTAGATACCATTTCTAAGCATATTCAATCACTAAATTCATTAAATGAGCCAACTGACTCTTGGGATACTCTGTTGATATATCTTTTCTCCACTAAATTAGACAAAAAAACTGCTCGAGATTGGGAAGAAAAGCGAGTGAGTAATTCTGTCTCAGTAAATAGTAACAAAATCCTTACTTTAGAGGACTTTAAAAACTTTTTGAAGCAAAAGGCAGATTTGTTAGAAACTTTAGAGTGTTCAAAGGCCTCACCTAGGTATCATAAACAAGGTTATTCAAGTAGGTCTTTTTCTGTCTTTGACAAATCAACAGAAAATAAAGACTTAACTACAGTGTGTAGCAATTGCAAGAGTAACCATTTTATTTTAAACTGTGAACATTTTATAAAACTTTCAGTCAGTGATAGGGTAGAAAAAGTAAAAAGGTTAAGATTATGTTTTAATTGTTTAAGACAAGGTCATGCTTTAAAGGACTGTCGAGGTCAAGTGTGTAGGAAATGTGGTCTTAAACATAATACACTTTTACATTATAATAAACGTTTCAATAAATCAAGTGAGAGCCATCCTCATGATTCAGAGTGGGAAAATACTAATAACAATTCTAAGTCTAATAATGCAGAGAATGTTGAGAGTGTAATGTCCTTGCAAGCAATCAATAGTCAGGTGTTGTTACAAACAGCTTTAGTGTTAGTGTCTGACTCTGAGGGAGCCCCAAGAGTCTGCAGAGCAGTGTTAGACTCAGGGAGTCAAATTAACCTTTTAAGCGAAGCTTGTGCTACGAGGTTAAATTTGAAAAAATCTGAATGGCCTACCTTAGTTACAGGGGTTGGTGAGAAAATGACTAATTTAAATTACCGGTGTCAGATAAAATTGCAATCCTTGCTGAATCAATTTGAGAGTGAGATTTCTTGTGTTGTAATACCAAAAATAAGTGGAAACTATCCTGCAGTCAATATAAATATTTCAAATATAAAAATTCCTAGGCATATTCGTCTAGCTGATCCCAGTTATTATAAGCCAAGTGACATAGACCTTTTATTAGGAGCTGGTGTCTATTTAAATCTATTGTGTATAGGTCAGGTGTGTTTAGGAGATGGTTTACCCACTCTACAAAAAACTAAATTTGGATGGGTTATAGGTGGTGAGATAGGAGTGAATGACAAAGAGTGTTTATCTTATCAGTGTAATCTTATTTCTAACCTTGAATTACATAACCAGCTTACCGATTTTTGGAAAATTGAGGAAAAGGGCAATGAAGATAAATTGCTCTCAATAGAAGAAAAGACTTGTGAGAAAATGTTTTGTGATACAACAAAGAGGGATAGTGATGGACGGTTTGTGGTGCAGATCCCTTTCAAGGAGTCTGTGTCATTACTAGGTGATTCTAAGCAACAAGCTATGAATAGATTTAAATCTTTGGAGAGAAAACTACAGGGTAATTTAAAATTGCGTCAAGGGTATTTTCAGTTTATGCGAGAATACTTATCCTTATCCCATATGAGAAAGGTGAGTGAGAGAGATGATATGAATGTGCAAGAGTCTTCTCGTCAAACATTTTATTTCCCACACCATGGTGTGATAAATGAAAAAAGTCCTACCACAAAATTAAGAGTGGTGTTTGATGGATCAGCTCAGTCTGATTCTGGAGTGTCCTTAAATGATCTTCAGTTTGTGGGACCGACCTTGCAGGATGACTTGTTTTCTGTTGTACTGAGATTTAGGCAACACAATATTGTGGTGTGTGCAGACATTGTTAAAATGTTTAGACAGATACAGGTGGATCCAGCCCAGTGGAGCCTTCAAAGGATTTTGTGGAGAGAAGATCCTACACAAAAATTAGAAACATATGAGTTGACTACTGTGACATATGGGACTGCATCAGCACCCTATCTTGCTGTGAAATGTCTTCAGCAATTGGCTCACGAGTTTAAAAATAGTCAGCCAGAAATATCCAGAGTTATCAGTAGAGATTTTTACATGGACGATCTCATAACAGGGTCGGACTCGGTGGAGGCTACAAAAAAAATGTGTGACAGCATTATTGATATTTTAAGGACTGCATGCTTTGAGCTTCAAAAGTGGACTTCGAACAATTCTAAGGTTTTAAATCATTTGAGGTCAACATATTCCAAGTCTGTGTTGGTTTTCAATGAAAAGGATAAAACAAAAACTTTAGGACTGTATTGGTCAGGAGAAAAAGATGTATTGATGTATAGCATTGCCGAAATTGATGATGAGGGTCCAGTAACAAAAAGAACTGTTTTATCTGGGATATCAAGGATATTTGATCCTTTAGGTTTATTGGGTGCTTCTGTAATACTATCAAAAATTATCATGCAGCGGATATGGTTGTGTAAGTTGTCATGGGATGAAAGTCTTCCAAGTGATTTGGACAGCAAATGGAGAACCTTTAGAGCAGATCTTGGGATGTTAAATAAATTAGAAATTCCCAGACATGTATTAGTGTGCAAGCCAGTTAAGGTGTCACTTCATGGATTTGCTGATGCATCTGTAGTAGCCTATGGTGCATGTGTGTATCTTCGATCAGTGAGTGAATCTGGGGAAGTATGTGTGAGGTTACTGTGTTCAAAAACAAAGGTAGCACCTTTAAAGACAATTACTGTACCAAGGTTAGAACTTTGTGCTGCATTAGTGTTGGCTAACCTGGTTGATAAGGTGAAAACCTCATTGTCTCTAAAAATTGACTCTTTTGTGTATTGGAGTGACTCGACTGTGTGTCTGAATTGGATTCAAACTCAACCTAATATTTTGCACACCTTTGTAGGAAATCGTGTTGCGCAAATACAATCTTTGTCTCATCCTGGGGATTGGAACCATATCAGCACTAAAGACAATCCCGCAGACTTCCTGTCAAGAGGTGTGAACCCAGGCAAGTTGGTGGATTGCAAGGTTTGGTGGTCGGGACCTCCTTGGCTTTCTAAACCCAAAGAAGAGTGGCCTGATTCTACATTTAATCGTGAAACATGTATTCCTGAGGTCAAGAAATACCAGAACGTGCTTAAAGTCGAAAGGGAGGAGTTTTTGTCGTTTGCAAAATTTTCCTCATTTCAAAAAATGATTCGTGTTTGTGCATATTGTATTCGGTTTATAAATTCATGTCGTACAAGGGTGAGAGCTACTGATGAGTTCCTGTCAGCTTTAGAACTACAACATACGGAAGAAATTTTAATTAAGTTAGTGCAGAAGGAGATGTTCCCAGAAGAAATACAAATTCTGTCGAAACAGAAATCTTTAAATAGGGGTCCTTTGATAAGATTAAATCCTTTTCTAGACAAGGAAGGGGTTCTTAGAGTTGGGGGAAGATTGTCTCTCTCAGAGTATGGATATGATAAAAAACATCCTGTTGTTCTTTTAAGCAAACATTATTATACAAACCTATTATTTCATTATGAGCATAAGCGTCTTCTACATGCGGGACCTCAACTTCTACTTGCATCAATTAGAGAAAGGTACTGGCCTATTGGGGGCAGAAATTTATCAAGAAAGGTTGTGCATGACTGTGTAAGGTGTTTTAAGGTGAAACCCGTGATAAAAAATCCAATAATGGGATTACTTCCCAGCGACAGAGTTAAACCAGCACCTCCCTTCTCAACAACTGGGGTTGACTATGCCGGTCCTTTGTTGGTCAGAAACAAAAAGGGTCGAGGTAGTACTAAGGTAAAGTGCTATGTAGCTCTGTTTATTTGCTTTATTACTAGGGCGATCCATTTAGAACTTGTGAGCGAACTAACAAAGGAAGCATTTATTGCAACTTTCAATAGGTTTATCAATCGTAGAGGCAAACCAGTAAATGTGTTCTCAGATAATGGAACTAACTTTGTAGGAGCGAAAAATGAATTAGAAGCTATCGGTCTTTTTCTCAAACAAAATTATAATAAATTAAGTCAATCCATTAGCAATCAAGGTATCAACTGGAAGTTTATTCCAGCCTTTTCTCCTCATTTTGGGGGGCTTTGGGAGGCAGGCGTAAAATGTTGTAAAGCCCATTTAAAGAGAGTGTTAGCCAATGCTTGTTTAACTTTTGAAGAGTTATACACCGTCCTTACTGGGATAGAGGCAGCCTTAAACTCGAGGCCAATTACTCCTTTATCCTCCGATCCTAGTGACCTCTCCCCCCTTACCCCAGCCCACTTTTTGATTGGGAGACCTTTAACGTCACTTCCGGAGAAGGATTTGCGAGAAGAGAGGGAACCGGGTTTGTCATATTTCAAGAAAATACAAAAGTTGAAGCAACACTTTTGGACTAGATGGTCCATGGAATATATATCAGAACTACAAGTACGTCAAAAATGGAACAGTTCCTCGAATCGTCAAGTGTTAAATCCAGGAGCTATGGTCCTTATTAAGGATGACAATTCCATGCCATTGCAATGGCCTCTGGGAAGAATTGAAGCAGTGCACAAGGGTCCAGATGGTATTGCTCGAGTTGCCAGTGTCAAAACCATGCGTGGGACTGTCAAGCGCTCCTTTGCCAAACTGTGTCCTCTCCCCCTGGGAACAGAGTAGCAAGAACACCACTAAGATTGTGTAAAACATTAATTGTGTACATGTTTAAGTTTTTAAATGTATTTGTTTCAATATTTTATGAATTTGTTGAAAGGTTAACCTTGTCAAGGTGGGGGGCATGTTAAATATTTATTGTAAACCTCCACTTAATAATCATTCCTTTGCTACATTGCCCGCCCCCCCATTGGCAAGAGCGAGCTGAAAAAGAGAGAAAAAATAGAGAGTGTGTATGGGTAGACGTGTGTTTAATTTCTCCCCATTTTTCAGCGTTTTCCCAAAGCAAACAAAAGTTGTGTATATTCAAAACAATATTAGTATTTATACAAGGATTCCAAAAAAATATGGGAGAGTGAAATTGTCGATGGCGCAGAAAAATAACATACTGTATACTGCATCCGATAATTTTGACATTTTATTATGGAGATTCCAAGAACTAATAAGTGTACCAATCTCGGAAAACGTGTGAAAAATAAACGAAAAAAAATTAAAATTTTGACACCCTATATCTCAAGAACGGCTCGTTTTTTAATACATTTTTATTGGAAAAAAGTTATTTTTTCCAATAAAAATGTATTTTGACATTTTTTACATATAATGTTCCCAGCAACTTCACCAAGCGCCTAAGGGACCGGGTAACTTGCATCGACCCAGAAAAATTAACTGTCCAAAACTTAGGCTAAATTAAAGTAAATAATAACAGCATTTGTAGCGCCCTCTAGGCAATACATAAATATTAATACCAAATAGTGATTTCTCTATTTAGTGAAACGGCTGCTCAACTTTGTGCAAAAAGTGTATTTTTTGAAAAATGTTTTTTAAAAAAATTGAAAATAAAAGTTCCAATTCAACACCATATATCTCCAAAACGAAATATTAGCGAACACATATTTAAACGAACTCTCAGTCATAGACATAAGTCAAAGAATTACCCCTTCCGTATCTACGTGACATTCACTAACACCCTGTATATCGTTATCTGTGCTACTGAACTCTCTTGTCCGTCTAACGTATATCCACATCTAAAATAATTATTATTACGAATCATTATGCTATTATGGGATCCGAGATTGATGTTTCGAATATTTCGCAAAATAGTATAATTTAATGAAGACATAATTTTCCTTTAAGACGATGATGGGTAATAGCAATGCTACCGTACGCCATTAAAACAATTAGGCAGATTGCTGGTCTTTTAAAACGGTTTAAATGTGGGAAAATGCCATCTATTACTTTTACCTCCAGCACCTTCAAGCAAATGATGGTTTGTTGATAACTTTTTTATTGTCCCATATAATTTGAGAAAAACGAACATGTTCTAATTCTATCAGATTGTAAAAATTAAGTAATTAGAATTCTATTACAAATGATCAAACATTTTAGTTTACAGCAGACACTAAGATTCACGCAAAAAAAAGAATTTAAAATGTCTAATTGCTGCTTCAAAGGAGGATACTATGTCGACTACGAAAATGTTACTAGGTGCTATTGTAAAATTTTGGCCTTTGGAAAGTGCGGAACGTCCTGCTGGGTTTTTTCTGTTCAGGAGTGCTTCAAACTTCTTTTGTTGCTTAAGGGTAACTTCTTGATGGATTTGTTTCTGCCTGTGCATTGGTGATGTTGTAAATATTTACGAGATTAAAGAAACTGTAGAGTATAAACATATTTTTAATTATTTTAGTATCGCATGTGCCCTCTATGAACTCTTATCACAGCAGTCACCCATCTCACCATGCTTCTAATGACACTATCAATCATCTGTTTAGAAATCTTTTAGTTTACAGCAGACAGTAAAGCACAAGCCAAACAATAATTTATAATGTCTAAAGTGACTTTTTATTTTATATTTTCCTGTAGAGACAAATTTTAAATCGTAAACGTCAACTTTTTGCATTAAATCAAAACATAGGCAGATTCGTGGTCTCATCAAGCCTAGTAGGAGATGACCTCAAACTATTTTTCTAGACTAAATTTAGAAATCCCCTCTTTTCTGGTGTAAAAGGTATACAAACGATCTAAAGGTAGCATCCAACTAAACTAAATAAATCACCTTTCTGCTACTTCTACCAAGAACTTTCAACTTGTCTGGTGTCTACTTATATGCTTAAAAGAAGTACAATATGTCTAGACTGGCAAGCCTATTTTTAGCATCCACCTCAATAAAGGATTGTTATTATCATTAGGTAATACATTTTTTTTTCAAATTTTTTATTATATTTGTAATAAGTAATCTGCTCTCCTGAAAGTGCCTCGTGTAACTGAAGACAAAACGCCAGTAAGTGATTTTATTCTGACACGGTTTAGTTCCAAATAACAATGATTTTTTAAGAACGTTCGTGTTCTTAGACTAATTGCAAGATGCAATGTCCTCAGTAACACTCTCTACCCTCAAATCCTTACAGGGGAGTGCAGTCCATGGAAGCAAGGGAAGCAGTGCTTCCTCAAAAAAAATTACAAAACATCTTCTAAAATGTAATTTTTGAAATAGGAAACCATTAATTTAGTTGATATTAAAAATGCTAAAATATTATCTTAATTATCAAGCCCATAATAAATGCGGCCTTGACTCCGACCCAGCCACAATAGAAAATCTGCAGCCAAGTCCTGTATGCTTGATCTCCTGTGAATCGAGCCAGAGGTTATTGAACTTTTCACCTGCTTTAAGTGGGGGGCGGAAGCTATCGTTGGAGTAGGTTATTTGTTTGAACGGCTATCCATGTATTGTGTGATGCGTACGTCGCGTCGTGCATGGTGCGATATGGAAGACAATAATACGGATGTGGATATGCAAATACCGTCAACTTCGGCTGTCGGTAATAACGTTGAAAGTGTTGAAGAATTTAGTAAGAAGAGTGTGTGAGAATGTGTGGTGTGTGTCTTAATAATAAAGAGATTTTCAACATCAAACTTCGCTGATAAGCTTCAAATAATTTCCAAAGAAAGGGCAAAACCGCCTATGAAAACTTTAACCACAAAAATGAAAAATTGTATTAGACATTTTTATCCGGAAAAACAATACGAACAATTTAAATGGCTAAGAGGGTGTGAAAATATAAGTAAATTATTTTGTCGGCCATGTTTACTTTTCGAAAATGAAAAAGGTCTCTGGAATAGAACTCGTTTTTCCGATTTAAACAATTTCCATAAAGCTGTAAAAAGACACATTATCTCCAAAGCGCATTTGCAGGCCGTCATAAAAGAAAAAATCTTCGGCAAAACCAGAATTGAACACGCCCTTAACAAACAATTGGAAATTAGTCACCGCCAAGATAATGAACTAGTCAATAAAAATAGGCAAATATTAAGAAGGCTTCTCGATGTTGTTTGTTTTCTCGGACAGCATGAATTGGGATTTAGAGGTCGTGACGAAACAAGAAATTTTCAAGATTTACTTAGTTTAATGGCTAAATATGATGATTGCTTAAAAAATCATTTAGAGCAGTCTAGCGTTTTTCGCGTAACGTCGAATCTAATCCAGAATGATTTAATTTCCGCTGTTGCAACCATTATTCTAAAAAGAATCAAACAGGTGATTGGCGAGGCGCGGTTCATTGCTATTGTTCTGGACGAAAGCACTGATAACACTAATTTTAGCCAATTATCTATAGTAACACGCTACGTTAAAACAGACGGTAGTATTCAAGAGCGATTTTTAGGTTTTAAGAATGTGTCCGAAAATCGTACAGCAAATGCATTATATACCGTAGTTTATAACGTTACTAAAGAAATTAATGGAAAGAAAAAATTAGTTGCTCAGAGCTATGATGGAGCTGCAGTGATGGCAGGACAATTAGGGGGTCTGCAAGCTAACGTTCGAGAAATTTTCCTAAGTGCTGTGTTTGTTCATTGTTTTGCTCACAAATTAAATTTAGTTTTATCCCAGTCCATCAATCACATTAAAGAGTGTAAAGTATTTTTCGTTACTTTAAGTGGCATGGCTGTTTTTTTTCCAAGTCAAAAAAAGGTACACAAGCTTTGGGCTCCATTGTCCACAAACGATTGCCCAAAGTAGCTCCTACTAGGTGGAAATATAATGGAAGGCTTGTGTTAACAGTATCTGAAAATCGTGAATCACTGTTTGAACTATTTGAGAATATAATAGAAATAATGAAACGTGGGACTCAGAAGAATAAATATGAATCCTGGTAAACATCAAAGAAGTTTTCTCTTAAATACCCCTTCATTTTATGAAAAAGTAGCATTCTGCAATTTGAGACAATATCAGTATGTTGGCTACGATATGTTTCACTTATCTCGAAAGAAGAAGGGTTTCATGGCAAAGAAAATTTCAGTCAAGTGATTTTACCTGTTTTTAAAGTTGTGATATAACCATAATGAGAAGAAAATTTAGCTATATTTTCGCAGATGTTTCGTGTAATCGTAACGCAAAACGTCGTAAACTAATTCCAATTTGGCACCGTCTAAACCCAAGAACCTTGGTTTTTTAATTGTGATATCATTGAATTATATATCAGAAACAATCAATTGAAGGGAATGTGAATAAATAATAACAATATGAAAATCCTTTTCAACCACACACGCGTGCTTTAGCATCCGCATGTTATTGAGAAGTGAACGTTATCTGATATTTTCAATGGGGAAATTGCGTAGACGGCAAATTAAAAAACATGCAGCAGGTACACTGAGAAGTAAGAATAATAAACAAAATAAAAAATATATTGTTAGTACACCTATACTCGATTTAGAATGGGTTAAATACTTTACTTCAGATCGTTGGTAACAAATGCTACATAACAACAACGATTATACGGCTAGAATATTCAACAAATGAAAAATAAAGATCCCCTAAATGGATCCCAGCTTTGCCATTTTTCTGTAGAGTTGAGATCCATTAAGAGTTTTCCGCAGAGCTTAACATACAGGATATTTCAAAAGAACTGGAACGGTCAAATTTATCAGACCCTGCAACGCCTAGATGTTTTAAATTTGGTATACATGGATTATGGACAGCTTGGATATTACAGCACAGCTTTCTTGTAAAAGTACCGGAATGGACAACTACTTTAGAATTTACTGCGCTTAGACACATCAAAATATGTACAGTTGGCGACAGATAAATCCGTACGGCTGAATTACTTCATTGTAAATTGTACTTCGTACTCCTTTGTTTACCTGAATTATCTTTCGCATTTGACAGTTATAACAGCACATGATGACATGATTAATTATTGATTTTTGATGTCAGTCTTGCTTTGTTAAGGGTAAAATTATAGCACAAAATATGCCACATTTAAGTATTCCTACAAAAACTGCCAGAATCACACTAATAGAATAAGACTGGTGTCCACTTATTTTGGTATAGTTAAGATCATCGTGAAGAAGTGACGTGAGGAACATACCTTGAAAAGATCGACGAAAGACAAAATACATTTGAAACGGCTGTATGGACGTGAATATATAATACTATGTTCCAGCAGAAGAAATAGCGTAGCTGCCCCAAAACTTTCCTTAAAGTCCATTGATAAAGAACAAAGGCGTCGGGTTGGAAATCCTCGTTCATAGCAATCCTGTGCTTCGTCGATGGGCATAATGGGAGACATCGATTTGACATCTAGGCTTGCTATGATACCGTCTTTTTCAAGAACGGTATCTCGTAAAATTCGAGTGAAATCCTCAGAGTTTTTTATAAATTAATCAACTTTTTGCATAATTTCAGCAAAATATTTTTCCAGATTTTGTAACGGCGAATTAATATCACTAAAAATAGGTCTGATGGGCGCCCCTGGTTTGTGCATTTTCGGTAAACTATAGAGTTTAGGATATCTGCTCGACTTTTCCCGTGGTATAATTTTTTGTGGAATTTCGTGGTTTGTTGGTGAACATTTTATTTTAATTTTAGTTGTTTTTTCAAGGTACGTAGTGGGATCCCTTGGAACAGGCATATAACAATTTTCTTGTAGGCTCTCTTGCATTTTTTATATGTCATCTTGGGTATTCATAACCACAGTTGCATTTCCTTTATCTGATGGAAGGATTGTGATGTCTTTATTTTTACGAAGAGTCCTTTGCTCAGTGGCATTTAGGTTTTGGTCTGGTGGTTTGCTTGATCTTAAAATTCTTGCCACAGTATATATATATATATATATATATATATATATATATATATGTATATATATATATATATATATATATATATATATATATATATATATATATATATATATATAGTTTCGCAAATATTTTTCTTGAACCTTCAAATATATATTGTAATTAGGTACTTCTTTTCTTGGGATGCGTGTTCATAAAATTAAAACGATTTTTTAATTATTTCTCATATTTAATTCAATTTGACGTTTCGACAGGTAGTTCCATGTCTTTTTCAAAAATGTTTTTATTTTGTTTTTCCATGAGACGTAAATTAAAAGGTCAATAACATAAAACATAAAATAAAATACACATAGCATATTGTCATTTTGTCAAACTAATACAAACACAAAACATCTTTTGCAGACTGACAGAGATGACATAATTAAAAAATCGTTTTAATTTTATGAACACGCATCCCAAGAAAAGAAGTACCATATATATATATATATATATATATATATATATATATATATATATATATATATATATACTGTATTTTCAAACATTTTTATTGATTTTGGACGCCATTTTATTTCATCATATTGAATTTTTACAAATATTCAAACAGTTTTTTTCTACATATGCCACATTTGATTTTTGGACATAATTTAAAATAAATTGAATAAGTAGTTTTTATCTTAATACAGACCGCCATTTTGTTACGTCATGTTGAATTCATACCAGTTTATCCCATTATCACATTTAATTTTTCTACAAAATTTAAATTCAATAGAATAAGATTATTTTTACGTCTATTTTTAAAACAAATTATCTGTCTCTATTTTGTTTCGTTATCTTATATTCATACCACACCTTTACTAGTTTATCTCTATGTTACACTTAATGCTTGCACACAATTTCAAATTAATTTTATATGTAGTTTTTTCATGGTGAATTTTTAAATATATTATTACCTCGCCATTTTCTTTTGCTACCTTGGATTCAGACCAAAATGTTACCAGTTCATTTCTATGTAACACTTGACATTTGTGCAAAATTTGAGGTAAATAGGATAATCAGTGTTTTTAGTAACAATTCTTATATCATTTCATTAGGCCGTCATCTTGTTCCGGCATAATGGATTCCTACCAAAATATTACCAGGTTTGGTAAATAGTTTTTAAGCTATACCCAAACTGACGGATAGACAGACAGACAGATGGACTGGATAAAACCTATCTTTTGGCATCTAAGGTAGCTAAAACGTGAAGATGTATAAAACACGGGACGATGATTTTTTTCACGAGAACAAACATGTTATTTGGCCGCCATTTTGTTCTATCATCTTTAACTAGTACCACAATTTTACTAGTTGATTCTTATACCACAATTAGTTATGGCACAAAATTTGAAATTAATCCATTAAGTAGTTTTTTAGACTGAATTTTTAAATATTTTATTAAGCCGCCATTTTATAGTAACATTTTACCAGTTGATTCCAATATAATACTTGATTTTTGCGCAAAACTGAAGATAAATTGGATAAGTAGTTTCTTAATAATAATTGATAAAAAAATTTGAAGTCAATCGGCTACGAAGTTTTTTAGCTACGCCGCGAAAAGACAGAGAGACAGACAAACTAATCGAATTGAGAAAGATATGTGGTCCTTCTATGCTTTCGTATAAATCAAATTAGTTACTTTTAAAAATAGTTTTAAAGTAATTTGCATTTAACACCACTGTTATAAAATTAAAAAGTAATTTCGTATATTGACAACTAACGGTAAATGTCTTTTTATTAATTTTTGTAGGAAACGCACATTAACTATAATAAATAACTAGTTTTCACATAATTTAATAATTAGATCTTTACCCAAGCCAACTAGAATTAAGCCTACACCGTTCCAGATATTAAAGCCATTACATAAAATTCAGTAGCAACCACTGAAATGAGCTTTGCTAAATACGAACGATTTATTATAATTCACTTCGTCGCGCAAAAAAAAGATCGCTTTAATTGCCGCCACACCAACTAGAGCAAAACGCAGTCACCGCCGGTCGAGGACTACATTTTACAGGCTAATGGTCCATACATTTCAAAATCAGGCAGCAAATCAAAAAAAAAAGTTATAAAACAATCAAATCTCGATTTAAGCGTTCCTGTTGCTCGATTGTGCGGTCAACGAAATATGCAATAATGCTTACCGGCATGTAAATTTAATATTCTAATTAAAGTCAAAATGGGTTTTTTTTATATTAGTGGTGTGATTAAAGCATATAATAGGGTCCTTGCATTTATTTTTTATCCAGGCACTAATAATTTACTACCATAGACATGACAACAGGGAGACGGAATTATTTTGATTTGAACGCATACATTATCATAATTATTACTTGGCCGTTTGTTACTATGTCTCTCAGACTCAGGGACACAACAAAAACCTAGAGGCATCTCTGACGGAAAAATGGCGAAAAACTGAAACTTTTCGAAAAAGTCATAAAAAATTAATCTTTTTAGTCACTTTTATTATTTATAAAAAAAGTAGGCATCTGGTCAGAAACCTAATTACGGCACCGTAAAGTGCTAAAAAGGCTACATAAAATGTACTGTTTAGGAAGGGTCCAGGATTATATACAGTGGCTGCACTAACGATGTGAAATTTGCACGAAAGTTCCCAAGAATGGATACATTTTTTTGACATTATCCTGTATTACAAGGAAACTAATACATCTAAGCATGTAAGAAACAAGATATTTGTAGGTAGATCGTGACCAAATTTCGAGTTTATAACTTTAACGGTTAAATTACTGCAATTTTTTAAAGTTGATAATTTAAATTCCAATTTTAACCTTATTTTGCCGCCTACAGCGAATGGTAATCGAAATTATTTCTAGACCCGCAGATGGAGCATTTATTTGGCTACAAAAAAGCTCTAATAACATTTCCTAACGACTCAGCAAGTGAGTAAAAATTCGATTTAAGCACATATCGGTCAAAAATCGATAGGTACCGATCCAGATACGACGCGAAATGATAGGTGGCCTTGGCCTAGGATGATACTAAAATTTACAGAGATATTTGACATGTCAGTTCTGATAGATGGCATGGTTGAGTTTTGGTTTGTTTAAAGCAAATATTTCTCTGATATTTTTTATCGCTTCGATTTATGTTTGTATATTTACGCGTTAAAGAGTTACAGATTTTTGAGAAAAACTGATTTTTTTTCAAATAAAAAAGTAGGCGTTTGGTCGGAAAACCGATTACGGCACCAGAAAGTACTCAAAAAGATACATAAAACGGACGGTTTAGGAAGGGTCTTGGAATATATATAAGGGTTGCAGTTACGAGGTGAAGTTTGCACAAAAGAAAACTGTTTTCTGGCATCATTTATTCCAATTTTTATTCACAACTTTTCATTTAAATGTGTCATCACACCAAACGCTTTGTAATTGGCTGTGATGTCACAAAGCACGTTTCGCGCGTCGGCGCTGGCATCAAAATAATAATTGTTTTATAGTTTTATTTTTTTTGAGTGTGTCTTTAATGAAGTCGTTCTCTGATTTTGTCTTAAAAATGAATTTTTGTCTAGAAATGTATTATTTACGTCAGCGGAAAAGTAAGGCGTTAAAGCCAAAATGTAAAAACGTAATCATTCATTAGTTCGTTGAAGAAATACGTGAATGTTAGAAATAAATTTATTAAGTAATCTATTATGTATTATTTTATTATAAATATACTTTGTTATTATTTATTATGGACTTAGTGATCGTTTTATCAACGAACCTAGGCTAATCTAACAGCTAACGGGACAGACCATCTGACAGTATAGTTTTGTTAAAAAATATCTTGTTTTAATATAGACTCGGAATTCTGTTGACGCGTTACCGCGCGCTTTCTTTACAAGAAACCCAAAACTAACCTAATCCCCATTTTTATTAATTACAGGTTTTAAAATAATTTAAAAAAAGTCATCCGCCTGAACGGGGATTCGAACTCATATGCACCGCATTCAATCCCGAGGAAAACCTACTTATACTCCTCGGAAATAAATCGGTTTAATCTGTTTTGTCGAAAGGTCGCTAGGGGCGCTAATGTAAGAATCCTGCCTCCCGCGACCAGCTCATTGCATCGTCCAGTCGCTTGAGACAATCAAAATCTCCAATTGGGTCACGTGACGTATTGGCCATTCATAACGTAACTTGCGACCATTTAGTAATATATACGTTTATTTCGGCGAGGTATAAACAAGACTGGATAACTTTTCGTTGAGAGGCCTGGTAGCTGAGTGGTAGGTTACCTTAGTAACATTGCAAAGGTTGTGTGCTCTAATCCCATTTCAGAAAATTTGTTTCTCATAGTTTTATTTAAAAATCGGATTTCGTTTTGGTTAGCTCTGGTTGGGCCTTTTTTAATGAATGTGCTATTTTAGTTTTTTTTTTTAATAATGCCTAAGTGTACTGCTATGTGGATCCATCCCGTTAGGTTAGCAGCAGGTTTGTCAATAAAAACATCATTAAAGCCATAATAAATAATAACTTTGATACTAAATGTAAGACAATCTCGTTGTGCACGGTGCAGCAATTTTTATTACTACATGGTCCATTGGTCTGCTCTTTAGGCACTAGGTACCTATTTTAATACATACATTAAAATTGTCTTAACAAACCCATATAGTGCTTTCTGAGAACATATCTAAAACATTTGTTTTATACGTAAAAAAATTCCTACAGTTGCTTTGCTTGCTTTGAAACGTAACCTACACAGAGCAGAACCTCACATTCTAGATACCACTATCTAATTTCTCATCTTAGTATTTTTCCGTTTTCATTCTTCTTCTGGAGGCAAACTTGACATATCTGAGGTGCATTTTTTCTCTTCTTATTATTCCTTCGCAAAACAAATGAATACTGCCTAGTAAGCGAGTGCAGTCGCCACTAGAAGCTAAAGAAAATAGCGCCGCGCCCGCGAATGACACTTCGAGGACGTTAGCACCACCTAGTTAGAAGAGATACACTCTGTGAACTCGCGACCACGACTACCCACAAGGCCACTAGATGGCGTTGCATGTCTATTTTATAATGATAACTAGCAGTGAAGTTGCTACTTGTACGATAAGTGGTTATACTCGCAAGATAAAGTAAAAACTCTAAAAAGTCAGCTTCAATGGCAAGCAAGCGTTTTTATATCCGAAAAAATAGCTTTGAAATCAAAACCTTTTACTGATGGTGAATTTATCAAGGAATGTATGGAAGCCGCCAGTCAGATGGAGTTTATCGATTTATAGTATAATTCGGAACTGAAAGACAAGTTCGATATGGGTCTTCCTGATTTTTTATTCAAAATATGTCGATCAAAACTTGTTTCCTGAAATCCGAAAATATGCCCAGAAAATGATGTCTCTGTCTGAGAGCACATATGTATGCGAGCAGCTGTTTTCTCGTATGAAGAATGTGAAGTCTAAAATAACGTCGAGAATTACAGACGCACATCTGGAAGAAAGTTTGTGAGTTGCAACTACAAAAATAAAACCAAATATCGACACACTTGTCAAAAATCGCATTCATTGATTGAACTTTTTAACCAATAAAGATTATTACACTTTGAAATTATATGTTTTTTATTTTATTGATATGGTGGTAAAGTGACGTGGACCATTGTGGCCCTTCGGTCGATGTGAAATCGATTTTTGGTCCTTGCTCTAAAAAAGGTTGAAGACCCTTGCTCTACTAAGTAATATAACTTTTTTTTACCGCCTGTGTTTACTTGAGGAAGCTCCCTAATGCTTTTATTATATTTACATTTTGCATAGTTATAAATATAATCGGGTAAAAGCTTATTATATTAAATAGACTTAAAAGTTAAAACAGACGATGAAAGTTAAGACAGCCTTCATCTTTTTACTAAAGAAGTTGCACCATTTGACCTTGATGGCTTCCTAAACTCGACTTAATCTGTAGAAATCCGTCTTGGTATCCATTTTGAAATAAAAATTTGAAACATAATCCAATAACTTTTTAATTGATTGATTTACCAACAAACTGTCTTTTTACTTCATGAATTAACAGTATCTAGTAGTAAGGCTCTTAAGTTTAGTGATCTCTATACAAATAATAAAAAAGCAATAAATTATAAAATGACATCAATTTAATTACATTTTACTAAAACAATTTCAAATGAATTATTGGTTATGTGCTATTAACCATAATTTTTATGACGTGTTTAAAGCTAGTAGTTCATAAACCTCATTATATTTAGATCCTTATCTGTTTCCGTTAAAATAAAAATAACAAAAAAGTTTATACTAAATTTTCAGAATATCATATATTTTTTGGAAATATAAGTACAGGGATTTCAAGTAAAAGTTATGATTTAAACAACTATTTTTAAATAGGAGACCCTCTATATTTTTGAATTCTGCCTAATATGGATGATTAAAAAAATAAGATTATGGCTATAAATACGTTAATAGTTCCTGTTTTATATTTTAAGATTATATATAAAAGTATAGCAAACAGTTTAAAATCAATCCATTAAGTATTTTTTTTAAGCTGAATTTTTAAATATTTTGTTAAGCCGCCATCTTAGATTCGTACCAAATATTCACTAATTGATTCCTACATAATATTTGCTTTTTCTGCAAAATTTATGGTAAATTGCAAAAGTAGTCCTTTGGTAATAATTTTTTTAACATTTCCCTAGACCGCCATTTTGTTTTGCCATACTGGATTTTTACCATAATGTTTCCATGTCATCCCCATATAACTCTTAATTTTTTATCAAAATTTGAAGCCAATGGGGTAAGTAGTTTTTTAGCTATGCCGCGAACAGATAGACCGACAGAATGACAGACAAACCGACGGAATCGAGAAAACATGTTTTTCGGCATCTAAGGACCCTGAAACGTAAAGATCTGAAAAAATCTCGGAGGGTGGTTTTTTTTCGGTTACAATACTTCCCTATTATAAGGGAAGTAAAAAAATCAGTCAATTCGCCATTCCCTCGTACAGAAAATTACCTTATGAAATTCTTTATGATGAAAATTCTGGGTAAAGGAAAGTTAGCGACTTTTATATGTTATATCCCGCGGAGTTAGAGTGATCAGTTTCTTATTTATGAAATGATCAAAGTAAGTATTTGATTTAACGTTGTCAATTGTTTGTTGGCTCTGCTACTAGGCAATCTGCCAGCTCAATTTGTGAATTATCCAGGAAGTCGAGTTGTGTACTCTTTGGCACCCTTTATTTTATTTAAATATATTTCATGTTTTGAAGGGCATTAAGTTTCAGCTTCTTCCTTCTTAAAAATTTCGGTGCCATGTGAATAAACATTTTTGTCAAAACACAATTTTAATCCAAGACCTTTACTCTTTTTATCTTTATAGTTTCATTCGTTCCAACAAGGCGTCTGGGCCTTTTATAACACAGAATATATATATATATATATATATATATATATATATATATATATATATATATAAGGGACCTCTCTGCAAAATTGTTAGTCAGTGAAGGTTTGTTAATAAAAGCTGCAGATCACAAATTTCACAAAATTGTAATTTTAATCTCTACAGTTTCACTTGCTTCAGCAAAGCGCTTACGTTTGACGTGACGTTTTTGTCGCTTCTTATGCAATAGCAGCTCGCAGCAAACACAAGTGATATGCGTTGTGACCTTGAAACGATCATTAAACGACAACTGCAAAGAATTTGCCGGCAGTGTTTCCTCTGAATAGGAGTATGCCGTATTTGCTTGCTACTCAGTTCTAAACATATGTCCCAGAAATACCAGGTGAGCTCAATTTGTATTTTGGCTCACCCTGTTTCACAATTAAATTATTGAAACTACTTGTTACTAACCGATGACGACTAGAAAAGCGGAGTGGAACTTTTCTCAAGACAGTCTTAATACATTAGCATGTTTGTCAGCTGAAATGAAACTTTTTCGGTCTATTCCTGATTTGAATGAAAGAACGATTAAGAAATATGCGGCAAACAAAAATAGACACACTCATTTGCTTTTTAAAAGAAATTAAAAAATTACTTGTTTATCACGGATTTTATTACGTGGAATGCAAACAATCACGAACACTGTTTTTTTTATTTCATGTTGACTTTGAAATGTTTGAATATTGCGAGGCATATTGTATATTGAATAGTCAATAACGCCGGCAGGCGAGTTAAATTAGTTAAATTATATATTTTATTTTAGACATAAACTGCAGCCTGCAGCACTGTCAGTTTCTAAAATAGTTGTTATCAATATTATGACTATAAGACCAATATTAGTTAATACACCTGGAAATATAAATTTGATTAAAAACTATTCGATTTCGATGTGTCGTTTGATTTATATGGTATATTCATGTACATGTATATATTTGGCGCAAAGTCTCACAATTATTTCCACGCACAGTAACCAATATTTCAAACTATATCAGATAACAATGAAGAATATTTATTTGGCACCAAGTTGATGGTATTTTAATGAATATCTTCAGTTTGATTTATCACTGGACGAAGTCAAGAACTAAATTTACTTTTTAATATTCGAGGTATATATCATCGCAAGCAATTGCGAAAATTCAATTTTTCTGAGGATGACATTAATTAGGATCCCTCCTTCTTTACCACAGTGCTTGCTTTAATTTCTTGCGGGTTTTTTGTTTTTAATTAACCAAGCTTTCATGGAAATCAGACCGTTTAATCTTTTTATTAATAATTTCCTCTTGTCTTGTTTTGAAACAATATTATTTTTGTTGCAGTTGCTTTTGTGTCTCTAATATTTTTGATATTTGTTTTGTATTATTTGTTTAATTCTATGTATTCCAAAAACACACACACAATTTTTGAATTTTGAAAGCATATGTGTTTTTTTAAATGTGTCCTTTTTTTAAATTTTTTACGAATCTTCCAAAAAAAAACATATATACAGAAATTCTAATAAAATTGTATATCCAATCTGTTAAAATTTTGCCTTAAACCATTGTTTTCCAATAATGACGGCATGTGGCTCTTGTATTTTTTTTTGCATATATCTACACCTACAGGGATTACTTATAAGAAATCCATTGAACGTTGTTTAGCCAGATCCAGCTAAACGCTAACTTATCGACCGCAGATTGGGAATTTTCCTTAATCTTGAGTATATAAAATTGAATGGCAGTAGATTTTAATATTGGTAAATCAAAGGCTCTTTAATTTGCCGTTTATTGATCAAGTCGAATAAAAAAGATAGATATTTTCAAAAAATCAAAAGATTTCGAAAACCCTATAAGTTAAGTAAGGTAGAGGTTTAATAAATTAATAAATTTGACCTAAGTTTTAATAGAGAATTTCATAGTACAGGGTATGCCAACAGAAAAATCTAACTTTTATAATGGAAAGGTCTTTGACACACCTTGTATGTCTCCAAGAAACAATTACTTATTGCTTTGTTTAGCATCATCATAAAAATATCGACGAGCTAGATTCATTTCACTTTCAAATTTATAGGGGAGCGTTTTGCACATATGTATCTATATTACGTATTGTTTATTGTAATTATTGAAGTGTGTGGTCTGCGTCAAAGAACGAGGTCACATTGTGCTTATGCAAAATTCGGTACTGGTAATTACACATCTGCAATGTGTTATTAAACATTGTAAGACTTTGCTGAAATCCATTCAGACAAATGCACAAAATTGTTTATTTTTTTTTGAATGGCAATTTTTCACATAATATTTCCTTTGGTATACCTTCTTAGTTAATGTGTGTATAAGGACCTAAAACGTCTAGTAGAAAATATGTAACTGAAATTAAAATAATCCTCCCAATTTTTGAAATTAATTTTAGTTTGTTGTATTCCTATAGAAGAGCACGCTTCAGTCAAAAAATCTTTAAGTTTTTACGTCAAAAAAGGTCACTGAACCAGGGTGCTATATCGGACATACTTATTCTTTAAAAAATGCACGTTAAAAAAATATTTCAGTCTAGAAATAGAAAGCTGCAACTCTTTTTTAACAATAATGTTAAAAACAATGAAACATTTTTTTGTTATTAAGTATAAATAAAAACCATTTTTTCCTACCAGTTCCACATTTATTTAGGTTTAGTTACCATTCCATTACCAACAGATCTGCAAGATTGACATCAAAAGCAAAAAAGCATAAAATATTTTACTCTCGAAGCTATGAAATGAAAATAAATAATTTTAAAATTATTACATAATAATTTTCACTTACAGCTTTCTCAAAATAAAGTTAAGGGCCAGTTATTCAACTTTTATATATAATTTACATATATTTTTATTTAAGAAGTCGCTAACTCTTACACGTGCTCTTTTTAACCTTCTAAAATTAATGAAATTTATAGCTACCTGTCAAAAATATTTAAGTTATATTTTTTACTTACATTTAAGAATCATAAAATTACAATACCAGTATAGTATAACACATATTAGGCAACAACTGTTATATCTTCCATTAATTTAAACTTTTCATATTTTAATTATCGCCGTAAAAAATTCATTTAGGAGATAAAATGCTTTAATTCATTAGAAGAAAGTTCTTCAGTATTTCTGTTTACTGAGTGGAAGCGATCTAGCTGTTTCTGATACGTTATATAATTTTTTTATTCGAAATTTAACATTATTTTGTATGCTGGGTGGGCCAACCAAAACGAAACAAGGCCGGATATTTCACATACCGTTCGTTTAAAAAAAGAAGGGGTAAGATTTTGCCCATATGACCAACCTTGTCACCTCCACCCTCTCGCAGGGGTGAGCTCCAACCCCAAAATCTTAAATGGGAATAGGGGTCGAGTCTTATTTTTAAGACAATAGAATTCTCTTTTCAACGCATCTTATTTTCTCAAATTTGACGCATCCGTTCTTGAAAAAATAAGGGTAGAGCAATAAAAAGAAAAATCAATACTCGGTGAAAAAATGTTAAGATCCGTTGATTTTTATATCCAGAAAAAAAGATTTTTTAGCTTATTTTCAACTCTGTCACTTTAAACTCCCGCAGAGGTAAGCTGCAACCCTTAAAATATTATGTGGGATTATGCATTCATACAAAAATAGAGATTTTGTTCAAAACCGTCCTGGACATTATGAAGCATTTCGGTTGTAATGGCCTGACATTCATCAAAGATCCGCTGACCTAAATCATTTAATGACTGTGGCTAAGTTTTATAAACCTTACTTTTTAAGTGACCCTATAGAAAAAAATCTAAGAGTGTTAAGTCAGGTGATCTTG
Source organism: Kuschelorhynchus macadamiae (assembly GCA_030620095.1). Lineage (NCBI taxonomy): Eukaryota > Metazoa > Arthropoda > Insecta > Coleoptera > Curculionidae > Kuschelorhynchus > Kuschelorhynchus macadamiae. Next base: position 268,017 of record JAUTXW010004259.1, read on the forward strand.
CAGGCGACTCAATGCAAGATCGATAGCGTCTTCTAATAATTGCAAGTACATTTCTCCATTTGGATTTCCTGGGAGAAAAGAAGGACCAATTAAACAATCGCCATAATTTTCAATCATGGAATAGATTTTCGTCAGACCAATTTCGACAATTGTGACGATTAATAGTCCCATTTAGAAAAAACGAATGAACACTAAATTCGGTTTATTTATTATTCGTTCACTTATAATCAATCAAAATTCCAAACGTCTGTCAAAGTCATCTTCTTTAATTGTTGTACAAGATGAATTTTGTAGGGGTGAAATGTATGTGTCTTTAAAATTCTGCGAATAGTTGTACGAAATATGCCACTCACTAAAGGTAGCTGCCTGGTGCTTAATGTATATGGTCGATATGGACCATATCAGTGGCGGCTATTCGGAGGAAGTAGGGAAAATGCCTCTTCCCCAAAAAAAAATAGCAAATTATTTTTTAATACACTTATATACTAATTTTCAGTATTAAATCTAATTCATTTCCTAAAAATTATCAATAATTGAATGTTAAATTAAATGCATTCCTAGTATTGCCGCTGGCCGCTCGTCAGAAATCTAGAGGCAAACACAAAAAACGAAATGATATACTTGCGCGTATTAAGCAAACCCGTATGTGCGCCCATCGCACTGGCAGCAAACTCGTTTGTGTCTTCCAGCGAAAAACGAAAACAATGCTTAAAAATAATGCGCTGCTATGGCAACGAGAGTATTGCATGTACGAAGATCGCGCCTCTAGGGAAGAGCTGCAGTTTAACGCTTCCCTTCGTATTGTAAGTAAAGTAGATCGCGCTTTATTCAGTATTTTATCGGCGGTCTTTTATTTTATTCTTTGAAGGAGTGACGCGTATGTGGGGATGAAAATGAGTTCATTTGTGCCCGTTAGTGACATTGTTTGTAGTTTGTTAGAAACTCCATTTTTCCGTTGGAAAGAAGATGACAAAAAGGACCTTTTAATTACGGGTGGACAAACAAGTGTGTTGACAATTAGTTAATTAAATCCTACAATATTAATTTAAAAAATTCTTGGTTTTCTGAATTTAAGTGGCTGTGTAGCAGTGGATAGTTTCAAAAAATGTTTTGCATGCAGTGCCCATTTTAGACTTTGCCTGTCCTACTTTTCTTTAATTAACACTTCCCCTATTTTTTTACCCACGAGCCGCCACTGGACCATATTGACGTGGTCGTCCAAAATCCACTGCTTCGTTTCCCACTATCATTCGATTTGATTTGCCACTGATCCTATCTCTCTAAACTTTGCTACCAGTTCAATTATGTATTTTTGATGAACATGTTTATCTGAATTCATTTGATTAAATACATGTGCTGCAATACTAGCACATCTACCATTTTCATAATAGAGTTCAATCAGCCGTACCCTTTCTGCAATAGAATAAACCCTTTTAGATCAAAATAAAGTTATAAATAGTCACAGACAAAACCCTACGAGATACTAAATTTAAATAAATTAAATGTAAATACTCTAAGAAAGATAAAATTGCAACAAACGATCAAATTGGAATTTAGATTAACTTTTTTGAATGATAAATGTAATGAGGAATTATTTTTATGTTGGATCTGTTGAAAAGAGAATTTAATGACCACCAAAATGAGGTATCACATAAAGTTTAATCCTATTTAATTTAAGGGCTGAAGCTCACACCTGCGGAGGGTTAAATTGGCAGAGTTAAAAATATGCATAAAAGACTTCTTCTTCGAGCAATAACAATGAGAAATCTCTTTTTTTCATTGTTTTTCCCTTATTTTCTCAAAAACGGCTGCATCAAATTTGATAAACTAAGATGCGTTGAAAAAAACAATAAATTATCTTTAAAATAAGATACCAGCCGACCCTCATTCCCATTTAAGATTTTTGGGTTGGAGCTCACCCCCGCGAAGGGGTTGAAGTGACGAGGCTAATGATATGCGCAAAACCTCTCCCCGGGAAATAAAAATCTACGGATCCGAGCAATTTTTTTTAAAACGAACGGTATATGAAGTATTAACCTTGTTTCGTTTTCATTGGCCCACCCTGTATATGTGAATGCGATTCATCTGAAATATTGAAGTTATTAAAATGTTACAGCACAAAAGTTCGGTAAACTTGCTTTTTTAAAAAAGACGTTATTTTCCAAAATTAACAAAAAAAAATTAATTTTAACCTAAGCAGCCATTTTTTTTACATACAATCATAGTAAAAGCAAAGCGAAATTTGATCGTTTTGTTTCGTTGTCTTGATTGTATAAACAGTCCATCCTTGTATCACACTTGCTTTTTATGCAATTGTCAATTTTTTTACACCTATTTTTTAAACATTCTATTAGATCGCCATGGTGTACCGTTATTTTGGATTTTTACCAAAATATTACAATTCCATCCTTAGTGTTTAACCAACGATTGAAAGTATTCGAGAAAGTATGTTTTTTTTTTACTATACCCTATTACCTAAAACAGGAAAACAGACAGACAGACAGAAAATAAGAAAAAATTAAAAAATGATATAGCATTAAATTTGGTGTTAATCGGTGGTGGCTCGAGGGTGAAAAAGTAAGTGAAGTGCAAATGAAGCAAGAAAATATCGCGATAATTTTTTTTTCAGAATTTTTTTTAGGTATGGAAGGAGTAAAATATTTTTTTACCACTTACCTAAATTTTGTATCCTAAATCAATTCTCCTATCCTTCATAGCCGCAAATTTTTTTATAACATCCTCATAAAATGGATGGGTTGCCCTAATCTCCTCCAGAAATTCTTTTTGAATTGAAAAGTAAGTCTTTTTTGAGATATTGTATTTCTTAAATAAGTTTTTACACGTTTGAGGCAAGAAAAACTTCTTTCCACTGAAGCACTTGTCGACGGTAAAAATGTAAGTTTTTCACAGTCTTGAAAGCTTAGTGTCATTTCCATTAAAATATGGTCCAATATTTCATAAAAAAGGGTTCTATACTTAGCCCTAATTTCTTCAGGTGAAAGCTTAGCAAGCTCACGTTTGTAATGATTTATTTCTGTAATAGAATTTGCTTTATCAAACATGGTATTAAAAAATGTTCATTTCTTTTTTTACAGAGCGCCTCACGACAGCGTTTTATAATGCATATGCAAAAATGAATGTCAAGCGATTTTTTTTGAAGAACGTCAAATAGTGTGTCCATGATTGAAATAATGTCATTTAACACTAATGCCAGAAACGTGAATTGAAAATCGTTCTTCCCATTCAAAGACGTCTTTTAATTTATTCCAGTCTTGAACAGTCACATTTACTAACTTCGAATTTGAAGACCAACGAGTTTCTATAATTGTTGGTATACGCCTCGTAGATGCAGATGTAAGAGCATACGTTCGTTTGGCTGAGTGATAAAAAAATGAGGGAATACCACTAAGACTTGCAAAAAAAATTCGACATTTAGAAATATTTTTAAACTTTGCTGCATCATAAGGTTAAGACGATGCGCAAGACAATAGACAAATAAAGCCTGCGGCGCTTTTTCTTTTTTTTTTTGGAGGCCATTTAGATAGCCAGACATCAAGTGTGATGTCTGGTCTGGCGCCATCGTAACATTGCCTTATTAATTTATGTTTATAGTCAAATTGATTCAAAATTTGATCCAATAGAAAATATAAATTCTCCGACATTATATCGGAGCTGACATTACAAAATCCTAAGAATCTCTCGACTACTGAACCTTCTGAATTAACGTATCTTAAAATTATGGAGCACTGGGAGGTTTGCGTAATATCAGTGGTGTCATCCACTTGCACAGAAAAAAACTGTGTGTTCATTATTTAATTTTTTACATGATCGTTTAAATAATCGGAAATGTATTCAATTATTTCGTTTTGAATAGTTTTCAAGTCACCAGTAAAAACATTTTTAATTTTTTCGTGATGATCATTTAGTTCTTGGGAGCTTCTCGATATTAATAAACCGAAAAGCTTTTTAAAATCCCCCCTATTTATTCACTCGCTGCTCTCATCATGGCCGCGAAAGACTAACTCTTGTTTTGCTGCGTCAATTACCAAGCACATAAATAGTCTATTTAAACGAACGTTTTTGTTAAAATGTATTTTATATAGTTTAGCATTTTCTTTTAAAGTGTCAGCTATAGTGCTTTTTTACAAATGTTTTTATCATTAATTCGCATTTTAAATGCTCCGCCGAGTCTTCATGTTTATGTAAAGACCTTCATATATTTAACATACCTGCAAATCCTTCCTTATTCCTTACTGAATATTTATTGGAAACTAGTAAACAAGGCCAGCAAAACAATTTTTGTAATATTTAACTACTACATAACCACTTGTACGCCGAAAACCAGGATGACGATTAAAACTCTGATCTTGTTCCTTCCATCGATTAAATGGAGTTTCCAACAAAATGCAAACCATATCCGTGATCGGATTCAACCATAATATACATTTATAAACCCGACACCAAAAGTTGTAACAACACCATAAATAAATATAACACAAAACAGTCAATTACACTGCAAAGGAACTAACCGATTGCAGCGAAATCCGCGAAAATAAAAGCAAACAACCACCAAACTGAACGGCACGTGGGTGTAGTGTACTGCGTTAGCAATTCACCGAGAGCGTTATATGGCGCTTATTAACATTATTCTTCCATATGCTCGACGTCATCGCGAACGCGTTGTCATGCAACGTAGTAGGAAAATCGTAAACTAAACTTAGCACCTCCAGCAAAGTCGACGCGGTTTGCGCCACTGTTATAGTTGTTATAATAAAGTTCGATTGAAAGTTTTAAAAAGACATGCCGCTAACGGTCAAGTAAAATATTTATTCGAGATGTACAGTTTATTTTTTGCCAATTAGATGAATAAATTAATGTAAAAACTTAAATTTTAAGAGATATATAATAAATATAGTTAGATGTTTGCTTATTTATTTTTCCTGGTGAAGTAGCACTTAATCTACTTCACCTGAATAGCCGCCACTGGTGTGAATAATTTTTCATTTATTTCATAAAAATATCAGGGTAAATATCAAGCGATAGAAATATAGTTTTGGTTTAATGTTTCTATTGTCTGGTATCGTGGAAAATTTGCTGAAATGCGAGCATATCACGTACGTTTTGTTGCATCCGTGCAAAACAGGTAAATTTAATACCGGTGAGACTAGACAGACGTAGTCTAGTTCGGTTACGTAATAATGCATTTGACACCCGAGGAATGCGACAAAAACTGTAATGGTTGACTTGAAAATATCACATACATACAGGTTTCAACAACGAGTTCTCACTATTTTACCATTGTTGAGCATTAATAATATTCTTTATCCAATACTTTTGTATATAAAGGTGCTATTAAAATATTTTTAAATATGTAAAACGAGCTTTAAGGTATTAAGGAGTGATAACTCGTTAGTGAAAATTATATAAAATACAATTATTCCTTTTTAATCAAAACTATCAAGAGTTATCCATCTAATATTATAAATCCAACTATTTATTAAAATTAATATTAGCTTTTATAGAAAAGGGACACTTCGTATGCTTCATGTTACTGGTACCGATGCATTTGGAAATTATCTATATTCACTTGAGTTATAAAACACATTATGTAAAATGTAAAAATAAAAATTATTTTTTACAAAACTTTTCCATTATTTTGTTTAAAATACCGTGACATGTTTGGCTACACAGTAAATTCTTCAGATGTTAAATCCTGGATGAAAAAAGAAAGACTAAATATCTATATATGGTGTCCGAACTGGAAATGCATCAATCTATAAAGGAAAAAACTATAACTGACAAAAATTTGGTACTATTCTATTATCATTACCAATAAGGGTCACCCAGCTAAAATATTTTCGAGGTGGCGGCACTTGCGTTACACTGGAAGTAGATGTCAACTTGCTTATTCTAAATAAAACACCCTGTATATTATTTTATTTTTAGATTCTAAGAAAAATTCTAGACATATTTCATGTATAATATCATATACCTCACCTTTTTATGACATTTATGATATTTTATGTCAAAAATTACTTACTTACTTACTTACTTAAAAAATCTGCCAAGTTTTCCTACACGGAAGCTTTTATTATATCAATTCGGTAAGTTTTTTGTAGACAAAAATCTATTTCCAAGATTTTTAATGCAGTTTTGATAATTATCACTACAGGGTATTCAAAAAATAAGGAATTAAATTAATTCTACCTATGATAAAAATGAATTCAATAAATAGTTTTATTATTTTGCTAATTTTTCTGCAACATTTAAAGTCAATTGAACAAGAGTTGTTTACGTTGATTTTTTACAAATTTTGTTTCGCCGCCATTTTGTTTAGCTATTATAAATTCGTACCACCACTTTTCCAGTTTATCTCTATATTACATTTAATTCTTGCACAAACATTTAAATTAATTTAATAAGTAGTATTTTTATGCCGATTTTTTAACTGTTTTATTAGGCCGCTATTTTGTTTTGCTATTTTGGATTCATATCAAAATGCTACCAGTTCTTTCCTATGTAGCACTTGATTTTTGTGCATAATTTGAGGTAAATTGAATAATTTTTTTTAACATTTTACTAGGCTGTTATTTTGTTTCGCTATATTTAATTTTTACCAAAATACTACCATGTGTTCCATAATTTTTGACTAAAACTTACGTCATTTAAAGTATGGCGCGAACTAACAGGCAGACCGACAGACGGATCGATGGAATTGATAAAACATATTTTTTATCATCTAGGGACACTAAAACTGAAGATATGTAAAACCTATGAGGGTGATTTTTTCACGATTACAAACATTTTATTTGGCCGCCATTTTGTTCGGCCATCTTAAATTAGAACTACAATTTTACTAGTTGATCCCTGTCCACAATTAGTTAAGGCACAAAATTTGAAATCAATCCATTAAGCAGTTTTTATTAAGACGCCATTTTTGTGCATAATTTAAAATAAATTGCATAAGTAGTTTTTGTCTGTCAGTCTGTCTTTTCGCGGCATATCTAAAAAACTACTTTCTCGATTGACATGAAATTTTAGTCAAAAATTTTAAAGGTCATATGGGGATGACCTGGTAAGAGTTTGGTAAAAATCAAATTTGGTAAAACAAAATGGCGGCCTAGTGGAATGTTAAAAAAATATTACTATACAAGATTGTATCCAATTTATCTGAAATTTTGCATTTTGAAATGCAAACGTCGAGTATTATGTAGCAATCAGGTGGTAAAATTTTGGTACGAATCCAATATGTATATTTTCCACCTAATTCTAACCAGGAGTGTTATCAGACTTTCTGTAATACCTGTGAGTCACAGAGAAATAGATTTAACTGCCAAACATTTCGGTAATTTTAACCTTTTTTCGGTAGATTGAATTTATGAGGACGATACCCTGGTTCCAGAATCTTTACCATCCTTGGCTTCCGAAATTCTTATTCTGTCTATGAGTTTTCTTGAATTGCAACAATGAAACTCATTACGCAATCAGATGGGCAGAATTTTAGATCTAATATTTGCTGATGACTTCGTTAATGTTTTAATTTCACCTTCTGATTTTCACCTCGTAAATATTGACCCATATCATTCAGCGATTGAAGTGAAGTACAAAATTAAATATGTTCCTCCAATTAAAAATTACAGTCAAGTGAGTGTTTATCAGTTTCATCAAGCAAATTTCTCCAACTTAAAAAATCTTTTTTATAAGCAGTATGACTGGTCTTTCTTATCGACTGAATCGGACATGAACAGAATGGTTGAGCGCTTTTATGAGGCTTTATTCCAGGGTATTAATAGATATGTCCCCTCGAAGATCGTTGTTGATAGTAAATACCCAAAATGATTTGACCCTCCTTTAAGAAAGCTTCTTGGGCAAAAGAATTTACAAAAAATATAAAAGGACTGAACAACATGTCGATTATTTAGCATATTCTGACATACGACGTGAGGTTAAACTTCGAACTGATATGTGTAATCTTAGATATGTCACACAAACTGAATTACTTATCCCAGAAAACATAAAATATTTTTGGACATTTGTACGTAACTTAAGAAAGGACTCCATTTTGCCCAATGTCATGAGTTATGACGCTGAGGAAATTATTGGTTCAAATAACATCGGAAATGCTTTTGCTACTCACTTTCAGTCCTGCTTTTCTCACCACCCCAATTTGGATTTTAGCAAAATTGGTCCCATAAGTTGTTCGGGGAAATTACTATCAACGTATTGTTTAACCGAGGCAGAAATCTGTAATAAAAAAAGGGCCTTGATCTCTCCAAGAAGGCTGGTCCAGATGGAGTCACCACTATTCTATTGGTAAGATGTTGTCAGTCATTGTCTCAGCCTCTGTGTATAATATTTCAAAGATCCTTCAACCTAGGTTCCTTTCCCGAATTTTAGAAGTTTTCTACTCTCTTGTCAATCTTTAAATCTGGTAAAAAAGGCGATATAAAGAATTATAGAGTGATTTCTTTACTTTCGCACATGCCAAAGCTGTTTGAGGCAATTATCACCGATGATATCTTTGAAGCATTAAAACACTACATTACGAGTATGCAACATCTATCGGGGTCACTCAATGACTACAAATCTTGCAATATTTCAGAATTACTTAATGACATCGGTTGAGGCTGGCCAACAGATGATGTCATTTACACTGTCATATCTAAGGCTTTTGACAGTGTTTGCCATCAGCTTCTATTATGGAAGCGGATCAGATCATATTTGTTTAATCATCGTCAGCAGGTCAACTTGTCTGGTTCAGCTTCCAGGGAGGTTATGTAACGTCGGGTGTTCCGCAGGGTTATGTCTGTTATATGCAGATGACTTAAAATTCATTTCACCGGTTTCCTCTGACCACCCGTGCCATGCTAATTATCTGCATCTTAACATTTCTAAATGCAAAGGGCTTCATTTCCATAAACGTCAATCCCATATACTTCACCTACCTCATAGATGATGTACATCTTGAAGTTGTTACTTCTTTCTCCTATCTGGGTGTTATTTTTGATAAAAATTTAAGTTTTAATCTGCATATTGATAGCATTGTACTTAAGAGTTTTAAATTGCTGGGCTTTATAAAATGACATACAAAGCATGTGACTGATACCAAAGTAACTGGGTGTCTTTATAACTCATTGGTTAGGAGCGTTTTGCGTTACTGTTCTGCAATATGGAGTCCTTCATATCAGTGTCACATTGACAGAATCGAAAATGTACAAAACTGATTTACAAAATACCTGTTATATAAATTTAATTTTCCATATCGAGGTCTGACATATAATACAAGAGCTCTTCTTTGTGGCCTACAAACCCTAGGGTTTCGAAGAAAGAAGGCACTTCTTATTTTGCTGGAGTCGGTCTCATTTTTGGTTCCTATTAGGAGAACGAGACAATCTCAACTATTTTTAGAAAGAGACTAGTATGCAACTACAATCGTCACTTCCCGGAGTATGACATTTATTCAAATCTCTAGCTCTACCGGTTTAGGCTGTGCGTTGTCACGCTACTGTTTTATAAATATACATTATTTTAACCACGTAAAAGGCCAGACGTCATAACCGTTGTAGTTTTTACGCTAAACTGCTCTGAATGACGCCGAGAAATATTTCATAATTCCATTTTTGGATAGGTTTAACAAGCAAATAGTATCCCATAAATGCGTCGGTTCTAAATACGTCACTTAGTTTGCCATATGTTACCCATCCTAGAGCTATTCTTCCGCTCTTTGATAAATTAAGACTATACTTCCCGTATAATTAAGTGAAATTAAATACCAACCAACTGACGAAGACTTTTCCTTATAATGAAGGTCGTAACAACTCCCTTACATCGGATAAACAAACATCAAAGATTATACAAATTAAGTCTGACCGGAGCTATCTGCTACAAGTACATACGCATAAATCTGCCCAATAATAACTTATTATAAGTGCTTCTATTCCCATAATAAATAAACTGCAAATCGGCTGTAGGGCGTAAAAAGCGAAATCCTTAAACATTCAATTAAGTCCTCGTTAAACTTCGTCCGCGCCCGTCCTAGCATTACTTCCTAGTTGACACAGCATTCCTTTGGCGCTGCAGAGATTATGAATCTAAAGTAACACTGATCATGCCGTTCGCCGCATTCTTTATTTCAATCAAATGGTCTTTGTTTCTAGGGACAATGGAATGTAGATAAATCAATGAGAGAAACTACCTTTTTTATTAGTATTAATGGTTTTAATAACTTAAAGGACTTGTGTGTATGTGTATAGGGTGTTCCGAACAGGACCTTATCTATGAAGTTGCCTGTTTTCGATTGTGAGGAAATCGTTTTCGGGTTCCTGGACGTCGGAGGTGTGTGCATAGTTCTGTTTATACGCGCTATATCTCAAAAACTACTGTCCTATTGATTTAAAGTTTTTGTCAAAATTCAAGGATCATAAGGGGATAAAATGGTTATGCTTTGGTAAAAATTCAACTCGGCGGATGCAAGAAAAATAATTATTAAGAAAATACTTATCAAATGGACTTTTTTTGGAAATTTGCTCAAAAATAAACTGTGATATAGGAATAAAAAAACGGCGGCTTAATCAAATGTTAAAAAATTCAGTGCCAAAAACGACTTTTCGAATTGACTTGACTTCGCATAAAAATCAAGTGGGGGGGATAGACTGGTAAATTTTTAATGCGAATCCTAGATAGCAAAACAAAATGGCAAATTAATAAAATATTTAATTTTTATGGATGACAGCAATAAAGGACTATTTTTTGTAAACTACGTAAATAATGTTATGAAAAATAAATGATAATAAATAAATTAAAATAAATTAAAATAAATTACGATTTATAAAATTTGTATAAACTTATTACCAAATAATTTATTGTCAATACACTAAATTATCATTACCTTAATGATAGTTAAATATTTATTTAGCGCAAAATGCTACTGCTTACATATATGGCAAGTAAATAAAACATATATTTGATGCCACGGTGATGTTTCGACCATAGTTTTGGCCTTTTTAAAAAACCTAAAAGATTTTTTAGCACAATTTATATATAAGAAATAAAGGTATCTGGAATTTAAGACTTACCATAGAACGTAAAATTTTCATATAAATAATACCACTGAAATACACATATTCTGACATATGCCATGAATATTTATTTTACATTTTAAAATTAATGGGACATTCACTGTGTATATATATATATATATATATATATATATATATATATATATATATATATATATATATATATATATATATATATATATATATATATATATATATATATATATATATATATATATATATATATATATATATATATATATATATATATATATATATATATATATATATATATATATATATATATATATATATATATATATATATATATATATATATATATATATATATATATATATATATATATATATATATATATATATATATATATATATATATATATATATATATATATATATATATATATATATATATATATATATATATATATATATATATATATATATATATATATGTATATATATACAATATATATATATATATATATATATATATATATACATTAGGTTGTTAATATCTTTTTTGTCGTTTATGGTATCCTTGTTTTTATGAATTTCAATTATCTCAAAAAATTCCCTTTTTTTCAACTGAGGTTCAGTTTGTTATATTTTGGCTTGTTATACAGGGTGTCTCTTTTAGAGTATACCACTATTGGTATCTCATAAACGGCAAGAAATACGATGTTGGTTAAATTAGAGAAAAAGTGTCCTTTATGGAGGGCGTTAATAATCCGTTTACAGATTTTTAACTTTTTTCTTTGTTCCTGAAATAGCGGGGATTTTGCAAAAATTGCCCAAAATTATTTTATTAAATATCTTAAAAAGTTTTATACAACATTTACTTACTTTAATATTCTCTACAAAATGGCGGCCTCAGATTTTCAATCCGACGTCTCGTCTACCGACCACCACCATCAATTTTTTTAAAATACAATTTACGGTTAATACATCAGCATACACAAAGAACATTTTTATCGACGTTTCGAACTGTTATATTTATATTCATGTTTCCTTTTTGAAGTACGGCTCTGAATTCTCACTGAAAGAATGGGTTTCTTCATAAATATCTTTATTTAAAAATGTGGATCTCGGAAAATACAATAATTAAAATTAAAAAAATAAATAAACGAAATTACAATTAAATACCTACTAATATTAAAATGATTCAAGTCATAAAATTAGTTACTTACAGTTTACGGTATAAAACAACAAGTAACGATTAGAAATGTTGGAAATGCCAGCCGTTACTTCTTAAACACTCTCTAGCATTTTTGATAAGTCTTTTGTGAATATTTTTAAGCACTCTTGGTGTTATTTTATCACATGCCAACTAAATTTTTATCTTAAGATCATCCAAATTTGCAGGAGTCATTAAATATACCAAGTCCTTTATGTACTCCATACGAAAAAAATCCATTGGAGCTAGGTCCAGGAACGAGGTGGCCAATTAATAGGACCGTTATTACCAAACCAGTGGTTAGGTTTAAAATTATTAAGGAATCGGGTACAGCGGCAGTAACGATGCGCTGGAGCACCATCTTGTTGAAAAAACTGAAAATTTCTAAGTACATCTAAGGGCAAGTTATCTAACATTTCTTGGATGTCATTTGTCAAAAATTCAAGTACATTTCACCAGTTAAATGATCCTCAAAGAAGTGGGGACCCACAACTCTAGAATCCAAAATTACCAACCAAACATTAATCCAGAACTCTAAAAAAATATTGGTTTCCTTGTGTCCAGCATTACAAAATCGGCTCTCGTCTGACCACAATATTTTCTTGCAAATATCAGAATCGAGCCTATATTTTCGGAGAATTCATCTACAGAAAATTCGCCTTTGACGGAAATCTGTTAGATGTTGCACTTTTCGGTAACGATAGTTTCTAGATTTGTGCTAACGTAAAATCTTTTTGGACGAATCTTTGTTAACACCGGTTTCTTTCTCAATTTCTCCCAGGGATACCTCTTGATGGTCATGATTTTTATAATTTACGAAGGCTGAAACAATATTTAAATTAAAATGCGACAGTTTTTACACCAAAGAGGACTTATCTAATAGATTTACTTCACCAACTCCTCCTTTTGCTGTTAGAGTTGGAGTATGGGTTTACTTTTTCTGAAAAGATCCATGTTGTCGTAAATTTCTTTCTAGTCTACGGAAAATGCGAACACTGGGAACGGCTCTTTCGTGATACATATGATGATACAGTTGAGCTGCATTATCTGCGTTACGCATGGATATCGCATAAACAAACAGCATATCTACTTTCTCGTCATTTGAATAATCCATATTATTTCAATTATTCAACAACACACCAATAATTATCACCAAATCAAAAAATTTGACAAACGTATTATTTGACGGTTGCTAAGTTATAACAATGTCCATTTTCAAATCAACTATTTTTTCACAGCGGCCTTACTCTAAGTAAACAATAAAAGGAACCATAAAAAATTTTAATTGCATTTTCTGGGATCCACATTATTAAACAAAAAAAGGCTTTTATCATTTCTGTCTAAATATGAAATACTTACAAAACATCAATTTGGATTTTTAAGTAACAAATGCACAAGCGATGCCATGTTTTCCCTTCTTAATAGAGTTTACTCCAGCCTAAACAACCATCACGCTACGGCAACAATGTTCTGTGATTTTTCCAAAGCTTTCGATTGTGTGAATCATAATATATTAACTAACAAGCTGCAGTACTATGGATTTAGAGGGGCTCCTCTCACTTGGTTTAAGTCATATCTTAGCAACAGAAATCAAGTTGTGAAAGTTGACAACAGGATGTCTTCTTGTAGGCCAATGGAATGTGGAGTGCCTCAAGGCTCTAGGCCCTAACTTGTTTCTTCTGTTCATAAACGACATGGCTAATTTAAACATTAGTGGAAAAATATGTCTCTTTGCGGACGATACCAGCTTTACGTGGAGCCACCCAGATGTCACGGACCTACATAGGATTGTATCTAATGACCTAATCTCCATTAAATCCTGGTGCGATTCTAATCTCCTATGTTTGAACATCTCTAAAACGAAAGTCTTGTCTTATAAAAACACGCTGCAACCTTTTGACCTTAATGGCATCACTATTGATGTCGTAAACTCTGTAAAATTTCTAGGGCTTCTTGTAGATGATTCTTTAAAATGGGATCCACATATCGACGCTTTATCAAAGAAGTTAGGTTCTGCTTGCTTTGCGTTAAGATCTGTTTCCGAGGAGCTTAGCTTTTCTACTTCTAGAACTGTTTATTTTGCTCTTGTTGAGTCGCACCTCAGATATGCTATTCCATTCTGGGGTACATGCTGTGCGACTCAATTTGATCGAATTTTTATACTACAAAAAAGAGCTGTTCGTTACCTACTGAGACTTAACAGTAGAACTCACTGCCGAGATTTCTTTAAAAGATATAAAATACTAACCCTTCCTTGCTTATTCATTTTGGAATCGGTTTGCTTAATTCGTAAGCACGCACCTGCTCTATTAGAGAGACCTTCTCACAACTACCCTCTCAGAAATAATGAGCACGATCTCTACCTTCCAACCCCACACTCAGAGTTAATTAAAAGATCAGTAATCTACAATGCAAAAAAAATGCATAATCACCTGCCATTTAACATCAAATCCATAATATCTCTGACTTCATTTCGCAAGGCTTTGAAATCATTCTTACTGGAAAGAGCCTTCTACACCGTGAACAAGTTTTACAACACATAATTTTATCCTTATGAACCCCTAGTGTGATAGTTGCCATTACCAACCATTTTTACCGAATTTTGTATATGTATTTTTTTAATTGTTTCGTACTTTTTTATTTTTTACTTTGCTTTTTTATTTTTTTACATTATATTTATGAAAATGTTTATAACATAGTACGACTGACAAAGTACATTTCTAATGTACTTCTTTTAGGTTCTATAATATTAATATTCTAAATTCTTGATTTAAATATTATTTTTCTATAATATTTATGATGTGTTTTTGTTTTGTTTTGTTTGCTAATTTTGATGTTTGTAAACTATTTTTTTACAACAGCTTTGTCCACAAAATTGTAAAAATTTTTTTTGACAATAAAGCATTATTTATTATTTATTATTATTATTACAAAGATATTTATGAAGAAGCTCATTCTTTCAGTGAAAATCCAGAGCCGTATTAGAAAAAAGAAATATGAAGATAAATATAACATTACGAAACGTAGGTAAAAATGTTCTTGGTGTATCTTGATGTATGGACTGTAAATGGTTCTTCAAGAAAATGGAATAAAAAATGCAGGTCTGTATTAAAAAAAAAATTGATGATGGTGGCCGGTAGAGAAAACGTCGGATTGAAAATCTGAGAGCGCCATTTTGTCGAGAACATTAAAGTAAGTAAGTGTTATATAAAACTTTTTTCTAAAGTACAAACTTTTTGAGATATTTAAAAAAATAATTTTGGCCAATTTTTGCAATATCCCCGGTATTTCAAGACGAAAGAAAAAAATTAAATATCTGTAAACGGATTATTAACGTCCTCCATAAAGGATACTTTTTCTCTAATTTAACCAACATCGTATCTCTTGCCGTTTAGGAGATAGCAATAGTAGTATACCCTAAAATAGACACCCTGTATATATATATATATATATATATATATATATATATATATATATATATATATATATATATATATAAAAGTTCTTTGACCAAAATCTATTCAGGAAAATTTAATAAATTGGAAATAAAATCATTTTTCGTTCAAAAATAAGGATATTTGGACATACACGAAAAAAGATATCGACTAACGGTTTTCACCAAATTGTATTTGAAATTTTCGAGAAAATCAGGAGAATCGGGACTCGGTCATAAAGCGCCATCTACCAACCAGCAATAGGCTTATACTGATAATTGTAATATTTAAAAAAAAGCCCTTACAAAAGCTCTTTAAGAAGAAACCAAGTTCTTTGAAATCGATTGATTCAAGAAAAAGTTATGACATCTTCAAACATTCGTACCTTCCCCCACCCTTATTTGACAAGTTTTATTGTGATCAGTAATTTACAGTAAAACTATTTTTTTTCTATTTAAACCGTAATAATAATTTCGCGGTCTGTGTTACGCCCTCTAGCGATGGACTTAGAAAGTTGAAAATAATTTCCAGTGTCTTTTTCTTGGCCGATTTACCCAAAAAAATTTTTTTCTCAAAATTGTAGAATTAATACTTTTTGAGTTATAGCCGAGCCTTAGCTGATCACTCTGTATATATATATATATATATATATATATATATATATATATATATATTCGAGATAATATACAGGGTGTTCCATTTAAAAAACTGTCGACTAGTCAAAATTTTAGATTTCCTAAAATATTTTTAAATTTATCACAACAAATTCTGGTGATTCATAAAAAACCCTGCAACTTTTGTATTTACGAAATACAAAAGTATCTATTGAAATAAACTCTGTACACAGTTAGTAAAAACAGCATTTTCAAGAAAAAAAATATATACTCTCTGAAACTTATTTTTTATTAATTCTGACAACTTAGCAGCTATATTAAATACAAATTTAAAATCCTAAGTTCACCCCTTTGCGAATGCAGTGGCGTAACAAAAAATATTTATTTTTTTCTGAAAATACATTGAAAAAAAAATGAAAAAATGAATAGCGTGTTAGTATTATTTACATTTTTGGATCCTGTATACAGTAGTTTATGAATATTTTATGAATAAAGTTATATAAGTAAAATTTAAATAAGTAACAATAATTAACTACAAGTTATTAAATATGTTTAGCATTGTACGAACAAATACAGCGTAATAAATTTTGTGGATAGTTTTCAGATTGAATATTAAGATTGTAATTTTTTGCATGTAGTTTATAGGAATGGTGGGATTGTTCTGAAGCCTGCTTAGAAAAAAAACCTAAAGCAATATTTGTCATTTTGATAAAATCAGGAACATGATGAATAACCGCGTGTATCTTGGGACTGTATGTTATTTTTGCTATTTGAAGTTCTTCTTTAAATTCGTTTATATAAATTTCGTAGTTGGCATCCAGACTACAACCAAAGCAACTTGAAACCACTTTGTTAAAGGCTGTCAATACCGTCGTATATCTGTTTCCTAAAAAAGAAATGAAATTCATAACAAAAACAAAATAGGTATAACCATACGATATGACGAAATATTATTATCTTATACCTGGGCATATACTATTTAGCAGATCCACCTTCTTAAGCAGTTTTCTAGCATTATTTCCGTTGAGTTTTTGATAATGATCGAGTTTAACCCCTGCTCTTTTGATCCATTCGTCAGCAGCTTCAGGAACATCTCGTTTCAAAAAATCGAATATCCTTTGCACAACACCCATAAGTAAATGCAATTCTGGAGGGGGAATATATTTTATGATTGGGGTATGCTCACATCCGGTAATCAATGGAATATTAATACAGTTTTCTAAAAAATAGGACATTCATGAAATAATTAATAGGCTCTTTATTAGCATTGATAACTTACTAAAATCTTTGACTTTGTCAAGTCTCCCACCAGTGTTCTTCCATAAGATATTTTGTTCGAAAATGTTGTGAATCGTTCTTAATTGCCCTTTACCTTCCAAATCTTTATAAAATACATCGCACCATGGACAGGGATGTAAAGAAGAATTCGCCTGAAGTCCCAGCAGCATCATTATTAATTTTAAATCAGCAGCAAACGTGTATTCACAAAGTCCGCAAAGTGAATTCAAATTGATAGTTTTAAATATTAATTCAATATTACTGTAGGACTCGATCATCTTTGGTCCTAATCCAATAATCATAAGTTTGTTGATACCACCACTTTTATGTTTATGGTCTACTTCAATGTTATCATATGGCAATAAATTCAAGCATACTTTTAGAGAATCACCTCCGCTATCAATTCCAATTTTTACATGAAAAGAGTCCCCAACATTTCTTTCATTCAAAAGATAAGCAGTCAACTGCGGCAAATTGTTGCAATATACGAAAGGAGCAGAAGAAAATTCATTTTTTCCAATCGTTACATCATTCAACATTTCAAAATCAAAGTATTCGTCAAGTTTATGAGATAATTTCTTAATATTAGGAAGAACATTTGGTTCAACCAGTTTTTTACCTGCACTTCGCAAGTGATCGCTTATTTTTCTCATTGAATTAAATGATAAATTGCAATCTTTCTGTATATTTTGAAAAACATTTAGAGTTACCTTTTGCTGATCTGGTGTCCCATTTTGACGCTTGATACCTATTTTCATACCAACACCTTTACCTTTGTTTAGCACCAATGAAGAGCTGCACTGAACTGATTCCTCTTTTTGAATAATTTTACTTGCCACCTGTTGTTCGCATCCACTTGCGAGTCTGACCGTGTTCACCACTCTTGTAGTTGTTGTACAAGTATGTTTTAAACCCTTTTGTAATTTAGAATTACACAAACTACACAACTTGATAGATTTTGGCTTGATAACATCGGCATCATTGTTTATGGCTGGTCTACCCACTTTACGTTTTTGGATAATACATTTTAAAGGCAGGTTTTGTCTGGGGTTAGATCGAGCAACTTCACAAATTGGACAGCTACACTTTTTTTCATTTCGCTTAAGTCTGATTTTGAGAGTTTCATAATCCACCACTTGGGTTAAAGTGTGCTTCTTTATTTTGATGTAGCAACTACCGCATAAAACTAGTGGAGTACACTCGCTAGTCTTGTCGAAATGAGGAAACATATTTTTAATTAATTGTTCTACTTTACCCGATATTTTGAAGTGCTTTATAGCTTTGTTAAAACAACAGTAGCAAACCACTAAACGTGACTCTTCATGAGATCTTCTATCGAGGGGCATTTTTTAAGGTTTTACACACACAAGAACGGTCAAATTTTAGCAATACACTCGAAAAAAAACGCGGAATGGCGAAACGCAATCGCTCTGTCAAAATGATAATTGTTTATAATGATAGTTATGCATGGCCAGTTATGTTTAGGAAGCTCAACTGTCATGGCCTAAGCCACCTATGTTTACGCCGCTGTGCTTTAAAAGGGGCAAGCTTAGGATTTTATATTTTTGTTTATCATATCGACAACATAGCTAGTAGTAATAAAAATTATGTTTATATAACTTTATTCATAAAATATTCATAAACTACTGTATAGAGGATCCAAAAATGTAAATAATACTAACACGCTATTCATTTTTTCATTTTTTTTTCAATGTATTTTCAGAAAAAAATAAATATTTTTTGTTACGCCACTGCATTCGCAAAGGGGTGAACTTAGGATTTTAAATTTGTATTTAATATAGCTGCTAAGTTGTCAGAATTAATAAAAAATAAGTTTCAGAGAGTATATTTTTTTTTTCTTGAAAATGCTGTTTTTACTAACTGTGTGTAGGTAGCTGCCAAAATATACGGAAAAACCCTGTACGGGCGATGACTTTTTTTTAACAAAACTTTGCACTTTGTGTTTTAAAGATTAGATTGCGTTATAATTAGCTCTGGTTAAGCTTTTTTTTTTGAGGTGATGTAAAAAAGTGTATTGTGTATATTCGAGATAATATACAGGGTGTTCCATTTAAAAAACTGTCAACATTTTATATTTACAAAAATATTTTAACATTTATCACAACAAATTCTGATTCATAAAAAACTCTGCAACTTTTATATTTACGAAATTTCGGTATCTATTGAAATAAACTCTGTAGGTAGCTGCCAAAATATACGGAAAAACCCTGTACGTAATGAAATTATGTATGGGAAGTTCTGGCTAAATGCAAATTTACCGATTTTTTTATACAAAATCGATAACATAGAAGAACCGACCGAGAACGATTTTCAGATCTCTGCACGATGGAAAGTCCGAAGGCGCCTGACCTTAGACATGTCTTGATCAAGGATAAAACGAAGTGGGTTCGTTACAGTTACATTCACTCACTCCACCCATGCTTTACTTACGGATTTATAAAAAAAAATACACACGCACAGATGGTCGCCTTCGCGAGATCGATACTGAATTTATGTCGCACTGGTATTTTTTATTTATCTTTACACATCAAAACTACTTTTAAATAACATGAATGCGAATGCGTCGGCGAATATGGGTTGGAGGCAATCGAAATGTGATATTTTTGCATAAACAAATGATAGCTGTCCTATATAAATTTCCTTTTTGAAAAAAATATATTTCAGTGTAGATAGAATATCCAAAATAGGTCTAGATTGTTGCAGAAGTGCCAGCTAAATATCTAAGAAGCAAGTTAAATCAATATCGATACTGAATTTATGTCGTATTGATATTCTTTATTTATCATTAAACATGATCGGTAATCGAATGGTAAGAGAGATTGACGACATCCGATCGGAAGGCGTGGGTTCCAGGCTTGCCTTAGCAGGCAATTTTTTAGTCCTCGACATGTCTGGTTCGGTAGTACCTTCCCGAGGTGCCTTTAGTCTTTGGGAATAATAAAATAACGACTGAGTGATTTGGTATTCCAGCCCTTCCACGCCAACGTTGACAGGTACGTTACTGATTTTTTAATATATAGTGTTTTTTCGGCGGAGTATAAACAAGATTCAATACATTCTCGGTGTGAAGCCTAGTCCAGGCTCATTGCAAAGTATGTGTTCGAATCCCGGTTCGGGCGATGACTTTTTTTAACAAAACTCATAATTTTGTATGAAGTTGTGTTTTAAAAATGAGATTGCATTATAATTAGCCCTGGTTAGGCCTTTTTTTTTTGAGGTGATGTAAAAAAGTGCATCTATATTTTTTTAACAAACCTTTTACTAGGAAATAAGTTAACACCAGGATCGCCAATGCAACCCTCACTAGAGCCACAATAAATCAAAAAAACGATCATTAAAGCTATAATAAGTAATAAAAACCTATTGTACAAGGAAAAGAATGTGGGAACATCGGCATAGAGTGGGCGGTATACCGAATCGACGACTCGTAGACTTGAGATCGACTGCGAATAACAACAAGGCTTAATGTATTAAACCAACGTCATAACAACGACACCATGATTCCTCTCTAAATCATGTCTTGCAATGTCGCAGACGCAATGATCCATTTTGGTCAAAAGATGATAGCGATTTTGCTTTTTTAAAGCTCATCAGGTCACCATAGACTAATAAGGCTTCTTACTCAATACACACTACAAGACATAACTGCGTAGAATACAACGGAGAGCCACTACGTAGAACATATTCCCTAATATAATGATCTAATGTGGTGAAATAAACGAATCAGATACATCTTGATATAAGTCAGTATATAGAGATCGAGGATTTCAGATCCGTATATTATTCCCCCACATCAGGTGTACCTCAAGAATGTAGCTTAGTGGCCACTATTTTTCAACATATTTATTGATGATCCGATTACCAGTTTGGAATCTCATCGATTGGCATATGCCGACTACCTCAAGATATTCTGGCAGATCAACTCAATCAACGATTGCATTTTCCTACAGTACACTATCGACCTTATTGTTGACTGGTGTTCCCTTAACATGCATAATCTCACTATAAATTTAAAAAATCCTATCATCTTTAACTACTACGTCCAGTATCAGTTTCTCGAGCGGCCTTTAAATGTCAAAGACCTGGGCATTATATTTGATGGCAGATTGACTTTCATTGCCCATAAGGAACATATGGTTGCTTCTGCTTCCAGAACTCTGGACCTCGGGATTCAAAATGGTAGACATTTCTCGGAACTATCCATAATTACACTACAGTATTATTGTTTTGTTCGATAAAAGTTAGAATGCAAGTCGGTTATTTTATGATACCCAATTTACAATCGTAACATTTGGGATATTGAGCCAATTTAAAGGCCTTTTTTTTAAGTTTGTTATGTTCAAGGAAGATACAATATACCACTAGTGAAGGTTTACCCATAATCAAATTCTCAAAATCTCTTTGCTAAGAGAAGAGATTTACAGTCTGTCAAATTTCTTTATAACTTGCTTAATAACGGAATCGATTGGCCCTTTTTTTCTTGGCAAAATCTTATCACGAATCCACATCCTGCGGCTAGATATTGTGCAAAATTTAGTAAAGCTACTGCAGGATCTACTATTTTATATCAGAGACCGATACATATTATTAAGTATATATTAAGCATTTTATCAGATATTTTAAGGTGCTTAATTACCCTCTATAACAATTTTTTGGCCTTATTATCTTTTGATCGGCTTTTCTTCTTCTTTTTTTCCCTTCCATATTTATTTTCATTTTTTTTTATTACTGAACCATACTACTTTCTATAACCATAGATCTATTCCACTCATCGTTTACCTGTATTTTAACATAACTATGGGATTTATATGTAATTTTTTACTGTTATTTTGTATCAACAGTTCGTATTTAATTTCCTGTAATTGGGTACCTATTTAATGTGTTGGAAATTTATGGCTTATTATTATTATTATTATTAAAAAAATATTTTTCAAAACTAAAATGAGATGTATTTTATTTAAAAATAAAATAATAATAATTATAATTCTTTTTCTCACTTCCCTTCTAAGAGAGGAGTACTGTAATAGTAAAAAAATCACCCTTGGAAATTTTCGCAAATCTCTGCGTGTTATGGTCTCTAAATTCCGAAAAACATGTGACTGTAATAGCAGTGGCACTAGTGGCGTATTTAGCAAAATGTTTGAAACTAAAAAATATTTTGTACTACTTTACCACAATTTTATAGCGGGAAACATTTTTTTGCGATTGCTATGCTGTTATGTTAGCAAGTACTTTTTTTTAGTTGCCAAATAATATAATTATTTATTCCCCCCTGGAAAGGCATTTTAAGTACGCCACTGGGTAGCACTGTTAACCTTTCTTTGACTTAATTTTTACTTCCCTCGTAAAAGGTAAATAATGTAATTGCAAAAAAATAACAATTCTAAATTTTTTCAGATCTTTACGTTTCAGGGTCCCTAGATGCCGAAAAATTGACTTCAAATTTTGGTCAAAAATTGAAGGTCATATGGGGATGACTTGGTATCATTTTCACACATCACAAAAAAGCTGTGAAGTGGTTTAAATAGTTGTTCGCCTTTTTGTAATATTTTTAGCTCCCTCTCTGCAACCCTTTAATTTGTAGGTACCCCAAGTTTTTTTTTAAGTGGCAACCTAGGTCATGGGAAGGTTTTCTAAAACGGAATCTGATACTAGCAACGAAATAGGGGTCTGCTCATTTCGCTACCGTAAAACGAGTCCACATAAGTTTTTAATTAAAATTAACTATTAGACCCCGTCAACCTATCCAGTGACTGTCAATCTGTCTTGATGTCTGTCTGTTCGCGGCATAGCTAAAAAACTACTTAACCGATTTATCTCAAATTTTGCACAAAAATGAAGTATTATATGAAAATCAACTGGTCAAATTTTGGTACGATTCCAAGATGACATAACAAAATGGTGACTTAATAAAGTATTTAAAAATTCAGCCTGAAAAACTACTTAAAGAACCGATTTCAAATTAATTGCGGTATAGATATGAATTAGTAAAGCTGTGGTACTAATTCAAGTTAGCGGAACAAAATGGCCGTCAAATAAAATGTTTGTAATCGTGAACAAAATCACCCTCTCAGGTTTTAATCTTCACGATTTAGCGTCCCCAGAAACCAAAAAATATATTTTATCAATTCCGTCAGTCTGTCTGTCGGCCTGATTGTCAGTTCAAACACACAAAACAACAAAAATCGCCGTTTCAGGTTTTACATAGTTTCAGATTTTAGCGTCTCTAGATGCCAATAATTTTTTTGTCTGGTTGTTTTTGTCTGTCCGTCAGTTCATATCATAGCTTAAAAACAAATTTTAGTCAAAAATTAAGAGTCATATGAAGATAACCTGGTAATCTTTTGGTAAAAATCCAATATGTCGGAACAAGATGCCTGGACAGCCTAGTGAAACGTTAAAAAATTATTACTAAAAACTGTTTGTCCAGATTCTTTAAATTTTGCACAAAAATCAAATGTTACATAGGAATGAGCTGGTAACATATTATATGGTATGTGCAAGCATTAAGTGTGATATAGAGATAAACTGGAAAACTTGTGTGACGAATTCAAGATGGTGGAACAAAATGGTGGCCAATTATTTTTTTCTTAAATCAACGTAGAAAAATTAAATGTGATAGGGATAAACTAGTACGAATTCAACATGACGTAACAAAATGGCGGTCAAACAAAATCACTGTAAAAACTACTTATTCAATTTATTTTAAAATATGTCCAAAAATTAAGTGTGGCACAGGTACAAATTAGTAAAATACTGGTAGGAATGATGGAATAAAACGGCACCCAATCAAAATGTTTGATAAGATACTATACAGGGCGACAATTTAAAAACTTGAAATGGCCATATCTTAGGAATGAAAAACTTAATCAAAAAACGCTCAAAACACTTTCTATAAAATGAAGAGGGAACAAATAAAAGCGTATTATTCGACCCTTATCTGTAACCTCTTGGGCAGGGTGAGATAAAACCTTAAAATCTTAAATAGAAAGTGGGGGTTGGGTGATACATCATCATAAAGCTCTCGAAAAATGCTTTCCAATGGTACCATAGAAAGCTGTTTTTCGTGAAATTCTTCTGTGTTTATTAAAGGAAACAATAAATTAAAACACAATTGTGAAATTTTTTATAATGATTTAATTAAATGTTCAAAATGATTCCCGTTGTTTTGAAGACAATAATAAAGCCTTTGTTCAAATTCTTTGCGTACATTTGCAAATGTTTCTCTGGATATAGCGCGGAATTCCTGAACTATCCTGTCCTTGAGTTGCTCTATTGACTCAGGTTGCGTTTTAAACACCAC
This sequence comes from Kuschelorhynchus macadamiae, assembly GCA_030620095.1. Taxonomy (NCBI): domain Eukaryota; kingdom Metazoa; phylum Arthropoda; class Insecta; order Coleoptera; family Curculionidae; genus Kuschelorhynchus; species Kuschelorhynchus macadamiae. The sequence goes on from JAUTXW010004259.1 coordinate 292,921, forward strand.
AGATTTAAGGTGACCCCACAAAAAGAAGTCAAGAGGTGTTAGATCCGGGGATCTAGGTGGCCATTCAACAGGACCTCTTCTTCCAATCCACTTGGTGGGATAATTATCATCCAACCATTGCCTGATGGGAACTACATAATGAGGAGGTGCCCCATCCTGTTAAAAATGTTGTAAGCGTTGTTCTAATGCTAAATTTCCTTGTATGTCCCTCTGATTTTCTAAATCCCGCACTATTAGTGGTTCAATAGACCTCTGTAGCATTTCAGCATACATGTCACCATTTAAATTCCCTTCTATAAATATTGGGCCGATAATTACATCCCCCAATATACCTGCCCAAACATTAAGTTTCTGGGGGTACTGGGTATACCCTTCTTTAAATACGTTTGGTTTCTCGTCATTCCAGTAACGACAGTTTTGCTTATTAACATGTCCATTCAAATTAAAGGTACATTCATCACTGAAACAAATATTTTTAACTAGTCGAGGTTTCTGCTGTAATTCTATCTGTCATTATTTCACAAAACTGGATTCTTCTATCCGGGTCGTCGTCACCAAGTTCTTGCAGTATGCGCAATTTATAGGGATGAAACTTATGAAATTTAAGTATCTTTCTTATTGTTTCACGAGATAAGCTAGTTACTACAGCTGCTTGACGAATTGATAAAGTTGAATTAACTGCAAGCTGCCCCAGAACTTCAATTTGCGCTGCTTCATCAACTGGTCTCGGTTGATTTCTCTTTTTATTCGCGACAGAGCCAGTTTCTTCAAATTTGGCTACTAGTTGGCGAACATACTCCGGGCTTACATTTTGACCGGGATTAAATCTTTGGGCTGTCCTTAAGAAACATGGATCCTGAGAACCATAAATGAAAATCATTTCTACACGTTAGGTTGTACACCATTATTTAAGATAAGTGCTGCTTTTCGTTTAAACTGAACCAAAAGTCTGCCGCCAAAAGTTTTTTTTTGTGTTTAGTTTCTCTAATACTTGAGGTTTCCGTATGTTTAACGAATTACTTAACTATCAAGTTGTGGATGTTTTGAACAAATATTTTAATTCAAAGTGTTATTGAATCGTTTCTTGGTCTCAAGTAAATATTTCGTTCTCTTTTGTAAATTATACGTTTTTCATGTAAATAATTTTTTTATCTACAGGTGTAAGAAAAGGTAATTTGCTTAAGCCTTTCAATATGTGTTATAATTCCAGTCTTGGCGGAAGACATAAAACAAATGCTGTAAAGAAAATTGAAATAAGCTTATAATTTAAACAAAAAAAAATGAAAACATTGTGCAATCAAGGTAATAATAGTATTTTGTTAAAACATTGAACAATAAATTTATAAATAACTACCGAGTGAGTGCAAGTGGTAAAAAATAATTATTTCCGCAAGATTTGTTCTACAGCAGTTTAATAATAGACTACTTTTTTAATAAATATAAAATGTTGAAGCGGCAATTTTTTGCAGTTGTTGTTATTAAGTTGAGTATGAATCAGAAATCCCGGAGTTATTTTAGTCAGTTTTCATTCTGAATCCATGTATACAATTATGCTTATTGATAGTTATTCAGTCTCCACAGTTTCCGACATAAAACTGCGCTATCACCTGTAAGAGGGAAAATGTTTACTTATTGCAATTCATATACCAGTTTGGAATTTGGTAACATAACCACATGGAAAAGGAAATTTAAATATATTTTTTACTAGTCTTAACCAGTAACATTCTAATACGAGTATAAAGTTCTTCAAGCAAATTGAATCAGGTGGTGTTTTTATTTCCTTAATGTATTAATACAAAAGAAACAGAACGGTAGCCTAGGTTTTTCTGTATATATGAATAAATTTTATTATTTATCTAAAAACCAATCGGATACAAATTCCTTAGCGTTTAAGGCTCTTTCAACGTGATGTAAATTCACTTATTTCAAAAACAGATAAACTGGCTCAAGAATTAAAATCAAAAGAGATTTTTACCGATAATATTAATATTTTAGAGAATAATTTTTTATTTTCTCTGTTTTATATAAACCAGAAGCAACACAAAGTTAAAATTGAAAAACTACAGTAAACTCAGTAAAAAACCTTCTTATTTTCAGAAAACTCTCAATGCTAGATTTCTCTGTATTCAAGTTTCATTTTTCCTTTTCTCATCTGCATAAGGATTTTCTTCGGAAGACTGTGGACACATTGGGCTAGAGCGAGAGAGAGAGTCAGAATTATGTGGTTCTGGTTCAGTACATAGTAACATATATATATATATATATATATATATATATATATATATATATATATATATATATATATACATATATACAGATATATATATATATATATATATATATATATATATATATATATATATTGATATTGAATTCCTACCAATATTTTACCAGTTTCTTTCTACCTATGCCACGCTTGATTTTTGGGCATAATTTAAAATAAATTCAATAACCGCCATTTTGTTACTTCATGTTGAATTCGTACCAGTTTATCCCATTATCACGTTTAATTACGTAATCACGTAAATCGGGCAAGTAGTTTCTTAGCTATGCTGCGAACAGACAGGCCGATGGAATTCAGAAAACATGTTTTTCTGCATTTAGGGACCCTTTCACGAGGGAAGTAAAAAAATACGAAATGAAATATATTTTCGAACTTTCAAAATTTGGATAGGGTCCGTATAATCTATTGTCCTTTTCGATTTTTATCTATATTTACGGCTCCTAAAAGCATTTAAGGAGATATTTGATATAGCAGATCAACACATCCGACTTGTCAAAATGTTTATTCTGACATAGCGTTAGCGTTGATGGTTTTCTTTAAAAATGAAAAAATTTTTTTAACTCAACTTTGCCCAATTTGTTAGCATACGACAAAATATATAAAACTATGTTTTTATGTTTTATAGCAATCACCACCGCACAGCAATTTGTAGACGTATTCCATCGTTTTCGTCCTAAGAGGTACCCTGTGAGTAACTACTTTACCATTAAGCGAGGAAACACGAAAATCAGTGATCTAGTTTTCATGTAGTAAAAAAATTTCTGTCTTGGGTAAGTTATTGCTTATGCTTTTATTAAATTTTTTCTTACTAAAAACAAACATAGCAAACCTTATTTTGTAAAGCTTTAAACTACTTATATTTAAAAAGAAATGTATTGCTTATCTAGATCCATTGACAACCACCGAAACGTTTGGAAAAAGCAAATGAAAAAATTAAAACTGAATTAACTATTTAAAGTTTAATTATTTCATGAACCGAATTGTTGTACAATTCAATAACTGTTCATCTCCTCATATATAAAAATGTTTGTCCAAATAACGCGATCATATATATATATATATATATATAATATATATATATATATATATATATATATATATATATATATATATATATATATATATATATATATATATATATATATATATATATATATACTATATATATATATATATATATATATATATATATATATATATATATATATATATATATATATATATATATATATATATATATATATATATATATATATATATATATATATATATATATATATATATATATATATATATATATACATATATATATATATATATATATATATATATATATATATATATATATACATATATACAGGGTAGTGCAACCAAGATGGGGTGGACGATTGTGGGCAAACGGAGAGGAATTTCAAAAAACATTTTTGGGATATGATTGATAGTCAAGAACGCTGTGTTTTAAAATTATACCCATTATACAGGGTGGTCTGAAAAGTTCGTGGTGAACCAAACTTGTGTTTTTTTAAATGGGATACCCGGTATATTATTATTTTAGTTGATTCTCCTATTCGTTACGATCATTTTGATATGAGGTTTGTTGGGTCTAAAATTTATACCAAGGGACTGGGACGAGGTTAAAGTGGAAAAAAGGGTTATACTCTGGCCATTTTTTGAAAACAATTGAAGCAGGTATGGAAAAACCAAATATTCTATAAAATGTATTGTATCTAGGATTACAATAATCGCTTGTAAGTCGTTCAAAATTATTCACTGTTATACAGGGTGGTCAAGTTTTGCAAATTTATCTTGGATTGAATTTTTTTAAATGGAACACCCCATATATTTCACTGTCATTAAAGATAACATCGCCAGCTTTCAGAAAATACTCTATTTGATATCTTTCTAACCAACAGTTTTTTAGTAAATTAACCGTGAAACCAAAATTTACTCATTCTAACAGAAACGGTATTATTTACGTTGCTTAAATTGACTACCTATAATATAAGGAGGCCATGATATAATCATAAATGAAAAGAAAGATTGACATTCTTGTCAAAACCGCAAAGTGTCAGAGAATTGGCATCAATTACCATTGTTTTTTGACGATAAGCCGAGAAATTGTTAAGTAACAATGAGTTTGAGTATCCAGAGTTGATAAACATGACTTTTATGTTGGGCGAGTGTCCAAAAAAACCCTTTAATAGTAAGCAGGGTTTATGCGGTACGATATCCCGATGCCGAAAAAAAACCAAGACCTGAAGCTTTTGCAAGTTTATTAGAGAGGTTTCAAGAAACAGGCAATGTTGCTTTTAAGAAACGTAAAGTAATTAATAAACCAGTTACCAATGAAGATAATGCTTTGACAGTGTTATTAACAGTGCAAGAAAATCCACACACAAGTACCAGGGAAATTGAGAGAGCTACTGATATTGAACGCACTAGTATTAAACGGATTCTGAAACAACATAAATATCATGCCTACCACATTGAATTACACCAAGAACTGTATGATCGCGATTACGTCCAACGACAAGAGTTTTCAATTTGGTTTTTAAATACAATTTGGGATAATCCAGGTTTTGTAGATAGGGTGCTGTTTTCAGATGAAGCAACTTTTAAAAGCAACGGCTTGGTTAACAAACATAATATGCACTATTATTCAACCGAAAATCCACATTGGATTCCTCAGGTGGACCATCAAAATAAATGGTCAATTAATGTTTGGGGAGGTATAATTGGCATATATAGTATAATTCATGTTATAGGACCATATTTCTTTGAAGAGCATTTAACGGGAGAAGTCTATTTAAATTTTTTGAGAAATGAGTTGCCGGTATTGCTCGAAGACTTACCTTTAATGTTAAGAAATTCCTTATGGTTCCAACATGATGGAGCACCGCCGCATTACCATAGGCTTGTAAGATATTTTCTCAATAATTGGAAAGGAGAGCATTGGATTGGGCGAGGTGGACCAGTTAAGTGGCCTGCGAGGTCACCCGATTTAACGCCACTAGATTTCTTTTTATGGGGACATGTTAAAGAAGAAGTTTATACAGAGGTTCCAACCACAGTGGAAGATATGAAGTTGAGAATAATAAGCAGTTTTCGCAACATTTCAGACCTGACTTTGAGAAAAGTGAAACTTTCATTTATGGATAGACTCGAAATGTGCCTTCAGCAAAACGGTGGTTTAGTTGAACATTTTTTATAAGTTTTAATTACATTGTTTTTGTTGATTTATATTAAATTTATTTTTTTGTAAAAAAAGATCTGTTATTAATACTGTCAAAGCATTATCTTCATTGGTAACTGGTTTATTAATTACTTTACGTTTTTTTGAAAGCAACATTTCCTGTTTCTTGAAATCTCTATGATAAACTTGCAAAAGCTTCTATCTTGTTTTTATTTCGGCATCGCATCATCAAAGAACAATATTTATTTATTTACTGATGACAATATTCTGACACTTTGCTGTTTTGACAGGACTGTCAATCTTTTGTTCAATTTATGATGATAACATGGCCTCCTAATATTAAATTGTCAATTTTAACAACGTGAATTCAGAGTAATTCGTGTTAAAATGAAGAAATTTTGATTTCACAGCTAATTTACTGAAAAACTGTTGGTCAGAAAGGTATCAAATATGGTATTCTCTGAAAGCTAGTAATGTTATCTTTAACATGAAAGTAAAATATACAGGGTATTCCATTTAAAAAAATTCAATCCAAGGTAAATTTGCAAAACTTTACCACCCTGTATAACAGTGAATAATTTTGAACGACTTACAAGCGATTATTGTAGTCCTAGATACAATACATTTTATAGAATATTTGGTTTTTCCATATCTGCTTCAATTGTTTTTAAAAAATGGCCGAAGAATAACCCTCTTTTCCACTTTAACCTCGTCCCATTCCCTTGGTATAAATTTTAGACCCAACTAACCTTATATCAAAATGATCGCAACGAATAGGAGAATCAACTAAAATAATAATATACCGGGTATCCCATTTAAAAAAACACAAGTTTGGTTCACCACGAACTTTTCAGACCACCCTGTATAATGGGTATAATTTTAAAACACAGCGTTCTTGACTATCAATCATATCCCAATTTTTTTTTCAAATTCCTCTCCGTTTGCCCACAATCGTCCACCCCATCTTGGTTGCACCACCCATATATATATATATATATATATATATATATATATATATATATATATAAATTCAACCCGAAACACTGTGGGGAGTAGCTCTCCTCAATCCCCTCCATACTTTCGTCCCTGAGTATCGAGTACATCCTTTTTTACTGATGACATTCATTTCATAGCATAAAAAAGTGCTTGAAAACTACGGAGGAGCTACTTGCCAAGGCATGCGCTAGTAGCATAAGTCTGGTACATATTGTGTATGTATCATCTCCGTCTTTCTCTATTGATTTAACAAACATATTTTAAATTTCGATTTTGTAAAAATCAAATGGTCTTTTTTAGTGCCCACACCTCCCTAGTTTTCTTGGATCCTTATTACAAAAATCAGTACAATTGTTTCACGGGCAGCGTTTAAACAAATGGAAACCAATTCTTTCAGTTGCTAGTTACAAATACCTTTATTAAAATCGAATATAGGCTTATTAAAATCAATAATATGTTTTTAAGCGTACTTAACCTTTGACTGACCTTTCGGTATCATGCAGTCTTATACAGTATTCTGCGTTTATTTTTAACTAAAATGTATTGATGGTCTTGTCACGACCTGAGGAGGCTTACAATGAGATGATATTTTTTAACTCACGGAAAAACCTGTAATTTGTTACTAACCAGCGATATGGGTTTAAACTTGTTATGTAACGACATTACGAAGAAATAAATATTGTGGTAAGATAAACATGAAATTGTATATTTCTGACCAAATCCGTCATAATTATCATCTTTCACATAGCATGTTTGATTATTTACCATATTATGAACTTGAACTTTACAGTTTTTTAATTTCATTTAATTGTGCAGTTATAAATGTTATTTACCAATAAAGAAACTCTGTTGTTTCAAATATTTGGATAATAAAAATGTTTTTAGGTGGCAAAAGTCAGATACGTAGCCAGAAATTCAGTTCGGGGGCGGTCCAAACTAGAAATTCATTTGGAGGGGGGCTCCAAACTGTCAAACTTCAGCGAAATTACGAAGAAATTATGCCTATATGAAAATGTTTTCAGAGTTTCGGGAGGGGGTCCAGACCAGAGCTCCTGGCGTTGGCAAAAAGGATTGTGATCATATATCAACTGGTAAAATCGTAATAAACTACACAAATAGTAGATTATCGTATCTGAGGGAAGGATCAAGGGTGCGTCACTAAGAGGGGGGGTAGGGGGACTACATTGTTTATGTCCTTTACTAATAAATATATGTACTTACCAACTAGTAATTCAGTGTGTACTTTATAGAGGTGAAGTTCTGAAACAAAAAAAAACTTGTTAATGATGATCAGCACATTATATAAATACTATTTTAAAAATTCTGTTCGGTTTTCGAGAAACTGACAACTAAAATTGTTTTGAAGTATTAATTTTTACACCCACTAATAACTCCAAAAGACAAATACCTTGTTACCTTTCGCCTGAATTATCGATGGTTTCACGTAACCCATTATTTTCGCGGGCCACCGTTAGAAGTGAAAATTGCGGACGATGACGAATTCCTCTAGTAAAATGGCTGGTTCGGTGTCACTTTCAGTGTACGTTTAGAAAAGACATTTAAAGCAAGATTTAGTTGGTCATGTTTATGTCATTATATTATTTAATTTAAACCTAGCCAATTCGCAGGCTATGCTAAAGAGAGGTGTTATATTGATACAATATGCGGCAATAATATTTATGTATATTGCTATTACAAAATCAAAAAAATATTACTAAAAATCTATCTGTCCAATTTGTCTCAAATTGTGCACAAAATCAAGTAAGAATCAACTAATAAAACTTTGGTATAAATACAAGATAGACGAAACAAAATGGCAGCTTAATGAGATATTTAAAAAAAACAGCCTGAAAAAAACTGCTTAGTAGAATGATTTCATATTTTGTGCAAGAACGAAGTGTGCTAGAACACACTTCGTTCTTGATAAACTGGTAAAATTGTGGTACGAATTTAATATGGCGGCCAAATAAAATATTTTTAATCGTGAAAAATAATCACCATGACAGGTTTTACATATCTTTTACGTTTTAGCGTCTCTAGATCCAAAAAAAAACATGTTTTCGCAATTCCGTCGGCTATCTGTGTTTAGTTAAATAAACTACTTATCCAATTAACTTCAATGTATTTTAAATTAGGCCTAAAAAATAAGTGTGGTATAGATAGAAACTGTCAAAATATTCAGAAATTGTTTTGTTGGACTAAAGTGGCGCCCAACAAAAATGTTTGGAAAGACAGTATATGTATATGTGTTGCTAAATGACTTTGTGAGGGACTAAATTAGGTCAAAATTTACTAGAGAAAGACTTATAACAAGGGAAGTTCCGGGTAGAAAAAATTAAGATTATTTTCAAATTTTTTAGATTATTATTCCTCATACAAAATTTTTAAATGTGCACAATCTAATAGATTTGTTGTACCATCAAAACATCTCATCTTTGTAAATATGTAAAAAAATAATGAACGAGGGAAAATTAGAAAAGAGTTATTCTGTTATATATTAAAACTAGCATTTGTTGATTTAATTTGTCTTACACAGATGTGTATACATTAAATATAAATACTGTATTTTTATAGTACCTAAGCGAAACGTAGGAGGTTATCAAATAAACTAAATTTACGAAAATAAAGTATCAAAACTCTAATAAAATAATAAAAAAATTCTGTAGCTATTAGAAATCTACAGTATAGTAAATCCAGGCTCTTTGATAATGAAATAGTTATCTCTGCCAGTTTTAAAGCTACAATTTGGGAGCTACACGTTGGGCATTCACAACCACTCATTAGGCAAATAAAAAAAAAACACATATAATACTTACAGAAACAATATACTCTTTCATTTTATTTCTCATAACTTAAACGTTTGAATTAATAACTACTGGCTTTTACCACTGCTCAAGCAGTTCCTTTTATCTTGCTTCTTGCAATGTCTATTTTGCCTTATAGAAATTATTTTTTCTTCACATATACTCTCACGTAAAATGATCCACCCCAAGAACAGGGAGGCTTCAGAACAATACTATGGATCACCTACAGACCCTATGAACCCTGGTAGAAAAGACTTCGGGATATTATATCTCTTCACCTAATATTTGTAGACTACAAAAAGGCATTTGATTCAAGCGAAAAGTGGACACCCATAAGAGCACTAAACGACGCTAGGATAGACAGACGATACACAGAAATTCCAATTAATAAAGGAGTTCGTCAAAGAGACCCAAACTCCCACAAGCTTTTCACACTAGCCTTAGAAAATATATTTTAAATAGGGGTTCGCGAGACCACGAGACTAGTCTCGGCCTCGGTCTCAAAACGAGATCTAGACTGAGACTTGAAAAAGTATTTCGAGACCGAGTCCCAGACTTGCTGTTCGAGACCGAGACCGATACCGAGACTTACCTATCGAGACTCTCGGTCTCGATCTCAAAGTGAAGTAGCAAAATAACTAATATTCGTAAATTATTTGTTTTGACAAAATAATTTAAAAAATATATATTTGGGGGCAAATTAATGGATGCACAAAATAATTTTACTATAATCAATTATATTATACTAGCATTGTATATATTCTTATAACAATGAGACTAGTGAAATAGTAATTTAAAAAACGATATAAATAACCATAAAAAGTAAAAAAAGTAGCCAAATTCCACCATACTATATAAGATTTTGATATTGTGATCTTTATAAATTTATAGTTGGTTTTTATGTTTAATTATTGAAAGTAACTAAAATCCAAAAATTTTTAGTTTTTTGGTTCAATAATTAATAACTAATAGACTGTAACAACTAAAAACATCGCAATATCATATTCTTATATAGTATAGAAACGGTAAAGACTCCAACAGACGAAGTAATTGTGGTGATTTTTGTTTAAAAAATTTCCGACTCAAAATAAACAAAAAAATGTAAAAAAAAATCAGTGAAAATTTTTCTTAACATTTTCTTCTTTAATCGCTTCGATGGCTTGCTAATTAAATATTTTTGTATTAATTTTGTTTGTATTTGCAAATAATGGACAATATAAAATTTTTACCTATATGTGTATAATAAAAATAATACATATACACACGGACAAGATTTTCAACAAACAAAACACAAAATAGAATTTGGCTTAGGATTTTAAACAGATGATCAATAAAGCTAATTCAACTATAACGCTTAAAAAATAACGCACTGTTCTAATAACAAAGTAAAAATTTAACTTTCAAAACAGACATTATAAGTATATTTTTAGATTTTATTTCAACCTATATAATAAACCTAAAAATATTATTTTCAAGTTACTTTTATACCATGAATGAATACATAATAAGCATTTGTTTGAAGTTTCATTTAACATGCTTCTTGGTTTTGTAATAATTAACTCTGCTTGTGAAAATAAACGCTCTACTGCTACGGAGGCCGCCTGCATAGACAAAAGATCTTTTGCCATTTTGGCTAAATTTGGAAATTGTTTATCGTGTGCTTTTCACCATTCTAAAATATCTGTACCCTTTGGAGCGCGCTTTAATGGTAAATATTCTTTTATTTCTCTTCTCCAATTTTCGGAATTACTTTTTTTTTCAAGTATTGATGTATAATCGATATCATAGTTATAATCGCTTGAGGAACTTGATATTACTGGTGATTCAGCAGGCACAATATAATATTTATCCCTGTACATTTTCTCAAAAAAGGCTATAGATTGATCTTTCAGGCGAAAAATTGAACAAATAGATATTTGTATTTGTAAAACAACTTTTATGGTATTATTTTTATAAGCAGAATTGCATCAATTAGATAATTTAAAATACCAAAAAAAAAAAACTCATCTTTATCTTTTTTGGGTAACAAAAAATATACTTTTTTATAATACCTTATTGATTAAAACTCGAATAATAATTTTATCAGTTGGCGGGTGCCAATCGGAATCCGAACGCGTGGCTTTTGCCTCTGTAGTCGCCGAGTTAAGGCCACTGAAAATGGATATATAACTAATATTAATAGTATTAATAATTTTGCTTCTTGTAGGGACAGTCTGTGAGTAGACAGAATTTGAAATTTGGAAGCTCGGACTTAACTTTTGACAATATGAGCTGCCGATGCTGTATGAAATGGAAAAACAACATGGTGCTGTATTCTATGTGAGATGCTTTGAATTGCTGATGAAAGAAAGGAACTTATTATTGATGATTGATGTGAAGAAGAACTAGGAATCAACATTGAATATGTCCTGATCATCTCTATATAAATATTTTGATAATAAGAAAATATTGTAGGCAGGATATTTCTTAGGGGAGAAATGATCAAAATGACGCAAAACCAGAAAAAATTGTTTAGCAATGAGCTCAGCTTTTGCTAAAATGTATAGGACTAGACCAGTTCATCTATACCCTAAAACCGTTGTTTAACAAAGCTTCTTTTAAGATCTTATATATTACGCTCGCTTTGTTTCGCTATTAAGCAATTAGCAATTCAGTATGGTGGCTTTAATTATCACTTACAAAGTGTTTTACTAGACTGCAACATAAACATGATCCAATATTCTAAATTTAGCAATACCGCTTGTTGAATAGTAATGAAATAATTGATCATTTTTAGGTCATAGTTTGAAGGTGTGGATGGATAATGACGCGATTATTATGTCGTATTATTAACTTATACATAATGATTTACTAGCTGAGAATTTACGTATAAAATCACAGCCGATAGTAATAAGTATTTTTCATCATTATATCAAATCACCACATAATATACAGCGTAACCAGTAGAGTTTGCATAATATGGGATTTTTTTAAATAATTGAACTAAGTGAAATTTGAATTTGCAATGACAATAAAAAGACTTACGCCACCGATGTTGCGTTTTTTAAACAGACCATCCTATATATTTCTACATTTTTGGATTCTATGGTCAATTCTAAGTGTTTTTTAATAAAGGTACTATATGTCTATCTTCAACTGTTTTTGATTTATTGACGTTTGAAAATTGACATTTTTGCTTCTTTGAGCGGACATAGCAACTGAACGGTTGGACCTAAAGCAAAATAACTTTTACATTCCTCCCTTAGTTCTATCTCATGATGCCAGTCAAACAAAAAAACGAAAATTATTTTGCTACCTGGTATTTAATTTTTTTTAATAATTTCTGTTTTTTCGTTTGACTAGCATCAAAAACTAAGATGGCATGTGAAAGTTATTTTGCTTTAGGTCCAACTGTTCAGGTGCTATGATGGCTCAAAGAGGCAAAAATATCAATTTTCAAACATCAATAAATCAAAAACAGTTGAAGATAGACATATAGTATCCTTATTAAAAAAAACCTTAGAATTGACCATAGAATCCAAACATGTAATAATATATACGATGTTCCGTTTAAACAACGCAACATCCTTGGTGTAAGTCTTTTGTTTCTTATTCAATTTTTTTTTTGTTAAGATTTTCGAATTCTCCGAGCTAAAATACATCGATTGACTATTTTGAATTTTTTGAGAAATACGGCGGAAGTTAAAAAAAATCCATTTTCCCTCCTTAATGGAAAATCCTGTACATTACTCGTGTCAAAGTTATCGTTTTCAAACTCGAAGGATTTCCGCACTCGGCTAATGGCTCGTGCTAAATGCCTCCTCGTTTAGAAACTACCACTTTCAACACTTGTTATGCAATATATTATTTTATCTAATGATTCGGTTTATAAAAATACTGTAAGTTTACTTCTGGATTGCTTATATTCGCTTACCTAAGTGAAAAAGCATAGATTAAAAAAATAAGAAAATTTTGGTATACAGGCATGAATAAAAAAAACGGATTTTTCCTTGCTTATTGTTCAACATTTTGAGTCTTATCCCAAAAATTCACTAAGCTTCGTCCAGTCCATATCGAACATCAACTTTTCTTTTTGACCTACAGGTAGTCAACGTTCCTCTGGGGGCTAAATACAAATATTTGTAAATTAATATATTCAGCATTGTTCTCGACGGTGTTCAGGAATACTGTTGCATCAGGAGTTAATATGGAAGACCTCAAACGATATTAAGGGTGGCATTGAATCTCGGTTATCAAAGGATATGTAGAAACTTCTTTACGAAAGAAGAAAGAAATCGCTATGAGAATTTTGGATGAAAAAGGTGCCAAAGATTATTCTTAGACAAGCAAACGTACTGCAACTTAAATTCAAATTCAAATTCGAAATCTTGTTGACAAAGCGGGTAGTTATAATAATATAATAAATATAATAAACAAATAATAAAAAAAGAAAAATACAGAAAATTAAAAAATGTTGTAACAAGAGGGGAAAGGTATGTACCGAAAAACAGTCAAAAAATAGAAACTAATAAACTAAAATTAACACTTACTTAAGTAAAAGTTAATAATACATACAGACAAGATCCCAAACTAAAATAAGGCAAAAAGTAAAATGAATGTGAATGACGAAATGAAACAGTAGTAAAAAGTAAGTAATAAATGTAAAAATCTTAAATTATGTTAACATAAGCCAAATACTCATCTATACTGTAAAATGTATTTGAAATTAGGAGTTTTTTGGCCTTGCGTCTAAATACTTTGCGCTCTCCAATCTGGCGAATGCTAACTTGTAGACCATTAAAAAGCTTTTTACTGCAGTTAATAATTGAATTTTTAGTTAAAGATGAAGACGATATTGGTAAACTTATACTATGTAAAATGCTAGTAGTGCAATGTCATCTGAAAAGTTATAATAAAATAAACAGGGTAGTGTAAGAATTGTTTGCGATTTGAAGGCGGTTCTACATGTGTCACGTAGCTTAAGATTACAAAGGAAAATGTATTCTCTGGGAGATTATTGATAACTTGCCCATCAATAGAAACACTACCTAGATCACACTTAAAATTAATAAGGTTGGTTTTGAAAATATTGAAAGAGAGTAGATTTACGTCACACCAGTTCTTAATACTTAAAAGGTCTTCGTTTATCATTATCTTCAAGACAATCGGATTTTCGTGATGCCAGAGTACGGTGGTATCATCAGCGAAAGATGTACAACTGCCATGATTAATTGCAGAAGGCAAATCATTAACATATATTAAAAACAACAATGGACCAAGAACCGATCCTTGTGTAACACCAACATCAACCTTCAGTTTTGAGGAGCGTTTATCATGGAGAAGCACACTCTGACTGCGGCGAGAAAGAAACCAATTTAACATTGCTCCCCTAAACCCATATACCTCAAGTTTACTCAGCAGTATCCTGCAATAAACGCAGGCAAATGCTCTTGTCAAATCACAAAACACCGCCGATGTCATCTCCTTGTCATTAAGACTGAAATATAATTGTGCAAGAAAACGAAATATTACATCATCAGTGTTTTTCGAAAATTAAAATCGAAACTGCGAACTGCAGCTTATGCTTTTCCAAGAAATTAAGTATTAGTAAGATAGGTGAGAAATAAATCTGGTAATTTCCAAAAAACTTCTAAATATGCAATATCCTTATTTAAGAACCTGTATTTTCAATATTTATAATAAATAAATTGTTTCTTTTTGTAAATGTTATTTAAAAACTCTACATTTTACCCATTAATGCGCTTTGCTTTGAAGTATAACTACGTAAAAGTATGTTATTTCGAAACGCAATATACAATTAAAATAACTCGATTTCTTTCTCCAAATGACATTAAAAGTGTTTGACAAGTCTAAAATGTGCACTTTTCCTTTAGCCCCGTATTCACTAAAAAGGTTTAAGAGTTAGACCACATCTAAGTGCCATGACAATTGAAAAAGTTCATGTAAAAATTATTAGTTGGAATAACAGTTAATTTCAAGTAAAAGTGTTTTTAACTTGGATCTAAAAATATTCAATGTCAACATTTTTTGATAAAATGACGACCTGTTACTATTAGGCAAGAGCAGTTCCCTTATGCGTGAGTTATAATGATGAGGAGATCGATTTAACTGAAGAGTGGATCTGTTTTTATAAGAATATGTACATACTTCCACGATATATAAGTCAAAAATAGTCAAGATTTTGAGATTGTGGAAAGCGGGCTTACACGACTCTCTGTTTGAGAGACCATAGATTATTCGTATTGCATACTTCTGTTACAGAAATATAGGTTTAATATGTGCTTATGTCATTTTAAGCCTACAACTGTCAAATTAGACCTGGTCTAAATATAAATCTCTTTATTGAACCAGGGTGGTTAATATCATTAGGAGAAAAAATTATGTTTCGCATGAACGAAAAGCAGATTTAATGATTAATCGTGCGCTTTGCTGCCTAGTGAAACAAATAACTATTGTAATTCAGTTGCTACAAAAAAAAATTTATTACGGTTTATTTTAAAACCAATATTGACTGAGCTAATACCTAAGCCATGCTGTTGTCGAAACTTATATGTACTCAATATTGCTCTATGACGTCAAATGCTTAAAATTTCATGGACAGAGTACATCAATAATGAGGTGAAATCTTGAGACGCATGGGGAGAGATGGAAGTCTACTAACCACAATAAAACTGCAAAAAACCACATATTTTGTGCACCGAAGATAAATATAAATTTCTGAGCCTTATTATACAAGGAAAAATAGAGCGAAAAAGAGAACCAAGCCAAATCAATGCTCCTGGTTAAAGAACTTAAGAAACTGTACTAATATGAAGAGACATAATCTCCTAATAACAACATAGGACAGAGAACAGTTCGAGATGATTGTAGCCAGTATTCAGTAACGAAGACGGCACGAACAATAACTTTATTTTTATTGGAGATATGTGCTTTTGAAGAAGACGCTAACGATTTATAGTTATTTTAGCATTAAATTGCGCTTTTGCTTTTGGTCTCAATCAACATACCTACGAAATGAAATAGTGCTTATTGTTTTTGTAATGTCACTGTTACTAAAAAGTCATATTAATATTGTTTGTTGGCAGTTATTATAGCAGAAATGACGTTAAGTCCAAAAATTGCATCGGCTTTAGTTGAAGATGATAGAGATCAAAGTTATAACGCTAACAGATTCAGGTGTGCACGAAGTACAGTGCAGTGCGTTTACGCACGCTTTCTTGAGATGGGTTCATACGCTAGACGTCGAGGAACAGGCCCTCGTAGGAAAACTTCTTATCGAGACGATCGTTTTATTGTAAGTTCATCGCTAAGAAACCGCCGTTTGTCAGCTGTTCAAATTTATAATGAATTGTACCACATAGGGTACGTAAATGTAAGTAAACGAACTGCAAGAAGAAGGTTAAATGACGCAAATCTTATGTCAAGAAGGCCTGCTTCGGTGCCACAACTAACAAGAAACCATCGGACAGTTCTGCTGCGATTTGAGAGAAAACACCAAAATTGGACTGGAAATGATTGGAGATATGCTTTATTTACCGACGAATCAAGGTTTTCTTTGAAATCTCCGGACGGTCGAGAAAGAGGATGGAGACGAACGTGGTAGCGATATGCCCAATGTACTTTGAGTCTCAGAGTAATTTTTCAAAGAGGTTCAGTTATGAGAAATTTCCTTGGAATTACGTACCGACTTTTATCTTGTTCCTAGGCAGCCATCAATACTGGATGGTATATAAATGAAATGTTGGCTAATTGGTGGGAGATAATTTTTTTCTAATGCGTGATAACGCCCGACCTCACACGGCGCCGATAGTGAAGGAATACTTAAATCATGCCAACATCCCACAATGGGATTGGCCACAGCCCAGATCTAAACCCAATGGGCGGCTATTCCACAGGAAGATATACGACATTTAATGGAAAGTATACCGAGACAAATAAATGCTGTCATTAAAGCTCGTATTAGTAATCATCTGGTTTAAATTTCTTATTGTATGTTTTTATTTTTAAAAAGTTTTAAGAGGCCATTCTGTAAAAATTTATAATCAGAATGAAAGTTAGGAAAAAAATGTTAGTATCTTGTTTAAACTTTTGTATCTCCAATAAAAATAAAATTATTGAGATGAAACAAAAAACAAATTATCGAGAAAAGTTGTAACTTGCTATTAGAATGAGTTTTAAGTTCTTTACTTTGTTAAACGAATCTACAGGGCGTTCTAAACTTTCGCCGAGATAACAACATTTTGTTTTTGCTCGTATTATAGACAGATGGGAACTCTCATTTTTAAATTAGAAAGAGACTAAAAAGTCAAATAATATAGCTATAAATTTCTAAGAAAATCATTATAATAGGCCCACTAGAAAAAAATATATTAAACGTTACTTTTCATCAAAATTTTAAGGTGCCCGTTTTTCGTACCGGTCAGTGTTTTTCATCTGATATAGTCAATTAAACTCACATGAACCAAACACCATCTAAAGCGAAAGACTAAAAATCAAAAAAAGGTCATTATCGAAGGATGTTAATTTTAAATATAGTTCCTTATTCTCAATAAATTGGGCGCCCTCGTCAGCAACCCATGAGAATATTAAAACCCGACGCTTATGTCGTTATGAGACAATTATTATAATAACAATCCTAAAATTAGTAACTCATTTACGGTATAATGAGTTTAAATTAACTTTGCGCAACCGGGTAGATGTTATCATCCGTTCATGTATTTGTTGCCATAGAAAACCTTAAAATCGGACAATTCTTTCTCGCGCCAGGCCTCGCTTACGTGTAGTGAACGTAAGACGCAGGAAAATGGCAAGGTTTTTTGTTACCGTTTTAACAAAAGATATCTAAACGATGCATTACGTTTGCCAAGGATGGTAATTATGAATGTGATATACTTACATGCGATTTTGCAAGCATGATTCAGAGCTAATTTCGGATGTAGCTCAAATATGGGATTTAATAATAAAAAAGTAGGTTACAGACCAACTTACGTGCAGGGTCATAATAAAGATAGGTATCTATACGTATCTAAAAGATATTTTAACGTTTTGTGCTAATAAAAAAGAAACTAGATTTTAATCCCGGCTTCACATGCAAACAACTGTAGCACTGGTCACAAATTTCAAAAAATAATATAATTTCGTGTACTCCGAAAAAGCGCACACACAATGCCACAAAAAAAAGAAAACAAAAATAGTAAATTAGCCTTTTCACGGATACTACGTCAAGCAGTCGTTATCGCACTGCAAAGTCACGTATTTATCGCGGCCCATCCAATAGCAGCTCGCAACAAACCTGTGATCACCTTAAAGCGACCAATAAACAACAGGCTTTCTATCAAATGCGGAGCTGCAAAGAATTTTACCGGCAATATTTCGTCTGAATAAGAGTATGTCGTATTTGCTTGCCTCACAATTCTAAACATATGTCCCAGAAATACGAGACGAGGTCAATACAAAGATTGTTACAAGAAAATCATTTGTATTTTAGTTTACACTGTTTCACAGTTGTTGAAAGTATGATAGCGGAGAGAAATATTTCTACTCTGAAACATATAGCAACAAAAGGTATATTTTTTATAAAAAGACAGATACAAAAATTGCTTCAGTCTGATTTCAGTATAAGGATGCTATTGTTTAAGATACTTTTTAAAATGGGTGTGCATATCTCGATATAAAAACCAAAATTTTACACACTATGAACTAAAGAAAACAATTTGGACTTTAAAAATAGGTCTTAGAGTTTCATAAAATGATTAATAAGAGTTAGGTAGGTATCTGCGTTTAAAGTCCAAATTGTTTTTTGTTTAATACAGGGTATGTAAAATTTTGGTTTTTTGGCAAGATTTCTAAACCCACCGTAGAAAGTATCTCCAAAATCAGCAACGTCCTACTGAAATCAGACTGAAACCTCGCTCTTTCTCAACTTTCTCTTTTTTAAATCATTTTTTATTTGCCTTTTTTAGAAAGTATTCACTTCTTTGTTGTTCTATTAAATTTCGTGCAAACTTGGATTTTTGTCCGTGAGTGTATTATATTTTAATTTCGATAAACTGCAATCTATCACTTTCTAAAGTCACGAGCCGCCATTATATACAGTACTAAAAAAGTAACAAGGCCAAGAAATTCTACTTATAATTGAATTAAATTTCCTTTATATTGGTACAGGGTGTTTCAAAAAACATGCGCCAATGTTTAATGGGAGATTCTTAATAAGAAAATAAGACGAAAAGTTCATATGAACATGCTGATTTTTAGATTTCGAGATACATGGAGTTAAAGTTAAAAAAAAGCAATTCCCAAGCATTAAGAGCTACTTAATTAAGATTTAGTGAAACCTCATTAGTATTTACAGTATTCAACATGGGCGTAAGTATGTGTAACCATCTCCATCTTTCTTAATAAAACAATAATACCCCACTGATTTTTTATTGTTTAGGGCAAAACGTCTCTTAGGATTTTGTGACACGACAAATCATTTTCAAGGAAAAAAACAAATTCTATTTTGATGTACGCCTCTGGCACCTCTGGTCCAGTTTTAGTTAGAGTCAGAATTCCAAAAAACTTTGCAAAAGTGATTTTTTACACCATTTTAAGGAAAAAATTTTAATAAATAATGTCAGTCATGGTTTTTGAGATTAGACCGTGCCATGTGGGAAGTACTATCTGACGTTTCGCCTTCGATTATATAAGGGATCTTCAGGTATTTTACGCAACGAGATCTGAACACTGATCGGAGAGATTCAGGCGGACTTTTATACCCGACTTGTGCTCGCCGAACCGTGCCTCTGTGTTAAAATCGGTTTCCACATTGATACAGACCGTAACCTGTATCTCCATTGTAGTTTGGAAATTTCAACAGATTCTCTATTCTTTCGTTGTACTGAAGATTGAACGTATGTTGAACCGCCGACGAAATAGTCCCCCTTTTGTCTGTAGTTCCATATACATAGGTGGCTTCTTTTCTTTTAATTGATCGCGTAATATCTTCAGTGCAATAGCCATTCCCGCTCAGAGCTTAGATCAATTTCGCTGTTTCTGATGGAGAGGATCCAGATCAAAAATCGAAATAGCTCTAAATACTAGTGAGTTAATAACCGATTTCTTTTGTGCTGGATTGTGATGGGAATTTGCTTTTAAAAATCTATTTGTATTTGTCGATTTTCTATATACAGAATGTCCTAATGTTAAAATTTTTCTTTGAACAAATATATCTAGAAAGGGAATCGTTACATTAGATTCAATTTTTATTGTGAATTCAATATTGCGATGTTGTTGATTAAGTTGGTCCAAGAATATATAAGATTTTCCTGATCATGAGGCCAATTTTAGTGGAGCGGATGTTAAAAAGATATATTCAAAGGCCTCCATAAAGATATTTGCTACCACAGGTGATAGAGGAGATCCCATAGCTGTCCCTGAGATTTCTTCATAAAAAGTTCCTCCTCGTGTAGTAAAAATCCCTGATGATGTTTCATACAATGGAAGGCGAAACGTCAGATAGTAATTCCAATTTGACATGGTTTAATACCAAGAACCAATATTTCTTAATTGAGCTATTGTTAATTAACAATTCTCTTAGACTTTTCGTTAATATTTCAAGTCAGGTAATTATTAAATAAAAGCCAGTAAAATTATTTTGCTTCATGGAGACTTCATTGCAACTAAGTTCTTTGATATCGTCAATAATAATTAATAACTAATATGTTACAACAATTATAAATATCGCAATGTCATAATCTCATATAGAATAGTTGTACCGACTTGAAATATAAAAGAAAACTCTGAAAAAATGTTAAATAACAATACATTCATTTTATAAAACAAGAGTGGAAAAAATTTGTTCTGCAGGATATTGTTACCTAAAGTGCCTATATATTACCATACTCTTTTTTAACGAAATTAATTATTTAATACTATAAAAAAAATTACTTGTTACGACCGGTTCTGGGGCATCGTAACTGTCTGGACCTTTTTATTGGAAATTTCTGTCTTTGAGGACCCCTTTTTAGAATTTATTTAATATTATACTTTTTTTTTAATCTAAATTTATTAAAATAACTTTGAAAATTGTTTATCTGAATTTTGATACTTTTGCATATTTTTGTAGAAAAAATTCAAATTCAATGAGCCTTTGAAATTATGTTAAAATATCTAGCATAATTTCACTAGCAGCTTTTAGGGGCGAAGGGGGCAATCATAATAGGGGCGCGAGAATGAAGTAAAACTATACTAAAATAATTTTTGAAGGACAGGAAATGAACAAAGCCTTATGAAAAATAAGTAACGACTAAAAAATAAAAATTAATAATATTAAAAAAAACTCTTGGCATTTTTTTGTTTGCTGATACGTCGCTAATAACTGACGAAGCATTGCATCACTTGGCTAAATAAGTTTACATAATAAATACGTTTTTTTTTGTCACGAAGGGGGGCCAAAAGAAGAAAAAGAGTGGGGACAGTGAACCCTCTCACCCCCCTTTTAGCTACGCCACTGCTAGCAGTAGCGAGAATTAACACCGTTTTGAGTTTGTGAACTATATTATATTAGAACGAAAATAATATTTTTAAATAAGAATAATGTCAAAATATTTGTTTTAATTGCATTAAAACATGGAAGACTAACACTACACTCATCTTTACTCTTGCAATCTTATAGAAGATTAATATCACCAACAAAGGCCGTAAGTACACCATGTTTGTAAATAAAAAATTATTTAAATATATTAGAATCACAACCAGACCCATCACTGATCTTTGAGATATGCCCATTGTGTGTACGTACCAATAGTACCACAACTTTTCCATCTTGAAAATAATTAGAAGATTGTTAAGAGCAAGCCCTCTAATACCATATCATGATAACTATTGCAGCAATATTTAGTTATCAACACAATCGAAAGCCTTCGATAAATCACAGAATATTTCCTCTCCTAATTCGTGTTCAAGTATACATCATGGAGAATCATTTAAATTAATCATCCGAACTATGCAGAACTTAAAATATTGTTACTTTTAAGAAATATCATTAGTACTCGCTTAATGATATTTTCAATTATTATGGAAAAAGTTGTCAAATTGGTCTAAGAGGGGGGATTACTACCGCCCTTTTGAGGGCAACATCAGGTAGATTCTTCAAAATCCGTATAGAAATATTATCAATTCAAGCAGAATTTTTATTTTTGATCTCTTTGAAAATTATTTTAATTTAATTTTATTCCTATTCTCGAAAAAAAAAAGCAAATTTTTTATACACTATTTCGGTATAGCGAAGCGCGATGTTAATGAATACACTAGGGTGGCTATGTTGACATTTCTCGTTGTTTTGGTTTAGCACTTGGAAGGAGATCTCATCAAAAGGGCAGTGTATAAGAATAAGAAATCCATGCACACGATGCACTATTATTTCAAATCAATAAATAAATTAGAAATGTCTGACGTCATCAACACTTTTAGCCTAAAACATCCTGATATTTAATTTCATTGTATGTCTGACGCTACGAAACAATATAATTTTCGATGATTTATCAGAAAATTAAATCCGTATGATTCGCATTGTCCTGTGGCGAAAGGAAATTAATGGAAATAACCTGATTAACTACTAATGTGCGAAGATTATCGCCACGAATAGCGGAAATTATGTAACAGCCTGCATAGAATTGAAATTATTAAACCAAGTGATATGAATAAAGAACAAAAGCGTGAAGTTTTAATAATTATCTGTCTTGGCAGCTAGTGCGAAGACTTTGTTTTTTCCGGGTCGTTACGTTTTCTTTTATGCATTTTCGAAACAAACGTTCTGGAAAATTATAGTATACTACAATATATGCATAGGCTAAATTTGCTATTCCTTTATAACTTCTACATATATAGCAATGTGAACAGAACAGAGGCCGTTAAAAAAACTTTTATTTACTATCTATTTTTATTTTGCAACAAAGACCAAGATCAAATAAGATCAAATCAATCAGATGACTGCAAAATTTAAAATATGCCAGAAAAACTTAATTCGCAATGGCCTTTTCTAGAGTAAATCAAGTTTACAAACAATTTACATTTATAATATAAGTACATAATTATATTTTTTTAACTTCAGTTTTAGATTAGAAAACGACAGAAAAAAAAACTGTAAATATCCCATATTTTCATATTTGACATAACATAACACCATTCTATCAAAAATTACGATCTTATCATTTGACGTTTGTACTTATGTAATAGTTAAGTAAGTCCTAGTTTGCGACAGTTCCATCAAAGGAAATTGGTGTGTCCAAAGATTTAGGATCACAAGTTCTAAGAGCTGGAGAGAAACAAACTGCTATTGCTCAAATGAAAGAACCATTCCCAAGTCAGGTGGGCCAAGGAAAAACAAATGTATGCACAGGCAGGTTGATGAAACGCATTTGGGAAACAATCCCTGGAAGTCAGATTCTCAGACCAAAACCGAAATAGCCCATATAAACATTCTCAGCCGAACTACTCAAAGAAGCTTAGTGCAGAAACAGTTATACAGTAGGAGACCAGCAAAAAACCCTTAATATCTGCTAGAAATAAAGTTGCTAGGTTTGCAGGTTTGGACTGCTCCTTTACACTTACAGTAAAGCATGACAAAGGTAGTGCTGTTTTGTGAGCTTGCTTTTAGCTGGGTATGTTGGTGTCCCACATTTTGTCGATGGGATAAGGTACAAGTTCATGTACAGAAACATTATGGAAAACAAATAAATGAGATTTAATACGATATAAAATAAAATAAAAATAAAAATTCTTTTTTCTTAGAAAACAACCGAGGTTTCGACAATATATTTAGTCTTCTGCAGGGCTAAAAAGAAACAAAAAAGCAAACAAATATGTTTTCTGTTTCTATTTAGCCCTGAAGAAGGCTAAATATATAGTCGAAACGTCGGCTCTTTTTTTAAGAAAAAGGGATTTTTATTTCTGTCTTAAACTCGATACTCATCTGTTCGCAAATTAATTAGGACACTACATTTCTCATTATTATAGAAAACGTTATGCTTCCTTCCGCAGATTAAGAAATGCCCCTACGGTGTATTTTTCAGCACGATAATGATCCGAAATTCACCTCCAATCATGTGCAGCAATGGCCTGTGCAATCCCCGGACTTGAACCCGGTAGAAAATCTATAAGAAATAGATCGACGAATACGAACAGAATTATTTCTCAACCAACAAGCATGAATGAAATTTGGAGAAACCTGCCACTTCATGTTTTAGAAAATTTAATCGACTCTATGCCCAGAAGATGTGCCAAAGTTATAGCCAACAATGGGTATAATAATGGTTACTAAACTCGTTAAAAGTTTTAAATATTATTCTGGTAATATGTAGTAATATTGTTCGTTCTTTGGTTATTTAATCAACTGACCTTAAGACAAAATGTTGCAATACTTTTGTCGCCACTATTGTTTCATAAATTACTCTTAGAACTATATACTGCAAATGTTGCTTTAAATCCTGCTTTAAAGGAGCTTTTGTTTGATTTTGACAGTCTTACCTATCAAGAGAATGAAATTGAAAGTATAAAGCACCATGAACCAAATACGTTTTATTATCTTTTGTTGTATCAATCATAACATAAAAATAAAACATTGAGGGAGAGGAAGTAGATAAGAAAAATGCAACTGGAAGCTAAAAAAAAAAAATAATAATTTATATTTGTTAAATCTTTTGACGTGGGTGTATTTTCTTTGAAGAAATTTTCTGAAGGTACCTTACAAGTTGTAGAGCATGTTGAACTTTAATAATTGATATAATAATTATGGCAATAAATCGGAAACATTGAACAGTGCTGTCTATGATGATAACGGATATAATAAAGGCATGGACCTTGTTAGATAACGGCAAGTGGAACAGTCGTGGTTTTTCGCGAACAAGGACGCGGAAAGTGTTGATATGTAGATTTCAAATATTTTCTCTTAAATTAAAGATTGTTTGCCAGGATTTGTTACGTTTACCATGCTAGAATAATTATAGAATCTGATGATTTAAATCACACAAACATTTAATAGTTGCTCTTATTGTAATTATAGTTTTTTACTTAATATCAATGGGAAGTTCCAATCATAAATATACGTTTTGTTACACCGGTTAGTAATTTGTAAAACTAACTTACCATTGTTGTATTTCACTTTCCTTCAAGAAAGAAAACTTTTGTTAATCTAGGAGGAAATATTTGTTATAACGGCTTTGCCTTCAAAAGTATTGTAATTGTAAAACTATCACCCTTCGGGATATTTTCAGATATCCACGTTTTAGCGTCCCGAAATGTTTTAAAAAACATGTTTTCTCAATTCGGTCGATGTGTCTGTTAGCGGCGTAGCTAAAAATTTACTTACCAGATTGACTTCGAATTTTGGTCAAAAACTGAGGGTAATTTGGAGACAACATTTAGTTTTGTTAGTAGTGAAACGTTAAAAACTATTACTAAATAACTACTTGTTCACTCAACACAAATTTTGCACAAAAATCAAGTATTACGTAGAAATGAACTGGTAAAATTTTTGTATCGCGGTTTAATAAAATGTTTAATAAATCAGCTTTGAAAAACTACTTATTACATTAATTTCAAATTTTGAGCAAGAATTAAGTGTGATATAGAGATAAGCTGATAAAATTGTGATACCAAAATAAAATGTTCGTTATCCTGAAAAAAACATAAACCGATTTTACAATCTTCAAGTTTTAGGGTCCTCAGATTCCTAAGGACATGTCTTCTCAATTCCGTAGGCTGTTTATGTTTGTCTGTCTATCAGTTTAAAGTAAAGCTAAAAAACTTGTCCCATTGACTTCATATTTTAGTTGAAAATTGGGGCTCATATGGGATGAACTAGTAACATTTTGGTAAAAATCTAGTTTGGCGGGACAAACTAGCAGCCTAGTGAAATGTGTAAAAAATTGTTACTAAAAAATTAATTATCCAATTTACCTCAAATGTTGCACAAAGATCAAATATTACATTTAAATGAGCTGGTAATATTTTAGTACGAACGAAGAAGATGGAAACACAAAAAGTTAGACCAATAAAACATTTTAAAAATTGGCTTAAAAACTACTTATTAGATTGATTTGAAATTTTGTGCAAGAATTAATCGCGATAGCAATAGAGATAATCTGGTAAACATTTTAGTGCGAATTCAAGATGGCTGAATGCCAAGATGGCATCCCAGAAGAACGTAAAAAAAAGTCTTATTTAACTAACTGAAAATACAGTATATATATATATATATATATATATATATATATATATATATATATATATATATATATATATATAAGCTAATCTAAAAGTACTTTATATTTATAAGGCGAAACAATATATATATATATATATATATATATATATATATATATATATATATATATATATATAGTTGTTTAAGATATTTCAAATATTATAATCATTGTTGCTATTGTTAGGATGTATATCTATTACTATCGCATTAAATAACCCTATTAAGTTTAAAAAATAATTTATTCATTACAAAATTCGAAGAAGATTACATTTTTAAGCGGCAAACTAATTAGACACGTATTTCTGAATCAACATTTTCTAACAACTTATAACTTTTTATTTCAATCGAGTACTTAGTATTTAGTTGGATATCTTTTATATATATACTTTCAAACACCTCCTAGGCATGGACTGTATTAGACGTCTATAAAGTCACTAGTAGAATACTGGTACAAGCTACTTCGTCGAAATTTTAGAAAGTTCGTGACCCTAATTTCCTTTTAACTATCATCCAAAGATTTTCTATTGGGTTAAGATCTGGACTACAAGATGGCCATTGTAAAACATCTACATGACTATCCTGAAGCCAGATAGTCACCCCCCTAGCAGAGTGCTTTGGATCATTATCGTGTTGGAATTTCCAATGTACTGATAACCTTTCTTCTGCATATGGTTGCATCACGTTTTCCAGTATGTTAATGTATTCATACTGATTCATAGTACCAGTTATTCTATAAAGAGGGTCAACACCATTCCAAGAGAAGCAGCCCCATACCATAATACAAACACCACCAAAATATTTATTTGGTGTACGCCAAACAAAACGCTTTCCATCAAAACCAAATTTATCTACCTTGGATTCATCTGACCGTAGTATCTGCTTCTATTGTTGGACGTTCTAAGGAAGGTGAATTCTAGTAAATTCGAGACGGCTCCATCGATTCACTTCAGAAAGGTGAGGCTTCTTCCTGGTACCCTGCCAAAAATGTGTGCCTCGTTCAAACGATTACGAACACTTCGAACACTAAATTCCCTTGGATTTTCAACAAAAATTTCTTTCCAAATATCCTATGCTCCTTTGTCAAGGTCTGCCTTAGAAATGCGAACCATTCGACGATCTGTTTTCATATTCGTTTTCCTGGGATGTCGCTACCTAGGAACAGTTCTAGTGGTTCCATGAATCCTAACATGACGAACAGCGTTAAACACCGCCTTTTTGGAACGATTAACCATTCCTAAAATATTTTGAATAGCCTTTCCTATGAAGATTAATAATGACTTGTCGTTCATTTTCGTTACAACTTTTTCGGGAACCCATATTTGCAGTAATTCGAAGGAAGATTAACATTAGATTATTGATAGGAACGGAAGTCAACAACCCACTAAAGCTCTATGGTAACGATGGCCAATTTTAAAATAAGCCTTCTTGTTAGAAAATGTTGATTTTCAATTTTAAAATGGGCGTACTTGTTATTGTATGTATATATATATATATATATATATATATATATATATATATATATATATATATATACATGTCTTACTAAATGACTATGTGCGGAATTAAACTGAGTTACACTCCGCTAATTCTAACAAAAGAAAAGATTTACAAATAGGGAAGTTCCGGTAAAAGGGAATTTACCGATCTTTTGCCAAAATACCCGGAATTTCTTTATGATAAAATATTCCCTAATGTATTACAATTTTTGTAATATTAATAGTTATTTTAGTGTGGGTGGTGCTGTACGTACATACACACATACTAATAGTCACATATACCTCGCCATTCGTTTACTATACTGGAATAAATACTTTGGTTTGATACTCTTAAATACTACTGTTGTATGTTTCTATTTATTTTTAATTAATTTTCAATGACTTTATTTATATAAACCTGAATAAAATATATAATGTCGTTTACTACTATATTCGCCTATAAAAACAAGCTTTTGTTCAGAAAATTTAATTTTTCCGACTTTTTGAAAATGGCAATTGTTAATATTTTTCCCCAATTTCACAACAATAGTTATATATGCCTATTGTTTTACAAAAATGAGTTTTAGTAACTGCACGACCTACCGGAAATGATTGACTTTTAATCAAAATAAAAGCAACAAAATCACCTATTTACCGTAAAATAAGTAAAGTTATTTTATTAGGGCGTTCAACAGACCATTACACCAAGATATCAGCCAACAGGCAAACACTTATAGCACTACAAAAGTAAACAAGATCATACGTTTTCACTGTTGGCACAAGGTTGTAAAATAGCTTAACTCACGCTGGTTCAGTGGGAAGAAATAATTGTGCCCATAAATTTATAAATTTAATAAAACATTAGAGTTCCGGTTTACGCCAACATTGGATTTTTTTTTAATCAAACGTTTTGATGTGGTAAAAATTTCTAATTGGAAAATTGTAGCCTATTAAACAATCCTTATTGATTTATGTGTAGGTAAAGGTTTTGCGCGGAAATTGAAATAAGATTCAATGTATTGGTGTTTAGTGGAAGTAGAAACTTAATATAAAGAGTTAATTAAATAGGCTTCTAAATAATAAATGATATACTAAATATTGATTGTAAAAAAAAATCTGTATAAATCGTATTTGCTCCACAAATCTTCTGTTAAAACGAACTTACTAAAAAACTAAACGATATAACTTTGCCAAACAATAATATTTTAGCATCCTTTGATGTCATCAATATATTTTCCAATATACCAAAAGAAGAATGCGTTAATATAGTTGACCATATACCTACGAAGAAACATATAAACCGTGTAATCAAATCAAATCAAATCAAATCAAAATATATTACGTACAATATACTACAAATGTTTAATTGGAACTTTTAGTTGAAGTACACCTAGACATAATATCCGTGTGTGTGTACATGCAAATTGCTTATATAAACAAACTATATTTAGTTTTATTCTAATACATCTTGGTCACGCAACCTCCACAGTAGTAATAAGAGAATATCAAAGTTTTAATTAAGGCTTAAAAGATTAGAAATACAACATGATTCAAAGCACAAAAAAGCAGAAAAACTTTCTAATATTTATTATAAACTGACTACACATGAAAAATTTCTATAACCGAAGCATCCTTCTAAAATCAATACTTTTACTTTTTATAATTGCGAAATTTTCTTGCTAAAAAGTCTATAGTTATTAATATTTTTGATTTCTGTAGGTAGTAAGTTATAAAATTTTGGAATAAAATACGTTGCAAATCTCTGCATTGTGGTTTTTCTAAGGAGTGGAATATTTAAATTATATTGGACTTTTTCCCTAGTATTATACGTATAAGTTGATTTTCTAAAATCCACCGTTCTGTAAGTAAGTAATAGTATAGCTTTTATATATAGTTGAAATATATCAAAAACATTAGCTTCTTGAAATACTAATTCTGAGGAATACCTTTTGTGTTTATCTAAACTAACTTTTAGAATAGACTTTTGGGCTACTTGAAGAATGTGTATGTTTGTAGGAAATGTACCTCTCCAAACCTCCATCTGATAATTGATTATACAAGTGCAACATATAACATTTTAAGTATGTTCTCTGGCATGATATTTCTAATGCTATAAAATTTCTAAACTAATTTGCTTATCTTGGAGTTAACCTGCTGAATATGTTCCCACTTTATGTTTTTATCAATTACAACTCCCAAGTATTTTATTTTATCAATTTTGTTTATAAAATTAGCACAACAGCAATTTTGATTTAAAGATTTTAGACAATTATAAGAATGAATTTTTAGTTTTTGAATCTATGGTTGATAAGTATCATAGATACTATAACACATAAAATGCGTTTTAGAGATATTCACAGTCAATAAGTTCTGTGTAAGCCATTGCAGAACAACTGAGAATTCCTTACTCGCAACATTAGTAACTTCAGCCCAGCTCGCACCAGAGAACATAAGCACAGTATCGTCTGCATAAGACAATATTTTTGCTTTACTTTGGATAAAAAGAAGTTCATTTATATAAATAGAAAAGAGAAGAGGCCCCAACACAGTACCTTGAGGAATCACACAAGTCACGATCGCCAATTTCATTATCGATTTTTACAACCTGTTCCCTGTGGTTAAGATAGCTTTTTAGGAGCGTGTTTGGTAATCCTCTTATTCCATAATTATTTAATCTCTCCAAAAGAATGCTATGAGACACCGTATCAAACGCCTTGGCTAAATCCAGGTATATTATAAGAGGCTTTTTAGTCAGATTTAGTGTATGTAAATTTTAGTAACCTGAAACAGTGCATCTTCTGTTGCAATGTTTTCACGAAAACCAAACTGGTTATTAGAAATGATATTATTTTTTGCTACATGACTGTTTATTCGTTGTTTTAGTGACATTTCTAAGAGTTTGCCAAAGTTGTTTATAACTGATATTGGTCGATAATTATTCATTTGAGTTTTATCGTTATTTTTATGAATAGGGGTGATTATAGATTTGTTTAATTCAGTTGGAAAAATCCCTTCTGTAAAGCAAAGGTTGAATATATGAGTAAGAGGTGGAAGAATTTCTTCTTTAATTTCTTTTATAGTTCTAGAGGATATGCCATCAGATCCGGGAGATGCAGATTTTTTAAGTTTATCAATATTTTTAGATATCTCTGTTTCTAAGATAGGATACAAGAACATATTAGGGCATTGTAAATTTCTTTCTGGTAGAAGTTTTTCGGCGTTTAATACACTTGTCATATTCTGGCCGACATTTACAAAAAAATTATTAAACATGTTAGCAACGTCTCTTTTGTTTGTTATTGTTTCATTGTTGTGGTGAATTGAAACAATAGGTTCTGTATTTTTTGTGTTATTTAGTTCATCATTAATAGTTTTCCATATTTTTTTAGGGTTATTCTTATTTTCAGAAAGTTTACCAAAAAAAATATTCTTTCTTAGTTTTTTTAATTAAAGATTTTAAATGACTTCTATAATTTTTATATTGATTTAAAAGGGTTAAGTTGTTTTTATCTTTTAATACTTTATTTTTTAGTTTGTCTCTAATACGGATTGATTTTAATAAACCACGAGTAATCCAGGGTTTTATTTTTCTTTCACTTGAATGTATGCTTACTTCGATACATGATAACTCAATATTCATAGTTTAGTTTAAATGAAACAATGGTATGCAATAATGGGGTCTGTTTTGTTTAAAACATTATTTCAATTTTCCCGCCTTAACCCATGTTTCAGTTTTTCAAAATTTATTTTAGTTTTAAATTTTAAATTGTTTGATATAGACATTTTGTTGGTTTTATTTTCTAAATATGATCTTAAAATAATAGTATAATGATCAGATATATCAGACTTCAAAATTATAGACTCAAAAACATTATGCTTCATATTTACCGGACAGTAGATGAAAAAATGATCAATACAACTCCGAAGAGGTTGTAGCTCTTGTTATTCCATTAATATAGCTCAAAAATCCATTCTCTGCCATAATATTGAGGTAATTATTTACAAATGTATTGTTTTTATTCAATAAATCAAGATTTATGTCACCTGCCACTATATAAACAGGTTTATTATTTTTTTGCGATAAAAGGTCTTGGATTTCCTCAAGAAATAGGTTTATATTAGTTGAGGGAAGTCTGTAAATGCTAATGATTTGAAAAAATATATCAAAAATTAAAAAATTTAGTAACAAGAAAGTATTTTCCCAAAATTTTAGCTTAGGGACTTCGTCAATCCGAATACCATTCCTGACAAAAACCAGCCCACCATCGTTTTGGATAAAATTTTCTTCTGAATAAAATGGATTAGAGTTGTTAATTTTAAAATTATCCAAATCTTGAATTTTCCATGTTTCACTTAAAATTATTATATCAAAGTCGTCCCTTAGACTTTCTAGAAAAATAAGTAGTTCATCAAAATTTTTATTAATGCTTCTTCTGTTAATATGAAAGAGACTTAAATCTGACTTTCCATTAGGGCTATAGTTATTCTTTTGAATAATGCATGTTTCAATGATAGAAAAGTTATTAAGCTCTGAATTATACTGCAGAACATCCATAAACAAAATGCAAAACAAGAGCGTAGGTCAGCAGAATACTCCATAAATAAAAAAAAAACAAATATTCTTGGAATATTACAAGGTTGTCCGAAAAAAAAATTATAAACAAAAAAAATAAAAATAGAGAATACCTTAACTATTTATTTGTTTACTAAGTCCAAAATGTCTATTTCATTAAGTATTTTATATTTTTTATTGTCAACCTTTACAAAGATGGATCCATCTGATGTAAATACAGACTTTCTGTCGAATGTTTCTTGGGCTTTTTGATACAAGGATAGGCGTTTTTGATCTAAATCCTCGGAAATTCCCATCCCATTTCCTTGTAAATTCTTATTGTTTCCCTTGGACCTTGTCATTTAAAACTTCCAGTATTTTTTGTTCTACCGGTATATTTTTGACCTCGGGCAATCCGTAGATACATATGTTTCTACCTCTTTGGTTTTGTTGAAGAAGTTCTATTTTACTTTCCATTGCAGCGATCTGGTCAGATTGTTTGTTTACTTGTTGTTCGAGTTGTTAAATATTATAAACAAAAAGACAATTTAGCAATGGGCTCCCCCATAAGCCCATTACTAGCAGAAATTTTTATGTCACATTTTGAAGAAAATTTTTTAAATACACGGTTGCAAAGGATATCTTCTATTGGCGTAAGTAAGTGGATGACATATTGGTGTGTTTCACAGGAAATAAAGAACAACTATACAGTTTTAAATCACCTCAATTCAATCCATAACAAAATTAAACACTGGAAATGGAAGAACACAATTCAATAAATTTTCTAGACATCACATTAAAAAGATCACAGACCATAAACTTTCACCATATAGGTCTATGATTCATAGAGGTTTTTCTGTGCCATTAGACAAACAAATGTGTCTGTCTAATTTGTCTAGAAAGGGAACGTGACGTCACTAGAAGTATTGCAACAAATAATAGCTATAAATTATCTGAAATTAAAAGACTAATTTTTAAAAAACATAAACTTTTAATTATCCAACAAATATATTCTAAGGTCAGGATATATTTGTTGAGGATTCTCATATAAAAGTTACAATTACATATTTTGGACCAATATCTAACAAAATTGCAAATACATATTTAAAAAAAATAAAAATACTAAAGTTACTTTTCGATCGTCACAAAAACTCTCTAATTTGATTTTTTTTAACGTCAAAACAAAAATAAGTAAATATAAATAGTCTAGTTTATAGGTTAAAAATGCGACAAATGCAATAGCTGCTATATAGGGCAAACATGGAGAAATTTCGATGTTAGATTCAAAGAGCATAACGCCTCATATAGATTAAAAAGACAGAACTCTCATTTCGTCAAGCATTTTTTAGAAACTTCACATAAATAAGTTAGATTTATTACATTATGAGCAAAAAAAAACGCAAATTGGATTGTTTAGAGGAACAGGAAAGTTTATACACCATAAAGACCTAAATGTTAACATTTTAAATTCACAAACAGATGTTAGAAATAACACACTTTTAAAACTTTTTGACCATACAAAATCTACAGTTGGATTTCCCTCATCATACTCTTAAGAATTTTTGTCTGTATATGTAGTGTATCCAGAGAATGTATGTATGCAACAAATGGAAATCTTTTTCATTTCGTGTTTATGAGAAAATTTTATTTTTGATAAAAGTTGATGCATCTAAAGAAACTACACTATTCTTGAGAATTTTTCATATTTTTGATCGTCCCTCGTATATTGATGAATATTTTGGAAATGCGAGTATTCCCCCTATAGTTTCTTTAGATGCACCAACTTTTATCAAGAATAAAATTTTCTGAGAAATAAGAAATAAAAAAGTTTTTCATTTGTTGCATATTTCACTGGACACACTGTATACCTAACTTGATTGTAAATATTGTCATTGGGTTTGAAAATACACTAGTGATACGAAATTGCAGTCACGCCTAGTTCACAAATAAAATAAGTGACAGTTAACAAAGTAAAACTTGTGTTTTCATTTATTTGCTACAGGAATATTGTCTAGCAATTCATATATTATAATTACGAAGAATTTTTTTTATGTGCGGACAGGCCACGACGATTCAAGGCCTAACTTCACTATAATATTATAGTTATATAGTTTTTATCTCGCGTTAAATAGGGTGCTCGAAAAGTCTATTATCTTAAGTACCGTTAAAGCGTTTGGAATGTTTAAACGGCGATTCTTAAACTTAAAACCTTATATCTTTAGTTTCGATTTATAAGATGTTGAAAATTACTAGGGTTAACTTATTTGCAACAATAAATCTGCAAGAAAATTCCTCTCCCGTTTTCATTTGTCATACCAAAGAATACGTCAATAATAATTCGTTTTAGTTCTTTTAAATTAGTGGATTTTGTACTCGATTTTTAATTAACACTAAAGAACATAATCGAGTGTGGTAACGGAACAAC
Source organism: Kuschelorhynchus macadamiae (assembly GCA_030620095.1). Classification (NCBI taxonomy): domain Eukaryota; kingdom Metazoa; phylum Arthropoda; class Insecta; order Coleoptera; family Curculionidae; genus Kuschelorhynchus; species Kuschelorhynchus macadamiae. The sequence goes on from JAUTXW010004259.1 coordinate 327,895, forward strand.
TTATTGATGTTCGTTCAGTCGCAATGGAGGTCTACATGAAAGTTCTATGGATCAATAAAAGTGCCCGAGCGCTCAACCTTTCTTAAAAATTGGATCACAGTTAAAACCCTCATATTCAAAAAAAGCTAGAAATTACAAATCATCAAAATATCTGAATAAACCTCTTGGAAGCAGTGGCATTCAGAAAAAAAGTAGCACTATCTTATCACTAAACATAAAGTATGCAAATCATTTATTTTATTTTAGTATGCGTTTCAATTAAATAGAGTCCAAGTATTTCAAATTCGATGATCTGTCCCGCCAACAAATTGGATTATCACCAATCAATCCGCCACGAAACTGCAAGAGAGTTTCCTCTCGCAGTTCCACTTGAAATTGCCTTAAAATTTGGTGTAGAATATATAATAAACCAAGAGTACAGGTGTACCTTAAAGTACATCCCCTGACACAGGGGGGGGGGGCATTTGAATCCTTGTAAGGTTATTTCGATTATTGAACGTATTAATTAACTTTACACTTGGCACAAAAACTCCTTAAGTTAATTGTTTGGAGATAGAGGGAAGTGGATTATGAAGCGGTAAAGTGAAAGCTAATCTAAAAATATCGAATTTCATATGGTTTTCCGCGGTTTAATTTTATTAATTAGTTTAATTCTGCTTAACTTGTATTGCTAATTTTGTATGCATAATATGCTTATATATAAGATTAGCAATTAATGGCACTATTTTAAAACTTTTTCTTCGAGTTTCCGCGTTTACTTTGATATATACTGAGTTGAAATGTAGTGCAACAATGGTAATTAACTGTTGGCAATTAAATGATTTTATTATAGGGACACAACATGTCTTGTTACAACAAAAGAGGTAAATGGTATGAATGGTGAAATTCAAAGCAACGTGATTCATTTGGTTTTTAGGGACACATCATTCAATTCTACTAATTTTAATTTTTGACAATTTTTATTGTTGATTGATTGATTATTGATTCTCTATAAATATGTTACTGTGATTCTAGCAGAATTTTTAGTACAATGCATTCTAATACTTCTTTATTTTATTAGGAACGTTTAACATTTTAACCTAAGTTTAACTCTCGACGATTTTGAACCTGACTTTCACAATAAAACTTTTTATTAATAAAACTAAAAATGGCGAAATAAAATATTTTTAAAAATATTAAAGCGACTTGAAAAAAAAACACTAAGAAGAAAAAAAAATATTTTTTGTAATTTCTGGAATAAAATATAGCCTTTAGTACCGCCTAATAGGGAGTAAAAAGGTTCATTTAGTCCCAAGGGACTAAAATGCATCTTAGCAATACATAATTAAAAAAAGGGTTAAACTGAACTATATTTAGATGCATATTTACATTAGTACAATTAACACAGTATAAAATAACAGCAGAATGCTGCTACTTTCTGGTGTATTCTTACCAACTTGCTGAGGGGTACATTGATTGTGTTGGTAACGGACGAAAAATCACAAATGAGGAGTCTCAGCTTTTCTCAAAGTCGTGTACTTGCCGCAGATTTCAGTAAAGTAGACAGTATTGCTACCTGAATGTTTAACAATGAAATTTCTATGAATTTTGTTTTTGGTATTTTTAATATTAATCATAATTGAGTGATACAAATCAGTTACATCTTCCACCGTCAACTCAACTAACTCCTTACTTCCACAGGCACCTGCTACACCAAAAATAAAAAATCATTAAAAACTGGTTTCCTAGGGCATCCATTAAAAATTCATTAACCTGGTCACCAGTCAGGATCTTGCTTTTTTTTTAACTTATATCTTTTGTTTCTGCTGCTTTTCGGCAGGTGTAACAATGTTATATTCCAATTTTGCTTAGTTAGATAATCTTAGATATGATTAGGTTACTTATATGGTGTTATCATTATTATGAAGGAAGTTTACAGATATGAAGATCTTAAAAGATTTAAATATTGTATCCATGGATGGCCTTCTGATAGACCCAAAATACCATTCAACATAAGGCCATACTACCAATTTAGGAATAGTTTATATGAGCAGGATGATCTATTATTTGTGCACAACCAAGTTGTAGTGCCAATGCCTCTGCGAATGGATATGACTATATGAACCTCATCACTGCGTTGTCAGAACACAACGAAGAGCAAAATAAATTCTCTATTGGCCAAAAAGTAATCAAGGTATTGAAGACATTATTCGAAAGTGTAAAATCTGTGAAAAATATCAAAGAACCGCTAGTTCTAAGGGAACTTTTAAAATTGCCTTTTGAGGAAATAGTGATATTTTTGAGTTTGGTGGTTACTCTTATCTAGCAATTATAGATTATTTCTCAAAATGGCTTGAAGTCGTTAAATTGACAAATAAAAATTCCCAGGAGGTGATAAAATTTTTTAAAGGTGTGTTTTCGTCTTATGGAATACCTCATAAAATATATACAGATAATAAGCCATTTAATTCAAAAGAACGTTGGGATTTTGCAAGATCTTGGGATTTTAAATTCGTGACTTAGAGTCCAAGATATCCAAGATCAAATGGAATGGCTGAACGTGGAGTTCAACTTGCTAAGAATATGTTACGTAAGTGTGATGATATTCATCTAGCTTTACTAGAATACGGCAATACTCCACTTGAAGGTATCAACAAAACACCTGCACAACTTTTAATCGGAAGAAACTTAAGATCAAAATTATCAGTCACAAATAATATTTTTAAATGTGTTCAGATTATTTGTTGCGTTTAGATTGACAAACAAAAATCTTTTTCGAGTTTTTCCAAATTGATGTAGACTAGTCTGTCTACGGAATGTTTCGATACATAATATAAACAATATTATTTAAGCAAGCATAAGAAATTATATCATTTACCTTAAGTTTTTATAGACACATAGTAATTGTAAAAATACTTTCATCCTATCGGGACTCATCAGTGCGCCGATTGTAAGAGAGAAACATTAAATAATAGAAAATAATTGATTTCAAAATTTTAAAATGTGTCAGTTTGTTTGACATGTAACCTAGATATGAAAAAAAAATGATAGTTTGCAGCCATCTATAAGGTTATTTTTAAATGTGTTCAGATTATTTGTTGCGTTTAGATCGACAAACAAAAATCTTTTTCGGCTTTTTTGCAACTGAATAGAAAGATTTAACTTTAAATTAATTGAAGCAAATATTTAATTTATTATAAGTTTTGTTATAAAAAAAAATAGTTTTACATGTATCATAACTTATAGGTATTTCTTTAATTATGAATATGGCAACGTCGCACATCAAATTAAAAACAAGCATGACGATGGGAACAGTCGGAAAGATGTTTGAAATCAAACTTACCTTTAATTTGTAAAATAATCACATCTTAAAGTAATTTTTGAGTGCTGATGAGAATTTTCCACAAATTTTCTCAATTTGGACTGCTAGAATGGTGGATAAAACAAAAAGAAACGAAAATAAACGGGATTTAAGAGTGTCAACATAGTTTACCGAAACCAATATTTTTATTCAGTTGAGAAAAAGCCAAAAAAGATTTTTGTTTGACAAATAATATGTTACAATCTAGGCAAAATGATTTAGGAGCGGTGAGAGAAGGTTTAAATTCAAAAAGAGAAACTTACAAATATTAGTATGACAGAGAAACATCAGAGAAGAGGGATTTTGATATCAATGAAAATGTAGTTGTGCAAGAAGGGAATATGGGTTACAGGGAAAAATTATAAACAAAGTTCCAGGAGTCCCGAGATCCTATGTTATACAAAAAGGAAAACAGCAGACAAGCTCGACGCAATATTTTTCATATAAAACCATCTCTTAATAGCCCTAATGAAAATAATCAAGACTGATTTAACGAGATGAACGGTGAGAGACAGGAAATACTGCCGCCAGGTCAAAGACAGCATTTGGTTACTGGGAGGAAAAGTAGCAGGGTTGTCAAGAAGCCCGCAAAATTAAAAGATTATATTTTGACCTAAATAATTAAATTTCATTATTTTATTTCAATTTTATTTATTTTCAGAATTTTATTTGTTTGACTAACAAATTTATGTTTATGTGAGTTTATCCATTTTTTATTTATAAAGGGGAAGATGTAACAAGGTTATATTCCTAATAACCTCAGTTAGGTAATCTTAGATTTGATTAGGTTACTTATAAGGTGTTATCATTATTATGAAGGATGTTGACATAAGTCATATTATATATAATTGTATTAGTGTATTAGTCTTCATATTACGACAGGGCAATTAGCTTGTGAAATTGGCTAATGTTGATATTATTTTTAACGTTGAGCATAGTGTTCAGCATAGAATAATGTCCCCATAGCGTCGAAGGTGATAAAGGTCTAGATCTCTCCGTGAAAAACACAGCTCCATCTTACAAATGTCTGATATTGTGCTTCATATATTTTCTTGATTTGGACGGCAAAATATTTTCTAACGCTTCTTCAGCTACTTTTTTAAATCAAAAGTTGCCATTTCGATTTATAATCAGGAAATTAATGACACTGACAACTTGTTTATTTATGTTGTAACTACGTGACTTCATTATTTCAAAGCACATTAACCAAATTTGTATCTGTGGCCTGCAATAATTTGTGACATTATGAGGTGTTTTAAATTTGCACCTTTACATTATGTTATTTAATAATATTGTTCCCGAAAGTGCAAAAAATAATGTATACTGTGTAGTCATTTAAGTGTGCACCATATGGGTAGTACCCTTATTTGGAAAGATTCAGCAAAATGTTATTAAAAAAATTTGTTAAGCACCAAAAGTTCTGCCTGGATACCAAATACATACATAGCCTCCTGAGAAAAAAAAATTTTTTTGGAAAAAAATTATTAATTTTTTTTGATAATTATCATAAACACTTTCATAGTTTAATCAAAATCAGATCATAATCGCATAACTCCATTCAAATTTAAGTAAACTAGTGAAATTAACTTGGATTTTTAATTTTTTAGGGAATCATAAACTTCAGGTTTGTTGCAACGATGTTAAACACAACTTGGAAATTTCGCCAATATTCTTTTTAACAAGATGAAGCATTTGAAAAATTTACATTTCAAATATTTATTAAAGAACTGTACACATAATTGACAAACTAGAAATCCTTGAAAAAACCAATGAGGGTCAAAAGTGAATTAATATTAACAAAAAAATCAAACGAACCAAGATCTAATTGAATGTGATACCACTAGTTTTACCAAAAATGTTTATTATAACTTAGTAATTAACAAACCAGCATGAAGCAAAAAAACAAGTACATAAAAAAATGAAAATCATCTAAGCGTTTCTGTGTGCCCACCTTCTCGTTCAATGCATCTAATTGACCGGTCATAAAATTCGAAAGTCGATCATTATAAATATTTTGCTTGAAGTATCCCCATAAAAAAAATCGAATGGGGTAAGATCTGGAGAACGAGAAGGCCATCGTGGATCGGTATTTCGTCCTAACCATTTAGTACCAAATTTCCCATTTAACCATTCAGAAACATTTCTAGTAGAATGAGCGGGACATCCATGATGTACAAACCACAATTTATACCGTTCTTATAAACTTATATTGTCCAAAAAATCCGATATTTCGTTTTCCAAAAACTGTAAATAGGTATTGCCAGTTAGGTTTCGGCGAAAAAAAAAACAGACCCAATAATTTTTCGTTGATAATTCCGCACCACACGTTTGTTTTTTTGTAATACTGGTTTCTATTTTCAATAACAAAATTTGGATTTGCGTCCGACCACCACCTACAATTTTGGGAAGAGACAGTGCCATTTGTTGTGAACGTGGATTCATCCCCAAAGAGAATGTGTCTATAAAAATCACGCTGATCTTCTATTTGTTCTTGAATCCATATGCAGAAATCATAGCGGATACCATAGTCTCGTTCTTGAAACGTGCAAATAAACATTGGCCTATAAGCATGAAATTTTTTTTTCTTGGGAATGCTCTTAACCGAGCTTTCTTTAATACCTCTATAAACAGAAATTTCTTGGGTGGATCTTCTAGGGTTTTCAACAACTGACTTAAGTACCGCTAACTGATTTTCTTCAACAAACAGTTTTGGCACGTTCATTTTTATATTTATAGTCTAAAGATCCTGTTTGAAGTTTATTAAAATTGTTTGTTTGGATGTCGTTCATTAAAAATATCTGCTGCGTCACGCACTGTTTTATAATTATTCCCACATATCAAAACTAATTCTGCCTTCCCGACTAGCGTTAATTGTCTTGGAGGAGGAATTTTAAATCAAATAAAGTTAATATGTAATAATATAATTGTTCTTTTAGAATGAAATATTAACGCCACCGAACTGTCACAATTTTTACTTCTAACCCTCATTTGTTTTCTCCATGGGTACAAGCGATTATCTTAATATAGGATTTCAGGTTTGACAATTGAAGGGTATTTTTCAAAAACAGCCAATGTCAATATTTCAACATTTTCAGGATATGAAAAAAACCTCGTCAAACCGATATGGTTAACTTTATAACTTTTTTGGACCCCGTCAAGTAAATACACTTGTATTTTATAGATTTGAAGATATATTAGAATGTTACATGAGAAACAGTTTTTTTGTAAATTAGGAAAAAAAATCTGACATTGGCAGTTTTTGACAAATTTAAAATTAAATGTACTAAATTCTTAATATACACTTTATTTAAATTTACAAATAAATTCGAAAATCCGGCCAAAGATAAATGTATATATTTATTTAATATTAGTCACACCCGTCACTATTATCATCCTCGTCAATATCGACATTACTGGCAGATTCGTTGACATTAAATTTTTCATAAAATGCAACACTAGCCGGCTTCTTCAGAAAGGCTGACAGAGATATTATATTTTTTATTTTGACACTGTTTAGTGCTAGTGGTTTTTCGTACAACGCCTTTAGCTCTATGTAGTTTTGCAAAACTTTTTTATTTCGAACAGCACAGTGTGTCCATAATCCGGAATAAGTATTTTTAGTTTTAACGTATTCAGAATCGAAAGATATTTCTATAATGCGTGCTTCCCGCAGGCCTAGCGTTGGTCGGGGAGTTTTAAGGAAATATGGAAAGCATGCGTTTTGAATGTCGAAAAACATGTCTTGAGTCATATTAACTACAGCAAAAGGATAAGGGTTTATTCTTGCTTCCTTTATTAAAGTATCCCAGTCTTCGGGAACTTCCGGGCTATTTTCTTTTCTTCTTTTCAATAAGAGCGAAATCCTGATCATTGGGAAGAAAAGAATGACCTCGGATTTGGAAAACATGGGTGACTTTTTTAAATAATTTCAACGAATGTACTAACATGTACTGAAAATAAACCATAACATGGTTTTTGTTCTGCCCGGAACAACCATCGCTAAAAATGACTAAATGACTATTCGTCAAATCTTTATTATTTAGGTAGTGTAAAATCATGGATGTGACATCGTTAGCGCCTTTTCTTGCCACATCCTCTGTATATACATACATAGCAGCTGAATCATCTGCCAGATCATGTATTCCAAACACATAATACCAAAGCTGACTCTTATAAAAGACGTCACTAGTTCTAATGTGTGGTAAAGGTAGATTTTGTTGGAAATCAAAAAATATTGCCATACATTTACCGGCCCCAGCCTCTAATTTGTAATGATTTTTTATTTGTCTGAACTTTTCGGCTTTTCGCAAATGAAGATCTTTTTCTTGAATAAGTTGTTGTTTTGTGTCAATGTCAATGGCAGAATTTATTTTTAATGTTAGCTCATCGCATTTAGCGCAAGTGTCCGTTCTAGGAACACCAAACGAAATATTGAATTCGTTTTTAAAAACTTGGTAGTAAACATGGTAGGAGACGTTAACTCTAACTTCGTTCAAAAATAATTTATGCATTTTGCTTACAGTCAGTTCTTCAGGCAAATAAATCTTTCCCGGATTATCTCTCCGTGAATAATGAGATTGCCTTCCTCTAAAAGACTTGATATGTAGCCTTATTAAATTTAAAATTTCATTGGGTGTTTTAGATGGTCTATTACCATGTTTTCCACGTGCATCACAAGGAGGTAAACCGGATAACAGAGTCTTGAATTCTTCTAAGCCGACCTCTTGAAATCCCATGCAAGCTCAAAAATGCAGAGTGACATATCGCCTCTTCCTTACCAGCTGTTCTAACTTTGTAGTAAAAAGCCACAGAATGATCAAATGAAGGTCCATCGCCGTCATTTTCGTCGTTACGCACCTGTCTTGGTCTCCTTTGCTTTACGTTTTTAAATGAAATGAGACGCCCCAGATAACTATCTTGTTCATCTTTGGAAAAGAGTGAGTTAAAGTTGTCTAGGATGATTTGGCGTTCTCTAAAACCAATCTTCTCAAAGCACTTATAGCGTTTACATCTGAAACAAAAACACCACAGTTCCAGAACAGCAAATATATTTTTTTTAGACAAAGTGATTTTGCTTTGGCTTTTTTTTAAAATTAGGAAATGCTTTGACAGTTTATCGTAGCGTTAACAGCTATTGACGTTACTCGTTCTGTACGGTTCAACATTTTTTTGAACTTGACTTTTAAAAATATCAAAATGGAAAGAGTGTAATTTTGCATGTCTCTATACGGGATTAAATAAAATTAGCCTGTAAAAATAAATTCGACGCAATATTCACTTTTACCCTAGTTGATTAAAAAGTCCCTAGAACTAGGAAAAAACCCCTTTTCTGGTATCTCTGAGAGTAACAACCAGAATCAACAAATTTACATGTAAACTAAAGTTACTTTAAAGTAGTATCCCGCACGCGAATACTCACCTGTTTGAACTAACCAGCTACCCTCTAGCTTTTACTATAAAATCTATTTGTGATAATAAATAATGAACCTGAATATAATCAGAAATATATCGTCGTCATGTAACGTTCGCGTTGGTTTTATTGTCCCTCCTAGATATTGCAACCAAACTAACAAATTTACATGTAAACAAAGTTACTATGATATGAGCAAAATTTTATTATAAAAACTTACCCACAGTTCGTCCCTGTACACCTAGCAGGCACAGGAATACCCTTATAGTTTGTATGAGCCGCTCCTACTTTCAACTTCTTTATAACCTCACATTTTCTCGTTTTTCTTTTTCTTTTTGCAGGCCATTCAACAGTAGAATCAGGATCTCTCTGAGTATTCGACGACATTCTGTCACGTAGTGGTATCTTTATTTTAATCCTTAATGACTTTTTAGGCCAAAAAATCGACACAGGAATCGTAAACAACACAAAATGTAAAACAAACACACATGCCGCGACGTATTCGTACCTATATAAAATTTTATTCTAGTACAATCTTACGATGCGATTTTGTTTCGCTTGGACATTGGTTGTTTTTGCAAAACTAGGCGATATTTAAATCGTATTATTTTGACTATGGCAGTTGTTGCTGCAATACATTACCAGGATATGACCACGTGATTTTTCCAAGGAATGGTGCGAACAGCACCTAATTAAAAAAAAATGACATTGGTAGTTTTTGCAAAAAACCCTTCAATTAATATGTACAGTTATTTAATAACAATTTTAATTTAGTTTAATTAATTAAGTTAATTTCACAAATATACTTAAATTTGAACGGAGTTATGCGAATCTGATCTGATTTTGATTAAACTATGAAAATGTTTATCATAATTATCAAAAAAATCAATTTTACAAAAACTTTTTAGATTTTTTCTCAGGAGGCTATGTTTCGCTATCCAAGTATAACTTTTGATGCTAAATAACTTTTCTAAATAACATTTTGCTGAATCTTTCGAAATAAGGATACTTTACTCTTGCATGATTTAAATATTTTTTGACATACCCTGTATGCTGTTTGACTTGCAACCATTCTAAGTACACTTTATATGATTATCGAGGATGCACCAACTTTTGCAATATTTTTATTTTGATTGTGTATATGTTGCACACTTTCGCGGGATTAAATGAGTCACTTTAGTTCCTAGTTATATAATGTATTATTTTTGCATCAATAAAAACAATACGTTGGTATTACATATGCAGTATTAGGCATTAAGGCACTCAATATATAAATTTGTAAGATACCTAGTTAATGTTTTTTTTGTAGGACTAACACAATGCGATGTGTGAATATCTTAAATCAGAGACAATGCAACTCCAATATTCGAATTTAATATCAGTATTTTGTAACTGTTACCGATTTGATATTATCAGAAAAGAATCCGCTGGGTTTCCCTTGTAGGCAATTCGTGAACGGTAACAAGTAAAAGCAAATAGTACAGCGTCTACATGCATAAGGTTAGTAAAACAAATAGAGACACGTAATATCAGACAATTCGCACAATAACACACATATGTAGCCCAGACAACGCATATTAACCTCAATGTCAAAGAAAACCGCTATTTGATCTGAACGTCTAGATTACCAATTAGGTAAATTCCATCTGGTAAGTTAATTAACAAAGTATTTAGTGTATGTACAGGGTGTTTTTTTTAATATTTTGTCACGCGTTTTTGCCTTTTATTTTTTAGGATACAAAAAAAAATGTAAACGCAAAACTCGAAGATTTTGACTTGGGATATCGCTTGGTCATACGTTAAAAAACAAAAGGACATCAACAACAAAAACACACACATTAGATTTTTATTATATAAGTTTTTACAATTTTCAAAGTTTAGTATTTCAAAAACAGTTAAAGCATATTATCTTACTTCCCTTTTATGAGGGAAGTAATATATTCTTAGAAAAATAGTGTTATTATAAACATTACTATTTTGCGCACTATATAGAATAATAATATTATTCTATATAGTGTTTAAAATAAACGCAAAATTAAATAATATATTTTGCCCAACTTTTTCTTATAAAGTAAGATTAAATTTTAATCATTTCAAATACCAACTTTTATAATTTTGGAAAAATTATTATAAATAGTTGTGGATAAGAATTTTAGATTAAAACGACTAGCATTCTGCAAATAAATTAAGAAGAATCAGGGCTATCCAGTATTTATACTTTTAATTTAGCTTAATCAACTGCACTTGTTTTGACGTATTCCGACAATCTGCCATAAACTATTAAATCAAGTTCTACAACTTGTTGGCTGTCTTGATTTACATGGCAATCAAAACTGGCGACTTGAAAAATCCATTAGAAAAAAACCGAGGATTCCGATAATTGGTATTACGCTAAATTGGGTCTTGTTAGCGAGGTATTTTAATTTGGTAAGGCAAGGACTTCCTAGCTTTGATTTCATTCCAAATAAATATCAAAGAATAATCTCACGGTTTGTTTTTATTAAATGCCACAAATATGAAGATTATATAATTACTATCACTATTTCCTTAACCTTTCACAACTGCATCCTACGTTTTGAATTTGACCAGATGAGATTTTTTATTTTATTTTCGAATATTAAAAAAATATTTTAATGAATCACATCATAAACCCTATATATTTATAATCGAATTTGTTTATACATTATAGAATATATCAAAATAATCAATAAATTTTTAAAAAATCGCTGAAAACAATTTCTATAATAGGGAGGGAGAAATGATGAGTAACTAACCTGTTTCACTAACCCCCTCATCCCCACCCACCCCAACTAAATATTCTTAAATGGCAACCCCCTAATTGTGATGCCTTATCTTAAAGTTCTTAAAAAATGCTTTTCACAAAGCTAAATTCGAGGTAACAGTGTTTGGTTTATTAAAAAATAATTATTTAATTAAATTAAAATTGTATTTTTCATTATTAATTTAATACATGTTGGAAATGATTTCTGTTGTTTTTACGACAATAATAGAGTTTATCTTCAAACTGTTGACGTACATTTGCAAATGTTTCTCTGGAAATAGCTCGTCAGGTTATTTTTTAAAAACAACAGATTTTAGGTGAAAGCACAGGAAGAAATCAACACGCGTGAGATTCGAGGATCCAGCAGGCCGTTCACCGGGACCTCTTCTTCCAATCCATTGACTAGGATAATGAGTATCCAACCATTGTCTAACTGGAACTACATAATGAGTTGAAGAGTTGAAAATGTAATTAATTTTGATGACCTATCAGAGGCTCGATACACATCTTTAGCATGTCAGCGTACATTTAAATTTAAAATACTTTAAAAATCCACCAAAAAAACGTTTACTAGATAAACTTGAAAAAACCAAATGGAATTCAAACGACTTCGCGATATCAAGCGAAGAGTCCCTTTCAAAATCTCATCCAAAAAAAAGAAAATATAAAATATACGCCCCCTGTGCCAAAAACAGGTGGCTCTCATTGGCTCGGTTCTTTGGCACATGGGTTATTCCCTTCCTCATGGAACTGTCACTTCTGGTTTTTCCCAGGAAATTAGAAAGTAATAAAATGTACTAGTTATTGATATTGCCTTAATAGATCGAACTGTAACAAATAGAAAAATATACAGTGCTGTAAACGGAAAAATATCCAATGCTATGAACAGAGGATGACTTAAATTATGATATACCTAATTATTTAAAATTTACATTACACATAAAACCAAAAATAGATAAAATAACAAATATATATAGTTTGATATCTACACTTTTTACACCTTTGGCAAACAAAGGTGGGAGAGTATAAAGTCGCCACATAACTACGTGAGAAATTCGCAGAGTAAGATTCCTGTATAATAACAAGCTTCGCCACCATCAACAAATTAAAATTCAAATTGACATTTTGACAATGGTTGCTATGATACTAAACAAGCCAACATACAAACCTAAATTAGTTGCATTTTTGATAGACACTTATTAAAAAAGTGTTGTACAGCTCCTCAATTAAGAGAAACCGGGGAAAATTTGGAAAAAAAATTTAATAATTAAATAAAATTGAAACAATTTCTTTATTCGATATATATCTACATTTTCTTGGGTGAAAAGTGATATTTACCCAGGTTAATGCCACTTTTCATCCGGATAAATGCCAAACTCAGAAATACGTTTCTTTTAAACTTTTAAAATATCAGAAACAGTGGCGGCTCTTCCATAGGGTCATTTGGTCAATGACTCCCCAAAAATATTTCAGAAAATAAATTATTCGTTTAACCGTCTCTCCTAATAGTTGTAATAAAACGCGAACCTTGGGAAAAGTTAAATACGCTACACTATTAGCCGCGCGCGGCGGTTCGAATGCTCTTGTTGCGTTCCTTAGGCATAATAAAATACGCTATTTCTAAGCTAGGCCCTGATTATCTTAAAGCTTGACGACAATACCCGAAGATTTCACAGCTACCGAGCGGCAGTTGAACGTGATAGCAAATGGAATATGAAATCGCAATTTGGGTCATCAGCCGGTCGCTTCTCATAATTCGACCGATCGGTCGCGGCATCACGTCGGCATGCGGAAGTTCAATTGTTCAGAGGTTGCGCGGTCGATATTCTAACTCGATATTGTTTCGGTTGTTATTAATCGATGAAAATTGATTTATACACTGTTTTTTGCAATATATATTTTTTTATTTTCATGATCCATGTGTGAGTTGGAAATATACAGGAAATAAAATATTGGTAGTGACTAGTGCAAAAAATAATAAACAACTAAAACGTGCTTACGAATTTAATTTTGCAAAAATAACCGCATACAAGGCAAGTGGTCGCAATTTGCCAGAATTTGCGACAAACTAGTAAAGACAAAAATAATGAGGTTCATCGAAACTTTCGCAAAAGTATGTACAATTTAGCTAACTGGATATGTGGTTGTGAAGTCTCTAACTCATTTTATGTTATTTTTGTCTGTTGTTTTCTAGGGACTCGTCGGACTCATTATGGTGCAAAACCGGTGTTAAAGACTTAAAACACTTAAAAGAAAAAATAAAAAAACATGAGTTTTCTGCAGATCACATGAAATGTTCGGTGAACTATGCTACGGTCGGAAGTGTCGCTAGACGCAGCTTATAGAAAATCCCTTAGAGATTTTAATGAAAATGTATCCAAAAATTGTTATATTTTAAACAAAATTATAGATTGTGTAAAATCTTGAGGGGCATTCGAGCTGGACTACGTGACCATGATGAAACGGCTTTGTCTCCAAATCCGGAGGTTTTTCGAGGACTTATAAATTTTGTTGAGGAGTTGGGCCAAGATAGACTATCCGCTTTAGCAATGTTAAGTATCGCGAAATCGTTTATAAAAGAAATGTGCGTGCAATTTTAACGAACGTGTCATTTAGCATTTTTCCAATTCTAAAGAACGAAGAGTAGACCTGAGCTTCAAAAGAATTTAAAGCTCAATTTAAAGATAAGATATTTATTTCTATTTTAAGTATGCCTATTTTTAAATTTGTTATTGACCTCTCAATACAGGGTTATTCACGCAACCCGTTCATTGAAAGTTTTTGATGATGCCATTTAGATAAAAATTTCAAATTTTGGGATTAAGGTAAGGTCAAGGGGTACTTCTTTTTTGAAATATTTTCAACTTCCTGTCACTTCCGGTTTAACCGGAAGTTGGTATCAACTTGCTTATTTTAAATGGAACGCCCTGTATTTTATAATATTTTTGGATTCTACGGAGAATTTTAATGCTGTTTTATGTAGCACGTCCTATACCTAGGTTCAAGCTTTCTTAAGATACTTGACCTTAAACCAAAAATGAGCCCTCGGGGTACCAAATTTTAAAATCTCATATTTTTGTAAGTTTTGAAGATATAATTTTCATATTTTGCAGACGATCGGTAAATAATCTTAGGTTTCTATTTTTTTTATTGATTTTTGTCTATTTTTATACAGGGTGTCCTAAATTCAGCGGCAAACATTCACATTTTCAATGCCGCTAAAGTCCGTTTTTTTAAATCGGACATCCTATAACTTTATACACTATCAAATGTAGAATTTAATTTTCTATCGAACTGTATTAAGGTTCCCTATACCTATTCGTAACCATTTTCGAAATAATCAGGTTTTTATTAAACTATCATATGTATTTGCTAAATGCTTACACCTTCCCGTAGTAAGCCATGGAAAAACAATTGTTGTGCTTTTCTATTCAACATGACAGCTGATTTGAAACTTTTAAATTAAAATAAAATAACACTCAAAAGCTGATATTCTCAATTTATTTTATATTCGCGGAAAATGTTACAAAATATTGGAGAGAACGTGCCATATTTTTAATGAAAAACATCCTCATTTATCGCCAATGAACAAGAGAAAATTGAAAAGGATTGAAACGAAATTTTTTCGTTTCGGAAAAGTTAAAGTTATAAAAAATGTAATAAATTGTTTACATTATTTTTAACCATATCTCCTAAGTTCGAGACTGTTTTAAACTTGTTTTAGTGAACTTAAAAATTATAGCAATCTAACAATCAACAATAAATAAATAAAATAATAAAACTGAATTATAACAAATGTTCTATATGCTGTCCGTTTATTTGAAGACACATTTCAATTCTTCTTTGTACAGTTGCTGTACCCCGTTGAATTTGTCGGTTTTTTAATCCGGCAAAAGCTGTTCGTATCCTGTCCAGTAAATCTTCTTGGTTATTTACTGGGGAAGCATAAACTTTACCTTTGATAAATCCCCATAAATAAAAGTCTAGGGGTGTTAAATCAGGCGATCGCGGGGGCCATCTCCAAGGGCCATTGGGACCAATCCAGCGATCTTCAAAAATTCGAGATAATTGGAGATAAACTGCAGCGGAATTATGTGCTGGTGCCCCATCTAATTGATACCAATAATTTTGCAGCTCACCAATAAGAATTTCTTCTATAAATTCAGAAACCGTCCCTCGTAGAATTTCCAAATACTTATCACTGTTTAAATTGTCTTCTTAAATACAGTACAGCACCTGATCATTTAATACTAAACCGAAAACATTGAAACTAAACCTCTCTTGAGAACGCGTTTCGCGTAAAGCGTGCGGATTTTCTGCTGCCCAGAAATGTTCGTTTCTTCTATTTGTTATTCCTTCTCTAGAAAATTTCGCTTCATCGGTCCAAAATATTTTTGAAAGGAATTGAGGGTCCTCTTGAATTTTCAAAAACATGAATTCGCAAAATTCTACTCGTCGGACGTCATCACCAGGTCCCAAGGCTTGCACGTTTTGGAAGGAATAAGGGTGCATATGATGTTCGGTCAAGATTCTTTGGACAGATAGATGAAGAAGAAATTCCCAAATCGTTTTCTGCAGACGGTATTGAACTTTGCGGGTTTGCGTGGAAATAAGCTAATGTGTTTATTACGTTATCCTCGGCATTTGTCACTGGTTTCGGAACATTTTTTGTAACTTTAACCTTGCCAAAACGCAAAAAGTTCGTTTCAATCCTCTTGAATTTTGACTTGTTCATTCGCGGCAAATCAGGGTGGCGTTCATTAAACACACGACACGTTCTCTCCAAAATTTTATAACATTCTCCATGAATATAAAATAGATTGAAAATATCAGCGTTTGAGTATTCTTCCATTTCGATTTAGAAGATTTAGTTTATCACTGACAGCTTTCGGTAAATAACGCATACTAATCATCTGTCATATTGGATATTGGATCTCAATTGTTTTTCCATGGCTCACCATTAGAACATGTAAACATTTAGGCAAATACGTATGATATTTTTATAAAACCCAATTGTTTCGAAAATGGTTACGAATAGGTATAGGGAACCTTAATACAGTTCGATAGAAAATGAAATTCTACATTTGATAGTGCATAAAATTATAGGGTGTCCCATTTAAAAAAAAACGGACTTTAGCGGCTTTGAAAATGTGAATGTTTGCCGCTGAATTTAGGACACCCTGTATAAAAAACAGACAAATTCAATAAAAAAAAAATAGAAACCGAAGATTATTTACCGATCGTCTGCAAAATATGAAGATTATATCTTCAAAACTTACAAAAATATGAGATTTTAAAATTTGGTACCCCGAAGGCTCATTTTCGGTTCAAGGTCAAATATCTTAAGAACGCTTGAAGCTAGGTATAGGATATGCTACATAAAATAGCATTAAAATTCTCTGTAGAATCCAAAAATATCATAAAATATAGGGTGTTCCATTTAAAATAAGCACGTTGATACCAACTTCCGGTTAAACCGGAAGTGACAGGAAGTTGAAAATATTTCAAAAAAGAAGTACCCCTTGATCTTACTTTAATCCCAAAATTTGAAATTTTTATCTAAATGGCATCATCAAAAACTTTTAATGAACGGGTTGCGTGAATAACCCTGTATAATTCACCACGAGCCGCCACTGCTGGTCACCCCTAGTAAAACAAATTAATGTTTCATTTGTAATTAGTATAAAATAAAGTACGTTCGAAAGTAAGTCTAAAACAGCAGTTACGAAACTCCAGTCAAATACTTTTCATGATTTAAAACCTGAGCATGTACGGCTTCACCTAAAATATTGTTATATTATTATGGTCTTATATAAGGCGCAATTTCTAGCAGGGCATGCCTACCGGTATTATCTTCAATTGTCTTAGTTTTCCGCATGCCAACTTTACCATAATAATCGATAAAGCCCAAATAAGCTTTAAATGTCAGTCTCTGGCGTAGGTGAAGCCACACCGCTCCGTAATCGGAAATTTACATGGCCGGTTGCCCTACTGACATTACATAACTGTACTTAATATCCAAGCTGGCTCTGTTTATTTATGACACATATCTCGCTTCCAGCGATTTATCTCGAGTGTACTTGCCTACTCTGAAATAACAGACAACGATGAAGGTTCGGTTTCTATTAAAATTTTAGCTAAATTATGCCCAGGATCGGTCGTACACTAGTTCGTAATTTATTAAGGCGGAGAACGCTAATGATACATGTATTACTCTACCCGACAGCGAGGCAAATGGGGGTTACGTTGTTACGTCTTTTACATACAACAAAAAGGAAAAAGCTTTAGTGCATTGATTGCCAGTGACAATGAGCAAAGAACACGAAGTTAAAATTATTTATGGTTCATGTATTTTGATATGAGCTTTATGTTTCCTCTTTTTCGTTAATGTGTTGCGAACCTGGTAACAAATGCTTAAAAACATGACTTTTTCTCAGCAACTACTGAAGGTCTCACAATTTTTTTTAATTCTGTGGTAACTCGATAAGAAAAACAAACGATTATCTACTCAAATTCTTTAAAAAATCAACGAAAGCTACTGCTGAATGTTCTTTGCTGTTCCTTCCACTAAATGTTTGACAAAATATTGGCCTAGTTGCCTCTGATCCCTCTGAGCGGTCAGTTATTCAGGTGTTTTTTAAAGTCAAATGTCAAAATTATTGGATACTAGTGAAGATATATTGTACTTAGGGTAAATTATACCCAAAATATTTTGTGAAATTAAGTATTTATATTTGCAGTAGATAGAATACGATTATACAAAAACACAGTAGGTAGAATAGCGTTGCCAAACAGGCAGAATAAAGCGTGCTAATATAGATGGGGTATATTTGCCTGATTATATACTAAGTGTCCGGTAAGAATATGGCATAATCTCAAGAACGTACAGGGGAAGTAAAAATAACCCTATTTCTAAAAACCTTAATTTTTAGAGGATATATCTGATGTTACAGTTAGTGTTTTGAAATTTGTTTTTAGCTTTATACTTTTATATTGAATAAATTGTCCTCATTAGAACAGTCATAGTATTATATAAATGGCAAAGCAGTTAAACAGCCGCTGCTAAGAACTGGTAGAATCTTGGATATGCTATTTTGTACAACAACGGGAAAATAATGTCTGTGAGTTAGATATATTAATAAAAATATTTAGTAGAAACTAAGCTATATTTTTTAGCGTGTCGTATCACCATCCTTAACGTAAAAGTGCCTACTGTAAGTGTTATTTCACGAAAGATTAAAAGCAATGAAGTTTCAGAACCCCAAAAAAGAGTATCTCTACTAAAACAGTTACCAGTACTGTACCTCTCGATACAAGTGCTATTCGCAACAAGATCTACATAATGTATCGATGCAGTAAGTATTCGTAACCTAATAGGAGAAAATATACATGTTTATGTACTTTTCTTGATAATATATTATGTGGTTTATGTATAAGGTACAGTGGACAACATTATTTTACTGAAAAAAGGGATTCAGAAGCGTTCATAGATAAGAAAAGATGGGCCAGTAATGTTGAACAACCATATCTCCTCTTATAAAACTTAGCATGGCCTACTAATATATGTTATAGCTCCACCAACCATTGATAGGCAAATGCTCGTGAAAGGCTAAAATGGCCTGTTATAGCTAATTGCCAATCTTGACGTTTAGTGGTTGATCCTTGAAGCTGTACGCCCTGTGCAAGGGGTACCCGACGCTTACGATGTCCGTGGAAGTAAGCTTGTCAACAATTCATAACTTCTTTGTGTTCTATTAAGAATATCACAGAAAGAAATTTCTGATTCACACAGTCCTAATATTCGTGTTCTGGATACACGAAATTTAGGACTGTGTGAATGAATCAGAAATTTTTTTCTGCAATATTCCTAGTAGAACACAAAGAAGTTATGAATCGTTGACAAGCTTATTTCCACGAACATTGGGTCTCTAGTCAGCATGTTTCTATGGGGGCGATTACAATGTGCGGATATTTCGGGCATTGAATAACGATATTCCTAGTAGAACACAAAGAAGTTATGAATCGTTGACAAGCTTATTTCCACGAACATTGGGTCTCTAGTCAGCATGTTTCTATGGGGGCGATTACAATAAAATGTGCGGGTATTTCGGGCATTGAATAACGGAACTAAAAATTGTATTTGATTTAATAAATGCAAGCAGTCAATTTTAATGCTTAATAATTTGTATAAGAACGATTGAGCTGTTCTTTTTCTGCGAATGTCTAATGATATCATATTAAAGCGATTTAGCAAGAAACTGACTAGTTCATCTAGTTGGATAAACACCATCACCCTTCATTGTTAAGTACTTAACAAACCTAAGCCGTGCAGATTCTAACCTAAGTATATCACACTGATAAATGGGATGCCACACTAATGCTCCATATTCTAAATTTTCTGAAGATCTAAATCCCTTAATTTCTACAAAATGCTGTCGCTCAGTCAAGTAAGACTTCAAAAGCAAAATCAAACCTGAGGAGAAGCCCATAAAGTCCAACTTCAGCAAAAGAACACCATGGTCTATCTGGTCGAAAGCCTTTTGGAAATCCATGTATAAGCAACATCAATTTGGCCAGTGTTATCAAGTGAAGAGCAAATATGTTGAGACAAACAAGTCAGATTTGTGTCACGTGATCTTTTATCTATAAATCCATGCTGATCAGGAGATATTATAGACCTTACCTGACTGAAAATCTGTTTATATATACACATTTCAAAAAGCTTAGAGATATTACAAAGAGTTGAAATGGGCCAATAATTGCGATAATTGGATCACCTTTCTTTAATACAGGGATAACGCGAGCTGTCTTCCAGCAGCTAGGAAAATGATTAGACTCAATTGGGGGGTTAAATATGTACATCAAGGGCGTAGATAGAAGTTCGATACAGCCCTTAACGATAAAGTTCGGAACTGAATAACTGCCAGAAGTTAATTTGTTTTGTAGACATTGGGGGATTGAACGTGGTTATATGGAAGCGTGATGGTTAGATCTTGTAAAAACACTTAAAAAAAAAGCAGAGAAGAGATAAATTCAACAGTACCATCCCGTATAATACCCGGTACTCTTGAGTGACCCCTTCTTGTTTGACTAAAGGACCAAAATACTGTCATTAAGAATATTATTTTTAGTTTTTTGAATACAATTTTTAAATTCAGTCCTTATTAACATTTTTAAATTAACTCGAATGTTTTTAAAAATATTATGATAATAATTAGTTTTAAATAATTTGTATTTTTTATAAGTAGATTCTTTATTCTATAAAATATGGTAGAAACAGCCTTCAACAATCTTTCAGGAAATAAACTTTTATTGATGACCAACATAACATTGCCCTGACCTTTATCATTATAGGTTAATTTATTCGTAGTATTTTATATTTGCACTGTTGCATGATTAAAAGTTGTGTATTTATACAACAATGATTTTTTCCTTACTAGAAAAATGTATCATTGTTTCATGAGGATGGTGAGGAAATTATTCCCATTACTGCCCCTGTAAACTTTTGCTTAAGTGTTACTTAAAATAAATAATATTTTCTCCTGACTAAGGTTATGAGATCACAGTTCGGCCCTGACCTCTTCCCGTCAGTGCGAAATAAGAAACGCGCCGAAGGATTAATTATTGTTAAAAATTGACCAGCTTTACAACAATACCAGGATTTATCTGTACCAGGAAGTTTCAAGTTTATTATTATTATACTACCAATAACTTAGTGGCATTGACAGTATCTTGTTCTACATTCAGACAAAAGTAATTATTTCGATTTAGTACTGTCTGCTTTAACGGCAGTGGGTGGAAGAAACGCGATATAAATGTGTTTACACTCTAAGCTGGCTGGGCGTTGGTACGTTTCTTGTACGAATCCGATTCAATAAGTTTTTATTTCGGTGTATGGATGTGAGACAAACAGGATATACAAATAGAGCACAAAAAATAGGTTCCTCTTAGGCCTATCAAAAATAAAAGAAGTAAACCCTGGTCCACTAAAGGTTTACGTATATCTTCTAAGAACATGCGGTCACTATCTCATTTAAAGAAATTTTCGGACAGTGTCTTTTTTCATAATTATGTAAAATCATACAGAAAAATTTATCATAAGACTATTAAAGCCGCCAAAGATATTTATTACAATAATAGACTTTCTAACGCCAAAAATGTAGCTAAAGAAACCTGGTCTATCGTAAATGATTTAAGAAACAAAACTCCTTTATCCAACACTATCCTTACCTCTCCTGAGGACCTAAACAATTATTTTGTAAATGTAGCCAAAGATTTGACTAAATCCGTATCTCAATCTAATGACCCAATTTCATATCTCTCTAATCATAGGGTAAACCTGCACAGTTTCTTCTTTTCACCAGTAGTTTTATCAGAACTTCGCAGTACAATTAATGATATCAAAAATAAATCTTCCTCGGGAATTGATGGGCTTACTTTAAAAATGTATTCAAGTCTGCCGGAGTGCACTCTAGAGCATCTGACTGCTTTGATAAATATGTCTTTCCAAAATGGTACTTTTCCAAGCTGCCTTAAAACTGCAATAATCATACCTCTTCACAAAGGAGGTGTTTCAGAAGAAGCTTCGAACTATCGCCCAATTGCACTTCTCCCTACGCTATCTAAGATCATCGAAAGACTGGTTAAAAAAAGGCTTTTATCATTTCTGTCTAGATATGAAATACTTACAAAACATCAATTTGGATTTTTAAGTAACAAATGCACAAGCGATGCCATGTTTTCCCTTCTTAATAGAGTTTACTCCAGCCTAAACAACCATCACGCTACGGCAACAATTTTCTGTGATTTTTCCAAAGCTTTCGATTGTGTGAATCATAATATATTAACTAACAAGCTGCAGTACTATGGATTTAGAGGGGCTCCTCTCGATTGGTTTAAGTCATATCTTAGCACCAGAAATCAAGTTGTGAAAGTTGACAACAGGATGTCTTCTTGTAGGCCAATGGAATATGGAGTGCCTCAAGGCTCGGTACTAGGCCCTATCTTGTTTCTTCTGTTCATAAACGACATGGCTAATTTAAACATTAGTGGAAAAATATGTCTCTTTGCGGACGATACCAGCTTTACGTGGAGCCACCCAGATGTCACGGACCTACATAGGATTGTATCTAATGACCTAATCACCATTAAATCCTGGTGCGATTCTAATCTCCTATGTTTGAACATCTCTAAAACGAAAGTCTTGTCTTATAAAAACACGCTGCAACCTTTTGACCTTAATGGCACCACTATTGATGTCGTAAACTCTGTAAAATTTCTAGGGCTTCTTGTAGATGATTCTTTAAAATGGGATCCACATATCGACGCTTTATCAAGGAAGTTGGGTTCTGCTTGCTTTGCGTTAAGATCTGTTTCCGAGGAGTTTAGCTTTTCTACCTCTAGAACTGTTTATTTTGCTCTTGTTGAGTCGCACCTCAGATATGCTATTCCATTCTGGGGTACATGTTGTGCGACTCAATTTGATCGAATTTTTATACTACAAAAAAGAGCTGTTCGTTACCTACTGAGACTTAACAGTAGAACTCACTGCCGAGATTTCTTTAAAAAATATAAAATACTAACCCTTCCTTGCTTATTCATTTTGGAATCGGTTTGCTTAATTCGTAAGCATGCACCTGCTCTATTAGAGAGACCTTCTCACAACTACCCTCTCAGAAACACTGAGCACGATCTCTATCTTCCAACCCCACACTCAGAGTTAATTAAAAGATCAGTAATCTACAATGCAAAAAAAATGCATAATCACCTGCCATTTAACATCAAATCCATAATATCTCTGACTTCATTTCGCAAGGCTTTGAAATCATTCTTACTGGAAAGCGCCTTCTACACCGTGAACGAGTTTTACAACACATAAATTTATCCTTATGAACCCCTAGTGTGATAGTTGCCATTACCAACCATTTTTACCGAATTTTGTATATGTATTTTTTTAATTGTTTCGTACTTTTTTATTTTTTATTTTTTACTTTGCTTTTTAATTTTTTTTACATTATATTTATGAAAATGTTTATAACATGTACGACTGACAAAGTACATTTCTAATGTACTTCTTTTAGGATTCTATTATATTAATATTCTAAATTCTTGATTTAAATATTATTTCTCTATAATATTTATGATGTGTTTTTATTTTGTTTTGTTTGCTAATTTTGATGTTTGTAAACTATTTTTTTTTACAACAGCTTTGTCCACAAAATTGTAAAATTTTTTTGACAATAAAGCATTTATTTATTTATTTATTTATTTAGGTAAATTCATTTTACCCGGAACTTCCCTCATTATAAATATTCCCATTTATTAGGAATAGTGAAGTGTGAACCAATTTAGTTCAGTGCATAGTTATTTAGGAACACATACAGTGTGTCCCAGATTCGCTTTTCTATATAGGGATCTCGGCTCCTATTATACCTACAGCAAAGATTAAATAGGGAAAGTTTTAGAGGAAACTTATTGCATTCGATATCTGGCTTCAGATTTACGATCCATCAATAAGTTTGGGAAATATCGGCGAAAAACCGAAAATGGCGGATTTCGTTTTTCGCCAGTATATCCAGAACGGTAAATTTGACAGCTGTCAAAATGTGACATTATTGGGACACATTTTTAAGACAAATAAGATGGCGTATATGACACGTCTTCATTGTTTTTTGTTAACCCGCAATCTGCCCCAACTTTCATTTTTCTTATGACCGCCATATTGGATTTTTCGATTTTTGGAAAGAACCTAAAATTTCCAGTCTAAGTGATATCTCACAAGTGCATTAAAGATTTTAGTGTCATCAAAATATCACACTTCGTAAATTAGGTTTCAATGTTTTTAAAGGAGGCCACAATTTATTTGTCACAAGATTACATTAATAACTAAGTAATGTATTGAACGCATTGAATTTTCAATACAACATGAACGTAAATAACGACTTAAAAAATCTAAATTAGCTTTAACTACTTTGTAAGGGGGTAACATTAATTTACAAATCTGCAAAATGACGTCCAGTTGCATCGAGACATTTTTGACAATTGGTGACTGTTTTTCATACAACCCTGGTAAGTGTATTTCGGTTAATATTTCTAAATGTGTCCAGAACTTTTTGTCTCAGGATTTCTATGGTCACGGGGGGATCAAATTCATAGATTTCATTCTTCGTGTGACCCCAGAGGTAGAAATCCAAGGGCGACAAGTCCGGGGATCTAGGAGGCCAAGATATTGGACCATTTAAAGAAATTATTCTTTCGCCAAACTGCTCTCTTAAGAAGTTCCTGACTTGAATAGTATTGTGAGCTGAACATCCGTCTTGTTGAAACCAAGTTCTTCTTAATTCATCTTCCGTTAGAATAGCTCGTAAGGCTGGTACAACCTGGTTTCGCAAAAGCTCCAGGTACCTCTGACCGTTTAGGTTGTAGTCAAACAAAAATGGTCCAATAAGTCGATTTCCTGAAATGATTAATAATCTATAAACAACAACAGTCGAGGGCGGCAGGGTCGGCCAGGTGGTACTAGAAACTATAAATTATATAGGGAAAATTAGCTTTATTAAAAAGTAGATATTAGCTTTATTAAAAAGTAGATATATAGATATATAAGATAGAATTTATCTTAAAAAAATCAGTGTAAAAATAATTATTCAATTTATTTAAATTATGCCCCAAAATCTAGTGCGACCTAGTTACAAACTGGTAAAATTTTGGTAGGAATCCAATATGATGAAACAAAATGGCACTGAATATAAACGTTTGAAAAAACAGTATATATGTGTTGCTAAATAACTATTTGAGAAAAAATTGGGCCACACCTCCGGGTCAAGAAAATATACCGATTTTTTAAGGATGTGTTACTCGTTATTTTCAAAATGGCTTTTTCAAATGGCTCTATCTTAAAATTTTTAATCATGAAATATTCACAAAAAATGAATTGTTTAAAAGCCTCTAAGTATATGATCTGAGTAGTTTGGCATTACATATTTATTAACTGATTTACCAACATTATTTTTTTACTTATTTTAATACCTCCTATATTCATTTTAACGAAGAAACAGAAAATGTTTTTTTTTTCATTAAACAAATACCTTTAAACAAAAAAGCTCATACATTTTCACAAAAATTAGCATTTCATCGCAATTATTGGTAATATTCCTGCATTTTTATATTTAATAATTACGGATATTTATCCAAATAGAGTCTTTAACTGATAGCACACAACAATGCAAATGTTCGAAATTTGTTTAAATTTAAATATTAACATCAAATTTCCAACATAAGCAGCCACCAGAGACGTTCTCCACTTCCAGACGAAGGCAAAATGTTCCAATTAGCCGAACGCAACTCCATTATTTAGATTATTTAAACAAATGCCGATCACATTGCCGAGATATTTGCATTCTCTCTGGGTGCATCGCGCTCTGTAAATTCCTCCATTTTACATGCATTTACATAGACAATCTATAAAATGTCTTATTTGTCATTAGAGATACCGCAATTATTCGCTATTAGGTGGGTCGTGACTATATTTAAACTTACGAGGTAGACGGGGGACAGTTGTTGAAATAGCTCTGCATCGGAAAAAAAATTTGTTGTAAATGCGTTTGATAGTAATCTTTGAATTATTCAGAATCTTATAAATAGCCTACTAGATCAGATGGTATTTGATTTTTAATGCATTACGCACCGACAGATCATTTTTTCATTTGCTAATTAGAGTATGGGAAAGTTGGGGTCATTGATACAGTATTATTTTATTTATTAATTCAAACGTTAATAACATTTTAGAATTTTGAATAACCTAATTTAAAATTTCGTAGGAACTGCACTCTCTGAACTGACCCATCCTAAAATTTAACATGGTAATTATACAGGTTGTTAATTAAGTACATCGTCAAACTTTTAGGGCTGATTGCTGGGGTCATTATACAGGGTGTCCTACGACGAACTGCGGCGATCGATTTCTCAGAAAGTAGGCTTTAGAAAAATTTGAAATTTTGGCAGCTAACTAAAGTCGATGGGGGCAAGCAAAAATGGAACACCCTGTATATAATCGAATTTTTGGATTCCTCGAAAAATTCAAGGTATATTTCATGTATAATTTCCTATACCTAAGTTCAACTGTTTTTGAGATATTTTGAATTTTATATATAAAATGACGTTTGCAGGTCTAGACATAACTATAAATATCTGCTTATCGAAGTCTTTATTATTTATTTGCAGTTGGCTACCTTGTCCAAAAAGGAACACTTTAGTGGCCTGTGCTGATATTTTTATAATAAATAAATATAGGGTGATCAAAAACTGACATTATAAATATACTTTAAAAAATCGTTAAAAGTTACTTTTTTCAAATGGAAATCCCCAATTTTTATAATTTAACTTAACTTAAAATAAGAGTGACTTTGTATAAAGTTGATATATATATATATATATATATATATATATATATATATATATATAAATATTCTTATTTTGTATAACCTTCAAATTTTTCTGTCATTTTCACTAATTCTTCTTATTTTTATTAATGTAGCATTGTACTTTACGACAATTAGTCAAGTTCGTCCTGAACAATCTCTTCTTTTTTTCATTTTGACCTATCTCCTCTCATCAAAACATTTACATCGACGTCTCTGTTTGGTCACTCAAGCGTAGCCTTGTTTCGTATTTCATTGTTTCTTTGTTTGGTTATGTTTGTTTTATGTGCTTTGTAAAATGTGTTTTGTTTATGGTAAGGTTATATATTATTCAATTGAATTTTCCATTATAATGTATTCTTAATTTATAAACTTATTTTTGACTGAGACCTAGACTTTGTGTATATTTTTTATTTTATCCATATAGCAGTTTGTATACATAATTGTCAGTACTGACGCCTGAACTGTTTCCAGCTTCGAAAATAGGAATTATGTAAGAATGTTTCCATCTTTCTTGAATGATACCCACACCCAAAGTAACAACTCGCTCCCTCTACATTTGATAAAAGAACATTTAATATTTGACAAAAGTCATCTCGATCACATTTACTCCATTCACTAGATCCTTGCAACTCCCGTCCTGTCTCGTAATACTTACACCGTTACTTCTAGAAACTTCTCATAAACAGAGTTGAAATGAAAGGTAAAAAGCTCGGCTATCTGCCTTCCACTCTCAGCGCGTTGGCTCACCCAAAAACATTAACTGGAGCGAGTCACTTCTTATAATAATGCTGTGATAACTTCATACACTCCAAAATGTTTTATGTTTTTTTTGTCTGCTGTTGTCTTCCGTATGAGCTCAGAGGAAACCAGGTTGAAAAATAAATTTTTAAGGCAAATGTTTGGTAGAAACGCCTTATAAATAATGTCATAAGACCGATCTAGTATTGTGTTAATATATCAGTTAAAAAAATAGAAATAATTATTGAAATAATCTGCCTGTAGCAAAGTAGATTAATTAATAAACATGAATATTTAATTTGTGGTATGTGGAATTTCTCTTGAGATTATTGGAGAAACTATTAGACGGTTCGTTAAATCATATTTTCATAAATTGTAATCTGGGAAATTATAGCAAAACAGATAGCACAGCAGGTCTGAACATGACTTTTAAGAAGATGCCACTTCAGTGTATTTGATTTTTTTCTCTCTAACACATTGGTTGGGCAGGGCTTTTATAAATTATCTCGGCTCATTTTAAAAATAAAAGAACCCATTCTTGTATATTTATAATCACTAATATGAGATAGATTTTATAAAATAATACAACGTGTTCAATTTAAAATTAAGTCGTGACTTTTACCCCTTACGATTCAGATAAAATTTTTAGACATTATTATTTAATATTTTTTTCCATCTCTAAAAGTTTTCTAGATGTAGACCCCGTTGCGAATATTAACAGACACCTTGTACAGGGTTATTTTTTATAATTTGCCACCTTTTGAGAGGCTTATTTTTTCAAGACACAAAGAAATGGTTCCTACGAAAGTTATAGGTATATAAGATATAAGTATATAAAAAAGAATATATATAAGTATATAAAAAAGAACCTCTTGACTTTTTTTCGTTAGACGAACGGTTTTGGATTGAAAAAATAAGATGTTTAACAATGAAAAATCTTAATAAAACTGTCCAACAACAACATCTTATTTTTTCAATCCAAAACCGTTCGTCTAACGAAAAAAAGTCAAGAGGTTCTTTTTGTTAGCAACTAATAAGTGATTACGAAAATGATTTTTATTTAGACAAAAAGCAGTGGCGTGCCATTTTTTAATAAAATAAAATAATATTTTGGTCAATATCAACGGTTCAAAAAAAGGTAGATGATAAATTATTTTTATTAAATTATAGAGAAATTTATCCCCTTTTATAATATGTAAAAATGAATATACCATTACATTTGTTTTTTTTTTGAAAAAAACTAAAAAATATGCTACTAATTCAGTTAACGCCATCTAGCGACGCCAGCAAAAGTCAAAAATTCAAAACCAAATAAGCGTTTTGTAGCGCAAATTATGCTCTTTCATATGAGCCTAAGTTTGCTAAAATCGGTCAAAAGAAACGGGAGAAATCTTGGTTTGTTTGAAAAAACAATTGAACTTCCCCCACCGCTTTATTTTGATATATAGAACAAAACATTTTAGACAAAAAGTGTAGGGAAATGGTCACTAAATATGAAAATGATATCATCGATATATTTTCATTAGGCAAAATTCTATAAAAACCCCATTTTTCTACTTAGTGTTGGTTGTTACGCCCTCTAGCGGACGTTTGACAAACTCGAAAATAATTTTCAGCAATTTCTCTTGGCGACTTTTATTATGATTTTTTTTTCTCAAATCTATACGCCCAATATCTTATGAGATATGGCCACTCGCGACCCTTAACTGATCACCCTGTACATAAATGCAGTATTTTGGACGATATTGGTAAAGTAAGTATTTCTGCATTTTTGGCAGTTTTACGAGCTTTCTAAATAATACAATTTTGAAAAAATTGGAATGTTTTTATTTTTTCTGAGGTTTGATTTTAAATGACTAGCCTATAACCCTATTGAGAAATTTTATTGCAAATCCCATCCACAAGAGTGGTTGCACGAAAGATTTGTTTCATCAAAAAAATTAGTACCAATCCCAGGTGAATGCTATCTTTGCATCAGTTGCAATCACTGACACAGAAAATAAACGAGCGACTTTTCCTTTGTTGAACAATTCTAACCGATACTAGAATGATAAATCGTTACTATAGATACAGTTATTGCCGAGAATTTCAATCAGATTAAGTAGGTACCTTAATGAAAAAGAGCTTTTAAGATTGCACACGTCAACACAAAGAGACTCAAGAAAGTTATTAAGGTAAGACAGTACGAAAGTAGATAGAAGTCGGCTTAAGCCGGAGGTGCTAGGGGAGATTTTAGAGCCCGCCGCTTGAGGTATTTAATTAAAATTTTTTAGGTATGTCAAATAAACCGTCAGAAATATGGATGATTTTTCCACCATCACAATACTTTCCTTTTACGAGGAGAATATAACGTATTTGTCTACCACTAAAAAAGTCTATTAATAAAATAGGTTTGTAATAGATATTTACGATACAAGTAGGATACAAGCGTTATTAACTTCCACACGCGTATGTTAATAACGATGTATCACACGTGTATCCTACGAAATTTTACCTACGATCGCTTAAACTCTTATCCGAGTTATAAGATAATTTACATTTTCGTAAAAAGATTACCTGTGGTCAAAAGCAGTGTTATAGTGCGGGTCATACAATCTATCAACGACAAACTTTTTAAGTGTGTTTTTCTTTTATTACGTGTAATCATATCCTCCCCATAAAATCCGGAAAGTGAATTAGATAGACCTATGATATTTTCATATGAAAAAAGAGAAAAAACATATAAATACCAGCAGGTGCAAAAATTTTTGAGCGATGTCACTTCAAAGTCAGATTGACAAGTCAGTGACAAAATAAGTAATAGAAAACAATTTTCGGGTTTTTTGCATCCACAAGCGAAAAAAATGGTATTAAATCTAATGAAATATTATGAAAATGTACCGGCCAATATCCAGGAGACAGCAGCAAAAGCTCTGGGAATCGGTATAAGGACTGTGCAGAAAATTGTGCATGAAAAAAAAGCATAATTTACTACCGAAGAAGATTAAGAAATGTACACGAAAAAAGCCAAAGAGCGAAGACTTAAGTGACAATGTAAAAATTGATGTTCGTAATGCAATTTACGATTTATACACATCAAAAACTAATATATTCCTTCAAGTTTTAAAAGAAGCTTTAAAAAATCGAGGTATATTGGAAATTGGACTAAAATCGTTGTCAAAATTAATAAATATGTTGAGTTTTCGATATAAAAAGGACTGTAATCGAAGATTTTTATGCGAGTTGCCACATATAGCAAGTCAGCGTATCCAGTTTTTAAAGAAATACACGGAAAATGTCAATTCAAAATTTAGAAAAGTGCTATTTTTAGACGAGCCTTGGAAATTTTCTAATAGAAGTGGTTCGAAAACTTGGTAGGACGAGTCCGAGTCTGTAAAAAGTGTCAAGAGAAAACAGGGATGTGGGACGGGAAAACGGTTCATCATTTTGCACGCAGGTTCTTCAACAGAATTTCTCCCAGTTGCAAGTTTACTGTTTTCTTCAACATCCAAAAGTATGGACTACCATGATAATATGAACTGTGAACTATTTGAAAAAAGGTAAAAAGAACAACTGATTCCAAATTTAGATGCTCCATCTTTAATCATTCTGGACAATGCATCTTATCATTCAAGAATCTTAAATAAACAACCTACTTCATCCTGGAAGAAAAGTGATATTTATGAAACTAGGACTTCTTTTAATGGCAAAAATCTATTAAAAAACCGACAATATATGCCGTAGATGAAATATTACGGGAAAATGGGCATGAGGTTTTACGACTGCCGCCATACCATTGCCAGTTTAACGCAATAGAATTAATATGGGCTGGGGCAAAATCATATTACGAAAAACACGTGAACGATGGTCTTACATCAGATGAAGTGCAAATTGTTTGGCAAGATTTATTAAATTATATTACGCCGGAGTATTGGAAAAAATCTGTGGAACGTACAGAGAAATTAAAATGGGATTGGTGGAATAGAGAACGAGTTCTAGATGTCGAAATAGCACCAATGATCATTGCGCCATTTGAGGATGACTCACAAGATGAGAACTTTTTAAGTGATGATGATATTTTTTAGTCTATAATATTAAAAAGTTTCTGAAGGATTATATTAGTCTTTGACGTGTATAAATCAAAAATTGCATTATGAATATCCATTTTTGCATTGTAACTTAAGTCTTTTGCCTTTGGATTTTTTCGTATACATTTCTTAATCTTTTTCGGAAGTATATTACTTTTTTTTCATGCACAAGTTTCTGTACATTCCTTATACCGATTTTCAGAGCTTTTGCCACTGGCTCCTGGATATTAGCCAGTGAATTTTAATTTAAAAACTTTTTTTATTTGATTTGACACCATTTTTTTGCTTACTTTTTTAGTACATTTGTAATTTTGTAGGCAATAAATAAATAATTATAGAATACTTGTTCCAAGTTTAAAGTGTGTTTAAAATAAGTAAATTTTGTTATTAATTATAAAATAAAATTTGATATATAAAAATCGGTAAAATCGCTTTACCAGAAACTCGGGGCTAACGAAAAATACAGAATATATATATATATTAATTGGACTTCTTTCTTGGGTATAGGTTTATTTGCAAAATCAAACAATGGGATTAACTTGACGTTTCGCCTATCATAGTAGGCTACATTCTCAAAAATTGCTCATTCCTTTATTTTTTTTTGGTATATATGGCTTTCCATACCATTGTTTAATTTTGCAAATAAAAAGATACCCAAGAAAGAAGTGAGAAATTAATATATACCGGGTTTAAGAAACAAATTGAATAATATATATATATATATATATATATATATATATATATATATATATATATATATATATATATATATATATATATATATATATATATATATATATATATATATATATATATATATATATATATATGATAGTATGATTCATTCCACGTACAAAAACCAACGTCGTAACAAGAAAATGAAATTGTTTGGATTACATGTTCTGCATCACAGCAGACACAATGATTCATTCTAGTCAAACGACGATCGCGATTTAGCTCTTATTAGAGCTCATCATCAAGAACACAAAAACTATCTCCAGTGAGAAGGCACTGTTAGCCTATTTTAATGATCTATTCAAAATTCAAAAACCATCCCCTCTTTGGGCATACTATTTAATGTTGCGGAGTGTGATGTCTATTAGAAAAAAATGTCGAAGGATATAGACCTACAAAATTGAAGATATTAACGAAAAACGATATTGGTGTTTTTCTGCAGGAAGCTGATGATAACAAGTTTTTTTATGGCAAAAGTAGCACTTATTGTTGGACTAGGCACGGGGGAGCGTGTGGATACATTGAAGAGAAGAGCTTTGACGAAAATAAGGAAAAAACTCAGTCTCAAACACTAAAGCAAGTTCATCGCAAGTTAATCAAGTAAATCTAGTATTAATTTAAACAACTGCAATAGTATGCTGATTTGTTTTAAACAAAAATAAACGTATCTTTAATTCTGTTTTAATTCAGAATCAATAGTGCGGTAATATTTAACATTACCTAACTAAAATCACTGCCTAGATCGTTACATAAAGATAAACAAACTTTGGTTTCCGCTCATCTATTTTCTTCCCACCATCTAATTTCGGTCCCTTATCCCACTATTCCTAAGCTAGAATTCTGGCCATCTAAATAATAATAGTTTTTACGATAACTTTGCTGGAATATGTTTCCATACCTCTTTATTCAAAATTACTGATGCTTCCACCGACATAACTTAAGTAGTAATACAAACATTTATCCTAAATACTTCAATGGTTTAAAACTAATTATGTTAATGTAACATTCGAATAAGAAAATGGACTGCATTTAGTCCTGATCTGCACTGTATGGAACATTTCTGAAATAAACTGAAAATAATCCTTCTTCGCACAATCAAAATTATCTATATAATCAATAAATATTAAAAATTGGGCGACATATATTTTATTAGATAACGATGGTAATGATAAAAAACTATCTGAAAAGTGCCTAAGAACATCTTACGTTTACTTCACAACTTAGATGCTAAACATGATCGTGATTCAACACATGTCTTAAATTAATGCCAACAGCTTTGCCACTCCTCTGTTACTCCTAGATAACAAACGATGTATTTTTATAATTAATTCGCGGACGTGAGAAGAATTGTGTCAGTCAAGCGTTTGAGAATAGAACCGCAAAGCGCCTGCCCTTGACTTTCGACGCCCACGATACTATGATCTCATGTGTCGTTTTTACTAAGAAATATGTCACTGTGAGTATTCTTAAACCAATAATTTTACTTTCATATA
This sequence comes from Kuschelorhynchus macadamiae, assembly GCA_030620095.1. NCBI lineage: Eukaryota > Metazoa > Arthropoda > Insecta > Coleoptera > Curculionidae > Kuschelorhynchus > Kuschelorhynchus macadamiae. The sequence goes on from JAUTXW010004259.1 coordinate 361,882, forward strand.
GACAAATGCTTCCAGTTTAAAAAAAAAAACTTGTGTCTTGAGTGGTTTATCAATTTTTTTAAGTGGTATGAATACTAGTTGCTATAAAATGAAAGGTGGCAACCTCATGAATGCGCTGTGTTAGAGAAATGGTTAAGCAGTAGGTTTCATGGATCATTATCATTTTTGAGATTAGACTGTGTCAAATTGAAATTACTATTCGACGTTTCGCATTGATTGGACGAGACATCCTCAGGGATCTTTACTTCACGCGAACTAAACATTGAATGTGCTCGGAGATAGTCAGGCGAGCTTTTATACCCGACTTGGGTTCGCCGAACCGTGGCCCCGTGTTAAGATCGGTTTCCACGTGTGATGTAAACCCCATATTTCTAGTGTTGTTTGTATGTTTAAAATCTTCAGTGGATTCTCTAATTTTCCCTTCATAAAATCCTGAAACCGATGCTAGAACCTTGATTTCTTTTACATTAATAATATTGCCATTGTGTTCAGCTACAGCACATTGAACACAGCTGGTGTTCAGCTACAGCAGATTGAACACTTTTTTTTAATACATCCTTTATGTTCCTTAAGTCTAGGAGATATTGAGTGTCCCGTTTCTTCCACTACACTACAGGAGCAAGGAATTTTATATACTCCTTTCTTTGAAAAGTTACAACATCTTTCGGGGATCGCAGGCATTGTGTAATCTTCGTATGTGTATGGAGGATTGTCCGTATGTTGGACCGCCGAAGTAATCATACTATTTTGTATGTAGTGTCATGTATGTAGGGAAGAACAACATCACGGTAGCTTTTTATCATTCTCCTTTTGCGGAGTTACTATATGGTTTAATTGAACTTGTAATATCTTCAGTGCAATAGCCATTCACTCTCAGAGCTTCCGTCAGTTTCGCTCTTTTTTAATGTTAGAGAATCTTGATCAGGGGTCAAAAGTAGTGGGAATTTGCATTTAAGTATCTATTTGTATACGTGGGTTTTCTCTACACAGAATATCCTGATGTACTATCTTCTTCCTATGAACAAAGACATCTTGAATGGGAATCGTTCCATTAGATAGTGTTGTTCTTCTCTACATATGTGGCACTACAGACAAAATAGAACGATTACTTCAGCGGTCCAACACAGTACAATCTTCAATACAATTAAGAAGTTTGGACAATGTGATCCCTGGAAGATGTTATACCTTTTCAACCAAAAGGAGTACATTATAGTTCTTGCTCCTGTGGAGAAGTATTCGTCGGAAAAGCAGAACGCTCAATATTTACTAGATTTAAGAAATATGAACAATACATTAAAAAGAAATAAATTGTTTAATCTACCATTATACCACTGGCCGTACTATAAATGTAAAGAGCAGGTATAAAAGTTCGCCTGAAACTTTCCGAGCTCATTCAGTGCTCAAATCTCGTGGTGTAAAGATCCCTCAAGATGCCTTTTATAATCGAAGGCGAAACGGCAGTTAATAATTCCAATTGACACGATCTAAACCCAAGAACAATGATTTCCTAATAAACCGTTCTATAATAGCTTTCATGGATATTATGATTTATGAGAAGGTTTAGCTTACATAAAATATCTATTACATATGCTACCTTACGGTACTTGACTCCAAGATTCGTCAACATTAGATGTAATGGTCACACCAGATCCTCCGAAGCCGCATTGAAAAATGCAAGAATCGTATGGTTGAAGGAAGAGATTAAGAGTCACTATAGTAATTTAAATTCGGCTAACTCTCGACTGAAGTACTTATTTTTTACTTTAACATCTATGTATCATTTTTTAGAGTTTATTGTTCTGGATTCGATGTTTAGAGATGACGTTGAATCGTTTGGTAGTGCCACTTTTCGCAGATTGGGTAAGAAAATTCATAAACTTAAATGCAATCAAAGATCCTCTTTACAGTCAAATAATATTAACGAATATAGGCAAAATCTTGCAAATCCCCATTTAAATTTTCATGCACGTTTTTTAAACTTAACAGATGTTGTTTTTACTTCACAAGAAGAAAAATTATTAAACCACAACCTAAAATACAATCTATCGCATGATATAGATTTGAGAAAAAAAGAGACACTTGCGGTTGAGGCTGAGAACATCATTCAGAGTACTGACATAGCTAACAAGAATATTCTAAGAGCAAAACTTATTAATTTTATAAATTCCGGCTTCTCTAACAAAAAACAGTGTAATTTTAGAAAAACTGATCTTGATTCATTGAAAAATAAAATAAAATTCCACGACCACCAAAGCAGATAAAGACTCTTGTTTGGTGGTTATGAAAAGACCTGATTACGTGCAGAAGGTTGTAGACTTCCTGGCCTCTGGTGAGTTCCAGAGTATCAATAGGGACCCCACAAATTCATCCTTTGTGAAGGTTAAAGGTGTTCTTGATCAAACATTGGTAACTTTGGAATATTTTAAAACCTCGAAATATAATTTGTATCCTATGAATCCTAGAACGCCTTTGCTCTACGGTTTACCTAAGGTACACAAGGAGGGAAACCCTATTAGACCCGTGGTGTCTTTTGTTGACTCACCCTGTTACCGTTTGTCTTCGTGGCTAAATAAAGTTTTGAGAGAGGTTACGGGTTTTCAGAATACTTACTCCACAAAAAATCCGGTATATTTGGCGCAGTACCTCAAAAATGTTGACATTCCGCATGATGCAATATTAATTTCCTTAGATGTAAAAAATTTGTTCCCCAGCATACCCCCCAACGAACGCATTAAATTGGTAAAGAGTTTATTAGACAAAACTGCCCTACCAGCACTAGTAAAGGAGAATCTCGTTTCTCTGCTCTCCACCGTACTGAACCAAAATTTTTCAAATTTAATGGCTTATTTTTTAGGCAGTTAACGGGTCTAGCGATGAGTTCCTGCCTTTCCGCTTTTCTTAGTGAGATTTTTATGAGTGATTTGGAGGCAAGGATTATGAAAAGCCGTTTTGCCAACCATCTATTAACTTACAAGAGGTACATAGATGATATATGTATCGTGTGGAAAGGAAACAATCAGGAGTTGACCGATTTTTTAAATTTTGTTAACTCCCTTCATAACAAAATAGATTTTACTCTAGAGATGGAGAATGAGGGTAGATTACCTTTCTTAGATTTAATGTTAATCAGGAACAATACCAAAATAGAATTTGAAATATACAGAAAACAATCGTCTACAGATAACGTTATTCAATTTAGTTCCATTTCTCCTCACTCACACAAGTTTGCAGCCTTCAACTCATTTTTCTACCGGTTGTTCAAAATACCTCTTTCCAGGGAAGCTTTCAATCAGGAATTGCAGATTATAAAACAAATTGCTTTCAACAACGGTTTTCCTATCCACTCCATCAATAGACTTTATTTTAAGTTTTTCAATAAATATAAACTTTCCTTTAATATTATTCACTTTAAACCAACACTTAAAAAATGCTTCCAAGGTTTAACATTTTTTGGTAATATTTCAATGCAGCTGGCGAAGTTTTTCAAACATTTAGATGTCTCAATTGCTTTTAAAACAGTGAACTCACTTAAGAGATATCTAGTAATGACCAAAGATAAGACTGAACATCTCTCAAAATCAGGGGTGTACTCATTAGGCTGTGGAGATTGTTCTGCTGTATATATCGAACAATCAGGGAGAAGGACTTCCACTAGGGTCCGGGAACATTTTAGCCTTTTCGATAAATATAAAAACACTGAGACAAAGTCGGCTTTTGCTAACCACTTGCTAACAACTGGACACCATTTTTCTATACCAAACAATGTTAAGATACTACACGAGTGTCCAAAGAGTAAAAAGCTGGATTTGTTAGAGAAGATGGAAATTACAAGGGCTAAGAGAAGCCCAGTTTTACATTGTGTTAATGATGTCTTCAATTTCGAACCTCAACTAATTTTTAATAATCTTGGTACTAATATCAATCAGCAGGATCTGCTGGTAGAGTGGTGGTCAGTATCTCAGGTTCAATTCCTGGGTATATCAATAACCTTTTTTTATATTTTTTATTTATTTTTTTTTGTCTTTTATTTGATTCAACTTTTATCTGCGCGTGTCAATACCTTAGTTTCTTAACCTCATCTCAGTGTGTATTTCAACATGTGACGTTATAGTTGTTTGATTTGTTCTTGTGTTTTTAGTTAATGTCGAAGGTTTGTTTGAATTTTGTATATTTATAGTGATAGTTTTTGGTTGTTATATTAATTGTAGGTCTGATGATGCCTGAAAAGGCGAAACACGTGTAACCGCATTATACTCTTTTTGACTGAGACCGAGACTTTGTGTCTTATTTCTAGTTTAGTCATATTCTACCTTGCTTTCTTCTCTTTGAATCTTACTAATCATCTTTCTCTATCGACATTGATATTCGCCAAAATCTCTAAACTATTAAAATCGACGCTATGGTTTTGAACCGCCAAAATATACTCCAAAAATACTCGCCCGTCCCACCTCGCTTCGCGTAATTACAATTCAAATTTTATAACAGATATTAGTGGAGTAAAAAACGGGGCAAAAGTCGCTTCCTTCTCGACTTTTTTTTGCGTTAGAACACACCGATATATATCTCATTTTATTAAATGGATCATTCTACATACGAAATCACAAAATATTACTTTTTTTTCGGTCTCGACTTTTTTTATTTACAAAAAACTGGAAAAATTATTATTTTTTCAAAATCGTGTTTTTTTTTTGTTTCTCCTCGTATAACTTCTTACCTAATTAAACTATCGAGACGATTTTTTTTTGACTTAAACAGACTTAAAATGACAGACATTTTGGCACTTCTTCCCATGTGAAATATGATAGCTATTATTTATTTTAAATATGGCTAAAACATCGATGAACTTTAGAAATTATGTAAACAAGTCTTCACTAATCGAAAAAAAAATTTGTTTTTGGAAATTTTATATAACATGCAGCGAATATAATGTAGACAAAAAATCAAAAAGTTTAAAGTAGCAAAATCGATATATATATATATATATATATATATATATATATATATATATATATATATATATATATATATATATATATATATATATATATATATATATATATATATATATATATATATATATATATATATATATATATATATATATAGTAATTAGGTACTTCTTTTCTTGGAATGCGTGTTCATAAAATTAAAACGATTTTTTAATTATTTGTCATATCTATATATATAATAATTAAAAAATCGTTTTAATTTTTTGAACACGCATTCCAAGAAAAGAAGTACCTAATTACAATATATATTTGAAGGTTCAAGAAAAATATTTGCGGAACTATATATATATATATATATATATATATATATATATATATATATATATATATATATATATATATATATATATATATATATATATATATATAGAAAGCTTCGAAAATGCCAAATGTGATTTTGGCGAAACGTCAAAAAAACTGTTCTTTTCAGAACGACTGTAGTGAACGGATGTACACCCGGAATGAAAACACATTGTATTTTTCCATCCGTGAAGGAGTAAAAATCAACATATATGTATATATATATATATATATATATATATATATATATATAGGGTGGTGCAACCAAGATGGGGTGGACGATTGTGGGCAAACGGAGAGGAATTTGAAAAAAAAAATTGGGATATGATTGATAGTCAAGAACGCTGTGTTTTAAAATTATACCCATTATACAGGGTGGTCTGAAAAGTTCGTGGTGAACCAAACTTGTGTTTTTTTAAATGGGATACCCGGTATATTATTATTTTAGTTGATTCTCCTATTCGTTGCGATCATTTTGATATAAGGTTAGTTGGCTCTAAAATTTATACCAAGGGAATGGGACGAGGTTAAAGTGGAAAAAAGGGTTATACTCCGGCCATTTTTTGAAAACAATTGAAGCAGGTATGGAAAAACCAAATATTCTATAAAATGTATTGTAACTAGGACTACAATAATCGCTTGTAAGTCGTTCAAAATTATTCACTGTTATACAGGGTGGTCAAGTTTTGCAAATTTACCTTGGATTGAATTTTTTTAAATGGAACACCCTGTATATTTTACTTTCATGTTAAAGATAACATTACTAGCTTTCAGAAAATACCATATTTGATACCTTTCTGACCAACAGTTTTTCAGTAAATTAGCTGTGAAATCAAAATTTCTTCATTTTAACACGAATTACTCTGAATTCAAGTTGTTAAAATTGACAATTTAATATTAGGAGGCCATGATATCATCATAAATTGAACAAAAGATTGACAGTCCTGTCAAAACAGCAAAGTGTCAGAATATTGTCATCAGTAAATAAATAAATATTGTTCTTTGATGATGCGATGCCGAAATAAAAACAAGATAGAAGCTTTTGAAAGTTTATCATAGAGATTTCAAGAAACAGGAAATGTTGCTTTCAAAAAAACGTAAAGTAATTAATAAACCAGTTACCAATGAAGATAATGCTTTGACAGAATTAATAACAGATCTTTTTTTACAAAAAAAAAATAAATTTAATATAAATCAACAAAAACAATGTAATTAAAACTTATAAAAGATGTTCAACTAAACCACCGTTTTGCTGAAGGCACATTTCGAGTCTATCCATAAATGAAAGTTTCACTTTTCTCAAAGTCAGGTCTGAAATGTTGCGAAAACTGCTTATTATTCTCAACTTCATATTTTCCACTGTGGTTGGAACCTCTTTATAAACTTCTTCTTTAACATGTCCCCTAAAAAGAAATCTAGTGGCGTTAAATCGGGTGACCTCGCAGGCCACTTAACTGGTCCACCTCGCCCAATCCAATGCTCTCCTTTCCAATTATTGAGAAAATGTCTTACATGCCTATGGTAATGCGGGGGTGCTCCATCATGTTGGAACCATAAGGAATTTCTTAACATTAAAGGTAAGTCTTCGAGCAATACGGGCAACTCATTTCTCAAAAAATTTAAATAGACTTCTCCCGTTAAATGCTCTTCAAAGAAATATGGTCCTATAACATGAGAGCCAATTATACCTCCCCAAGCATTAATTGACCATTTATTTTGATGGTCCACCTGACGAATCCAATGTGGATTTTCGGTTGAATAATAGTGCATATTATGTTTGTTAACCAAGCCGTTGCTTTTAAAAGTTGCTTCATCTGAAAACAGCACCCTATCTACAAAACCTGGATTATCCCAAATTGTATTTAAAAACCAAATTGAAAACTCTTGTCGTTGGACGTAATCGCGATCATACAGTTCTTGGTGTAACTCAATGTAATAGGCATGATATTTATGTTGTTTCAGAATCCGTTTAATACTAGTGCGTTCAATATCAGTAGCTCTCCCAATTTCCCTGGTACTTGTGTGTGGATTTTCTTGCACTGTTAATAACATTGTCAAAGCATTATCTTCATTGGTAACTGGTTTATTAATTACTTTACGTTTCTTAAAAGCAACATTGCCTGTTTCTTGAAACCTCTCTAATAAACTTGCAAAAGCTTCAGGTCTTGGTTTTTTTTCGGCATCGGGATATCGTACCGCATAAACCCTGCTTACTAGTAAAGGGTTTTTTTGACACTCGCCCAACATAAAAGTCATGTTTATCAACTCTGGAGTACTCAAACTCATTGTTACTTAACAATTTCTCGGCTTATCGTCAAAAAACAATGGTAATTGATGCCAATTCTCTGACACTTTGCGGTTTTGACAAGAATGTCAATCTTTCTTTTCATTTATGATTATATCATGGCCTCCTTATATTATAGGTAGTCAATTTAAGCAACGTAAATAATACCGTTTGTAAGAATGAGTAAATTTTGGTTTCACGGTTAATTTACTAAAAAACTGTTGGTTAGAAAGATATCAAATAGGGTATTTTCTGAAAGCTAGCGATGTTATCTTTAATATGACAGTAAAATATATGGGGTGTTCCATTTAAAAAAATTCAATCCAAGGTAAATTTGCAAAACTTGACCACCCTGTATAACAGTGAATAATTTTGAACGACTTACAAGCGATTATTATAATCCTAGATACAATACATTTTATAGAATATTTGGTTTTTCCATACCTGCTTCAATTGTTTTCAAAAAATGGCCGGAGTATAACCCTTTTTTCCACTTTAACCTCGTCCCATTCCCTTGGTTGCACCACCCTGTATATATATATATATATATATATATATATATGACATGCTAATATAATTAAGGGGGTGATTATTGACCCATTTTAAGAAAAAATCTTCATATGAACATATGTCCTAAGGGTCTTAACTTCTGAACTACAGGGTGCTAAAGTTTTAACCGAAAAAAAATTATTTTTTTTAATAACTGTGATACTACTGTAGATATCTTTATGAAATTTGGTACACTGTTCTATGCATCAAGATGCATTTTCTAATGTACAAGCAATTTTATTCTTTTTAGAAATGTTTAATGCGTTTTGCTTAGAATATTTTTGGAGAAAAAAATGGTACGCCACTGCTTTATCTTAAAATAAAAATTATTTTTGGAATTTCAACATTTCTGAGCAAAGTCGATCTCTTGATTTTCTTTCAGTGGCCGTACTCAGATTTTTTCATAGTTTTCGCTTAAAAAAATAAAAATCGTTTTTTTTCAGGGTCAAATCGTTAAAAATCTGATGTGGTGACTGTTGTGATATAAAGCGTTTTTTTTCAAAAATTTTTTCGTGCTATTCAGTTCATTTAATAATAAATATTAATTAATTTAGAAATAAGTAATTGATTTACTTTACTTTAAGGATTGATTACTTTAGGAAACAATTTTTAAAAAAACTTTCATGTTAAAATAAATTACAGCGGGGATTTCAGCTTGCAGAAAACAAAGTTTACAGAAACGGCTTAATTTTATTAATTATTAACAATACTAACATTAATTATAAAAATTGTTGGAAGTGGCCACCTTCACTTAATATGCAATCAAATATTCCAGCAGCTAAATATTTGGTATAGTTTCACACGAGGCAACTATTCGCTCTCTTAAATCTTCTACAGTGTTAACGGGAGTTTTGTACACTAAAAACATAAATTCAAACCCCATAAAAAGAAATCTAAACTATTGAGAGGGGATCTTGCTGGCCATTGCTGAGGTCCTCATGGAGACATATCCAACGATCAGGATAAACTGTATCTAAATGATTTCGGACAATTACGATATGAAATGAGCCGGTGCTCCATCGTGCATGTACCATATGCGATGCCTTAATGCAACTGGTACATCTTCAAGCAACCCAGGTAGTTCTTTTTCGAGAAAATGCAAATAAGACCGTCCATCAAGACGTCCTGGTAGGAAAAATGGGCCTATGAGATGATTACTAATAATTCCTGCCCAAACATTAAGCGAAAATTGTTCTTGAAAATGGGTTTCGGTTATATGCGGGTTTTCTTCCGTCCACACATGATTGTTATGGAAATTTTGAATAGCATTCCTAGAAAAAGTTGCTTCACTGTGAACAAAATTTGTGACTCAAACTGCGGATTTAGTGTAATACTCTGAAGATACCACTGAGAGAAGTTCACACGCTGTGGGAAATCCCTGGGGAGTAATGCCTGTACTCTTAGAATATGATATGGATATAACAAAAAGTCAACTAAAATACGCCAAACAATTTGGTGACAAATATTCAAAGCTCTAGCGATCTTAATCGTAACTCGTCTCAGGATTTAAAGTCGATTTCTTGCAGCACCGCTTCCTCAACTTCAGGTGTTCTGACAGTTCGAGGTCTGCCTTCCGAAGTACCTTTATTGAAACTACCTGTTTCGCTAAGTCGGCGATGAATATTCGAAAAGGTTCGGCTATCTGGCAAGGCACGATTAGGATATCTTTCCTGAAATAAATGCGTCTGGCTTCTGTTGCATTAGAAACCATCTGCGACGCCATATGCGTAATGCATTGCCGCCATTTCCGCATTCGTATAATTTACCATATTTAATGATATTATTCGAAAAAACGGCGAAAATAACTTCAATAACTTCAATGAAACACTAAAAACCAAAGAGATGACACACTGAGATGGTTTTGAACACCAACAGCTTACTTTAAGTCATTTGACATCGACGTTTGTAAAAACGTAATTTATTCCAGGACTACTAGATTTATGGGTTTAAAAATTATTATTAGTTGCTATCGAGATATTATGAAGCAATTTTAACTCAATTATTTAATCAAGAACGGACCATCAGACGAGAAAACTTTTTCGTTTATGAACACATTCGATGTCATAATTTTTTTTCAGAAATATCTGATAAATAAGCGATTTCCACACAACAGTCACCCTATCAGATTTTTAACGATTTGACCCTGAAGTAAAACGATTTTTATTTTTTTAAGCGAAAACTATGCGTCGGCCGAAAGAAAATCAAGAGATCGAATCGAGGAAAATATCAATAGCAAAACAGCTATCATAAATGTTAAATCCTAAAAATTTTAATGATTTGTGTGTTATAAGTATACTTCCTATAACAAAAATATTTGAAAAAATAATGCATAGTCGAATGTATATTTATTTTGATAACAATAGTATTATACCCAACACCCAGTGCGGATTTAGAAAGAAATTTGGTATTACAGTAGTTCTTGCTAACGTAATAGATGATATTTTTCGGGCTTGTGACAAGCAAATGAATAGTTTATTAGTATTGCTCGACTTTTCAAAAGCTTTCGACACTATTAATCATGAACTGCTTGTTTCTAAGTTGAAATATTATGGTTTTGAAAATGAATCTTTTCTTCTTATTAGGTCATACTTACCTAACAGATTTCAAACTATATTTTCTAATAATAAATATTCTGATCGAGTTAAGTTACTTTCTGGTGTACCTCAAGGTTCAATTTTAGGTTCGTAACTCTTTCTTGTTTATACCTCGGTTATACTAAAATCTTTAACTTTTTGTCAGGTCCAAGCATTCGCCCATGATATACAAATATAGTGTAAGTTTTATTCTAATAATTACATAGAAATTGAGGGCAATATAAATCATGACCTCAAAATTTTAAGTGAACTCCCACAGAGCAACAACTTGCATTTAAATCCGTCTAAATCATGTCTTTTAGTTTTTCGAAATAAGAATAAAGGCGTTTTTCTGAAAAACTCACTTAATATATCAATAAACGACTCAAATCTAAATTTTGTTGATTGTGCGAAAAATTTGGGTTTACTATTGGATACTAGACCTAGATTCCCTAAAAAAAATTTCAAAAAACTTACCTGTCGTTAAAAATGTTATATAATAACAGACTTGTATTAAATAGGAATTTAAGAAAACATTTATGTGAATCCTTTGTTTTGTCCAATTTTAATTACTGTGACTTTATCTATGGATTTTGTTTGGATCAAGAGAGTAAATCTCGAATACAAAAAGTCTACTTGCTTGCGATTTGTGTATGGTGTAAGAAAATATGAACATATATCACATCTATTTAAGGAAATTAATTGGTTTTGAATTTTTACATTTTAAGTTTGATTCGTTTAAATCCAAATATAAAATAAATCTAATGAATTTGCAGAAAAAAAACTGATTTTGCATTAATTGATATTTTCTAAATTCACACTTAAATATATTATATTTACTTACTTACAAAGCAAAAATAATTTTTTTTATTCAATCAGGTATTTTCATTGAAGCTATTGATTTTTTTACTTAAGTATTGTGGCAAATCATTAACTGTCCTATTAACTGTTAAAAGTTTTTTTTTGTTTTGCTTAGTGCTTACTGTTACACTTTTGCCAAGGGAATAATGCAATATATATATATATATATATATATATATATATATATATATATATATATATATATGCTGATTTTTACTCCTTCGCGGATGGAAAAATACAATGTGTTTTCATTCCGGGTGTACATCCGTTCACTACTGTCGTTCTGAAAAGAACAGTTTTGCTGACGTTTCGTCAAAATCGCATTTGGCATTTCCGAAGCTTTCTTTCTCGCGTCCGAATAGAGACTGAAGTATTGGTGACTGCGACGCTTCCTTTTATACCCCCACTCGGGGCCGGAGTTATTTATGTTTTCCGGATGGTGCTGTTGTTGTTGCTAATTGCGCTTGAGTTTTTGCGATTTTAGATTTGTCGATTATTGTCTTCCATACTGTTGGTAGTTTTAATGATTCGTCCCTTTTATTCAAATCACCTTGTTTTCAATTTCTATGGCTTCTCGGATTATTCTGGTGTTATAATGTTCTATATTGGCAATCTCCCTCTACACATCGAAATTTATTTTATGGCCGGTTTCCTGATGATGTAGGAATAAAGCTGAGGTTGTTTGTTTATTTCTGATGCTGAGTTTATGCTCTTCCACTCTTGCTGATATTCGCCTGTTAGTTTGCCCCACGTACAACTTTTCACAGTCCTAGCACGGAATACTGTATACTCCTTGGTTTTCCAGTTTGATTTTATCTTTTGGGTTTCCAAGTAGTCCAAGGGACGAATCATTAAAACTGCCAACCGTATGAAAGACAATAATCGACAAATCTAAAATTACAAAAACTCAAGCCCTTGAGTTTTTATGTTTTATGTAAATATATATATATATATATATATATATATATATATATATATATATATATATATATATATATATATATATATATATATATATATATATATATATATATATATATATATATATATATATATATATATATATATATATATATATATATATATATATATATATATATATATATATATATATATATATATATATATATATATATATATATATATATATATATATATATATATATATATATATATATATATATATATATATATATATATATATATATATATATATATATATATATATATATATATATATATATATATATATATATATATATATATATATATATATATATGCATGTCCATGTGGTTATTCATGACGATTTGGATACGAGAGGATGATGTAATCTCAGATCGTCAGAACATCACGAGCCCTGTTCGGTCAATGGATCCTTAGTTTAGCATTGGAAAGTGTATTTTTGTAGTTTTATTAATAAATACGTATATTGTTCGCCTTAGTTTTACGCTTTTTCTATAAAATAAAGCTAATACTGATTATCCAATTTCCTCAAGTTTTGCACAAAAATTAAGGATTACATAGGAATGAACTGGTAACATATGGTATGGGATGTGCAAGCATTAAGTGTGATATAGAGATAAACTGGTAAAGTTGTAGTAGGAATTCAAGATGACAGAACAGAATGGCGGGCAAATTTTTTTTTAAATCAACGTAAAAAATCTTACTTAATTGACACTGATAAATTTTGCACAAAAATTAAATGTGATAGAAATAAACTGGAACGAATTCCACGTGACGTAACAAAATTGCGGTGTGTGTCAATGTAAAAACTTCTTGTTTTAAATTATGCTTAAAGTCAAGTGTGGCGTATGTAAAATACTGGTAGGAATCCATTATTATGGAACAAAATGGCGCCCAATAAAAATGTTTGATAAGATAGTATATATATGTTACTAAATGACTATATACTGTACTAAATTGGGTCACAATTCACTATTCCTAATATAAGGAGAGATATATAACGAGAGAAGTTTCGGGTAAAGGAAATTAACGTATTTTTTTTTGTATTCACAAACGTTTGCTAATTTTGTAATGCATTTTGCAAATGATTCAGCGTTCTCTCTCTCCTCTGCAGTTTAATAATGTTAATCCTAAAATTAGGCTTTTTTAAAACCATGAGTGGGTTCCAAAAACTCAATTAGCCTAGAGCCCCCGAAAATCACGATCCGTCGCTGGATGAAACGCTTGGACTAATTGTTTTTACTTTGTTGTCAAAAACCGTCAAAAAAAACATGCAGCGCACGAGAACTTTTTAAATTAATATAAAATCATTTTTAAAATAATCCGTTTATTTTGCCCCACACTGTACCGAAATCGATTCGAAATACTATTCGAATAGAAATGGAAATGTTAACGCTATTCATTAGATTCCGGGAGACGAAGCACATGCAGCTTCTTTAGCAAAAAAGCGCGCTCAACGACATTCCAGGGTAAGGTATATATGCATTCCTCTATTGCGTCATTATTTGCCTTTTTTTTTTCGTCATAAACCAGCTTAATTTAGATGACGCGATAAACCAGACGTAATAGGTTTCCAGGAAAGGTAATGAACCCGAGACATGCTAGGCAATTAATTTTTAGTGCACCCGGAGTGTACTGAGCACCTAGTAAAATGATATAAAGGCCTCGTGTGTGCTTAGGATGGGTATCTTTTCCCGTGTTGTTTAACTTGTCTATTCACAGGTACAATTTATTCCCCAGAAAACACAACTATTGTTGTTCTTAATGTTTGGTCATGAGTTACCTTCGTTTTTCGTTGTAAAATGTACTAGAAGTTGTCTGTTTGTTAAAAAGATAAATAAATGCCGCTATCTTATCAGTAAAGTAATTTATTCACTTGCTACAATTTAATATACGAGGAACCTTAAAACTAACATAATATACTGTTTGATATTAGAAAGATTAATAACACGGACCGACAAGATTTTTCACAGGCCAGCTCACTTTTTTCCCAATAATAAAAAAAATATTCGGAAAGCCCTAATACATACCATTTTTTAATAGCCTAATTAGAACCTTTTATATTGGCAGTTAAACAATTTTATTGTGGGGCAGCTAAAATAGGTCCATTTTACAACGGAAAAATTCCCTAGACTGGGTTGTTTACAACATTAGACATAAAATAAACGTTAAACATCACTCTTCTATTGAGTTTCGAATTGAGTGGTTCTCGGTGTATCGATAAGCAAGTGTTGTGAAGACGAGAATGTCGAGTCAAACGCGCCAAAGTTGCAAAATGTCTCCTGACAAGTTTTGTTATATTTGTGGAGAATTTCTAATTAAATCACAAGCCAGGCCATTTTCGGAAAACGTAAAAAAAGCATACTTTAAATATTTTGGTGTGCTAATTGGGGATAAAGATAAGCGGTGGGCTCCCCATGTGTGCTGTGTTAGTTGTGGTGTATCATTGGCGTAGTGGATGAAGGGAAAGAGAAAAGTATGCCTTTTGCAGTTCCAATGGTATGGCTAGAACCCACCAATCATTCTGACGATTGTTATTTTTGCCTGACAAAGACTGAAAGTTATTCCAAAAAAGGAAAGCAGAATATAGAATATCCAATTTTGCAATCTGCCATACGACCTGTTCCTCATAACGCAAATTTGCCAGTGCAGATTGCGCCTTTAAATTGGCAAGCTATTGATTTGGGAGGTAATGGAGATAACCCATCATCAAGCAGCTCAGAAGAACAGAGGACTGACCCCACTTTTACCACAGGTTCCAGTTCCGGCGAGCCACATTCGATTGTTCAAGGTGAATTAAATAATTTAGTACGTGATTTGGGGTTATTCAAGCAACAGTCAGAACTTCTGGGTTCCCGCCTTGGAATGGAACCTATTGGCCAAAGAAACAAAAATTACGAATTTCAGAAAAAGAAATGCTATGTTTTCTGAATTCTACAGTATGGGAAACTCGTTGTGCGCGTGTACTGATATAGACAGTTTAATGCAGGAACTTGATTTTGAACATTCTCCCCGCGAGTGGCGCTTATTCATAGACTCGTCTAAATATAGCTTAAAAGCTGTGTTATTGCATAATGGAAATTTAAAACCCTCTATACCAGTTGCCCATTCAGTTGCAATGAAAGAAAATTATGAAAATATGCGCACGATTTTGGACAAAATAAACTACAATAGGTATAAATGGCAGATATGTGGGGACTTAAAAGTTATAGCGATTTTAGTGAGACTTCAGGGGGGATTTACAAAATATTGCTGTTTTCTTTGTTTATGGGACAGTCGTGCAATAAATCAGCATTATCTAAAAAAAATTTGGCCAGAAAGAAGCGAATTTCAACCGGGACCTCAAAATGTTAAATTTATACCTCTTGTTGATCCCACAAATGTCCTTTTGCCTCCTCTTCACATTAAACTTGGGCTGATGAAAAACTTTGTGAAGGCTTTGAATAGAGATGGTGATGGATTTAAATACCTAAGACAAGTCTCTCCTCAGTTAAGTGATGCCAAATTAAAGAAGGCATTTTTATTGGGCCACAACTCGGAAACTTGCTGGACGATGTCAATTTTACGTAAAAGCTTACCATGCAGGAACTGGAGCATGGAATTCATTTGTTAATGTAGTAAGAGGATTTTTAGGTAACAAAATGGATAAAAATTATGAACAATTAGTTAATGAACTCTTAGATGCCTATAAAGCGCTTGGTGCCAAAATGTCATTAAAAATTCAGTTCCTCCATTCCCATCTGTCATTTTTTCCTAAAAATTTGGGAGCTGTTAGTGTCGAGCAGGGTGAAAGGTTTCACCAAGATATCAGAACAATGGAAATTCGGTACCAAGGACGATGGGAATCAGCCATGAAGGGTGACTACTGTTGGTTTTTGAAGAGAGAAGATAGGACACCTCATAAACGGAAAAAAATAAAGTTTAATTAAGGTTTTAAGTTAATATTTTTCTCGTTTGCTTTTCTCTTAGATGTATGGTATATTTAATAGACGGAAACTGTAAACATAGTCAATAAACAGGATTAAGAATTTTCTGAAATCATTTTTTCTATAGATATTAAGTATAACATTCGATTGCTCTACAACTCTAACAAGAAAACCCTACGTGCTACAAATTTCTATTTGTCATTTTCGTATTTGGATAGGTCCATTCTATTAGATTATGCTATTCTGATTTGTGTAACAACAAAACACTTTTTTTATCGGCCAGTGATAATTAATCCTTAAAAATGTTAAACAACATTCCACAAACATAAGATACTTCCTAATTAATTATAAAAGAACAACTACCGACTGTGTAAGATATCTGACTATAGTATAAAAACTAATGGTACTCGAATGATTTATATTAATTTAATCAAATAAAAAAAACCTAAAGATAGTTTAAAATTCTGGTGCTTTGTATAAATTTAAAATCTGATTTTTTTGAAACACTCAACTTTGACATCACTCATTGGCGTGCGAACCTGGGTTTTGGAAAAGCGGTAAAAGTTTTGAAAAAAAAATTATAGACATTTTCTTAAGGAAATTTTGATCTTAGACTCTTATTCAGCATCATCGAGATTTCCCCTCTACCAAATTTTAACAAAATATTTCATTGGCTTTCGCAAATACGAGCTTTAAATAAATGCATTTTCTTACATATCGAAGGTAAAACACTCATAAACATGTTTTTATTTAAAAAAAAAACGCTATTTTACATTTTTTGTTTATTTTTACCATGTGTATTGAATTCGGGAAAGACAAGGTCTAGTTGTCATGGTACTTAAAACTTTAAGTTCGCCAGTTATGTCACTGTCATTTTGTAATTGTGATATTTAGTAAAATTGTTTGTTCAATTGTTGAAAATGTCATCTTTAATGAATACGGGTGGAAGTGATCATTTTAATAAGGCATTATTAACACACAATATCAGAAGGTTGAAGAACTGGGGTGTTTTTTAAAGAATATCTTAGAGTAATTTTCGTTTCTAAATCCAACAAAGATAGTAAAAAACATGAAAAACAGTTTCTTTTGATAGAGGCAAGAAAATTTTGCCACGGAATTGTAAAAATATGAAATTTTTGAAATGTCGTATCTCCGAAACCCAATGAAATATTTGTTGTTTGGTTTAGAGGGGTTCTTGATGATTCTGAATAAGAGTCTATAATCAACATTTCCGTAAAAAAAATCGCTAATATTTTTTTTTATAATTCAACAATTTATGTCCACCTAGGTTCACACGCCAATGAGCGCTGTCAAAGTTGAATGTGTCACAACAATCAGATTTTAATTTTATACATAGCATCAACATTTTATGATATTATATATACAATTGTTATTGTATAACTATTTCCCTCGCTATCCTCATCTATGTTAATTTTGATCGGTTTAATTATACGATCGAGAGTAACGTAGGAATTTTGTACGATAGTTACGCGATGTACTTAATTTTGTCAACTGCTTGGGAGAAACCCATTAGCACATGTTTTTATTAACTTACAGAGTTTTTTTCGTATATTTAAACAGCGCTTAGCGCATTTATTGTGAAAGATAGAAAAAAACCTTAAATATAAAAAATATAGGGTTTGTCCTAAATTGAATGGAAATGTTTTTATTCAAACAAATGAACATCACAGTTAGTAAAAAACACAAACTTGGTAAATTATTAATGGAACATCCTGTATATGGCTTGATATTTCGAAAGAGCATATTTTTCTGATTTCAAAAATATGTAGTATGTCTATATTTAGTGTAACAGTTATTGAAATATTTGCGTTTAAAAAACGTGTAAAAGTAAAAATTTCGAACGTCATTAGCTGTCACTATCATGCCAAATTAAATCACATTTGAATTTCGTAAATTTACACAACTCAGCAGACATAATATGTTACAATATAAACTGAAAAAACTTTAAATTCGAAGGTTGTAGGTATCCGAAATTGCCAAAAAATGTTCCTAAACAAAATTATATTGCAAAATTAGTAAGAAATATAAACTTGTTAATTTTGATTGGACAACCCTGCCATTTACGATTGCTGGAAGTGACTGCCATTATTTTTAACACCTTTTCTATAATCATTATCTAATTTAAGTAAAGCATTGCAAATAGACTCAAGATGTTTTTCATTCAAAAAATTAATACTATCTTGAATCCTTCCTTGTAAATCCTCCAAATTATCACCTTTTTCTTTGTAGACTTTATTCTTCAAATATCCCTATAGAAAATTACCTAAAGGGGTCATATCAGGACTATTTGGTGGTCAATTGATTGTCCCATGAGCTCCTATTCACTCGTTGTAACGATTATTTAAAACATATCTTACATAAAAAGGATTATGAGATGACGTGTCATCCTGATGCCACACAACACAAACAACCTGAGAGGAAGTGCTTCTTTGCAGTTTCATTGGTTAGGAATTGCAGGTATCTGTTTCACGTTAATGAGCATTCAAATATTAACGGACCAGTTATTTGATTCCTAAGAATATCACACCAGACGTTTAATTCAACCGTGAGGATTTTCTGCTGCCCACATATAAGTGTTTTGTCAGTTATACATCCCTGTTGTAATAAACACGACCTCACCATTCCTCAAAATATTGTAGAAAGAATAATTGTGTCCATTTTTCCTAGCTAACATGTAATTGCAATATTCTAGTCTAATTTTGTGGTCATTTTTGCATTTTTATCAAAATAATCTACTGTAGATAAACTCGGATTTTCCGAAAAATTAAATAACGGGCATAATAAAATGTGTAGCCCTTCGTCATTATTTGGAACAGTAGTGCATTTTTTTCCTTTGAAGATTTATGCGCTCTTTCATGCTCCTTTCGGTATAATAGAAGAATGAGCTAGCATGAACTGCCACCCCAGTATGAATACGATCATATTCCGCTTAGGCTTTAGCAGCTTTAGCCGACATATTAAATCATAATATATTTTGTCCTGGAAAATACCTTTTATACTAAGAAGTGTTAAATTTATTAAAAAATCATTTTAATCTTATATCTTTCCCCGCCCCGTGTATATGTAGGTAACCCTAATTAACTATCTTGTAGTAATATCAGTTCTAAGGCACGTCGTACGATAATAGAAAAAGAGCTTATAATATAACGTTCTCTAGAGACAAGATTCACAATTTATATGCACCAGTAACTTGCATCTTTTCCCAGCTGTTATCAACGCAAATATCTTCCTTAATCTACTGTCGGCTTTAACATAACACAGTTAACTACATGTAGTATACAACAACCTACTTTTGCTTTATCTGAGTTAAAACGTATAATTTGTTAACTGAGGAAAATCTTAATTTATCATCCAACACACTAATTTCACTTTTGATTTTGCTTCGCGATTAAAGAGCGATTTATGAATCGAAATTCTACGTTACCAAATACGTAATTTTTTGCGTAAGCCTAGCGCTTCCTGCATAATATATTAAAAAATCAGGAAACAAAAATGCAAATGGACGAGTTTCATGCTCTAGTACCGCGGATGAAAGTGAAAAATACTGTTACGGTACCCAGCCAATGAGTACTGTTTAGAAATAGATCGAGATATAGCACGATTTGTTCTGTAACGTTTTCTTACGTATTCACTTACCAATATTTAAAAATTTGTTATTATATTAAGTATTGCATAAATTAATTTACTGAAACATCATTGAATCAATGCCTATAGATAACTTTATTTTCTTCTTGTACGTATGGAATTGTAGTTCATCTAGAGGCCTAGGAAAGTTCTTGTGCAGTAAACACCTACAATTTATTGTCAAAGTTTGAAATAATAGGGACGGTAAAAGATGTCTCAAGATCTGGAAGGCTCAAAATAAGCGAAAAAGTGGAGTTCAGGTCGTAGCTGAAACGGTCGTAAATCCTATACAATGTACTAAGAAAGCAGCTGAGACTTGCAATATTTCGAGGTCGTCTTATAAAATTAGAATTGTCCACGAATTCACCGAAAATGACCCTGAGAGGCGGCAAGAATTTTGCGAGATTATGGAAGAAAGAATAACAGCAAATCCCAATTATCTGCGCCATATTTGCTTCAGTAATGAGAGCACCTTTCTCCTGAATAGAAAAGTCAACACTCAAAACTGTGGAGTGATGAAAACCCCCATGTGTTTCCCGAAGAACATACCCAGTTCCCTAAAAAAATAAATTTTAGGGCGGGTATTTTGGGTGACCATATCGAAGATCCTATATTTCTGGAAAGAAATTTAAACGGCCCCACATGTCTTCGAATGCTGCAGGATACCATCACTGCACTTCTTGATGACGTTGTTGCTCAAAACCTACGTGAATTCCACTTTGACATTGCGTTTCATCAGGACATTATAAAAGAGATACTGGATATTACTTGGATGTAACCAATCTGGATAGATGGATCGATCGCCGAGGTTCGACAGAGTGGCCAGCTCGCTCGCCAGATCTTACACTCCTTGATTATTTTCTATGGAGCTATGTGAAATGTCAAGTTTTCAAAATGGCTCCGGATTCTCTAGACCAGGGGTGCTCAAACTTGAACTGCTGGCGATCTACCTTAATATTTTTAGACTACTTACGATCGACCCTAAGAGGCTGCAAGTATGTGTGATGCAGGGTTGTCGTACATACACGATACATACACCCTACCTACCTACCTACCTACCTAGGTAGGGTGTACCGTAGCATATATAGATATTAGCTTTCCACACAATATACATAATTTTAGTCAAGGTTTGGGTTAGGTTTAGTTAGGTTCTTCTCTACAATATCAATGAAAAAACTCATAGTTATTCAAAATTGCGAGTTTATGGGTTGTTACAAAACAAAAGATTTACATATGGTGTTAAACTTAACTAAGGAGTGACTTTGGATGTTGAAGCGTGGTACTGCATGTCCTTAGCATACTTTTCATAAGATGGTACGTAACCACTGAGTGCTAATCGCAAGCATAATGACATGATTGTCAGTTAGTCTATTGCGATATTTTAACTTAATTATCTCCATTCCGGAAAATGCAGACTCGCACAAGTAAGTTGACCCAAACATTGCTGTCAGTTGAAGGGCGATTTGCCTTAGATTCGGATATTTATGTTCTGATATAAAACACCAGAAATTTGTATCACATGCTGTAGCTTTGAGATGTATATCTGATTTAATCTGCACAAACTCATTTTCAACAGAACATGAGTTCATATTAAACTGACTTGCTATATCAGTAACTAATTCCTCAATGTTTTTACATGAAAAAGGATAACTTATAAATGATGCTACATTTGCCAATTTACGTATCATAATTCAACTGAAGAATTCTTGCTTTCAAAGACGGAAAATGTTTCAGATCCTTTCTTTTCTCTGTTGATCTATCATAAGTTGCAATTTACTTTTGAATGCGTTTACTGCGCTAATCATCTCAATAACAGTTTTAAGTGCATTGTGATTCATTGTCAGTCAAAAATGCCAAATCAGTCAGCCATTTTTCGTTTTTCAACATCTGAGTGTCATCACCTCTTTCGTCTAGAAAAGCTGTTATTTCGGGCAATAATTTTTGAAACCTTTCTAGGAATTTTCCGCGACTCAACCACCTGACGTCCGTGTGAAGAACTAAATCAGTGTGTTCAGCTGACTCCCTATCTTCCAACTGCAACTTAAAGAGCCGCCGTTGCAAGCTACGTGCACGGATGGAATTCACAATTTTTGTTGCAATGCCCATAATTTCCTCCGTGTTTAATACTTTTGAACACAAAACTTGTTGATGTTTAATGCAATGGATTGAAAAAAATTAAGGGAAATCTTCATTAGCTCGACACAATGCCACAAAACCGTTTTTGTTTCCAGTCATTGCTGGTGCTCCATCGGTTGTAATGCACACTAATTTATATATCGGTAGCTTGTATTTTTTTACAAAATTGAAGAAAACGTCATATATATCTTCCCCACGGGTCTTCCCCTTCAGAGGAATGATTGTCAAAAATTCTTGGTTAGCCAACATGTCATTGAATACCATCCAAACATGACTTCAATACGCCTTGTGACAGTCGGACGAGATAACTGAAGTTCTCTAATAGCAGACATGATTTCTGTTTTATTTTTAAAATTTCCAAATAAAGTCTCACCCGCTTCAATAAATGCTTCCTTCACAACCGATCCATCTTCGAATGGTTTCTTGTGTTTCGCCAATATGTGAGATATTTTTAATGACGCGATCGTAGCAGCTTTTGATGGTTTGGCTGGTCTTGTGAACATGGTTTGTTCTTTTTTCAAACAAGATATAAAATCACGTACTTTTCGTTTTCTTAATTCACTCTGTGGCGGAAAATCCTTTTCATAGTTTTTATGAACCGTTTTATGATACCTCTCTAAGTTACCACGCTTAGGTTTTGCAACTGACACACGACAAATAAGACAAATGCACTTATCCTTCACCATACAAAACCAAAATTCTTCCTCCCATCGTTATTAAAATGATACGTTTTAGATTTCTTCGCTGCACTCACTTTGTACTATTTAATAATAAACTTTGTATCGACGTAGTATTGCCTTCAAGTTGCAATTCAGAATGACTCCAATGAACAAAAGTCTCGAATGTTCCCGTCAAACGCGCCGCCCGAAATTTCTAGAAAAGCGGCAAGAATAAAAAACGTGGCTTTTCTTTGACAAGTACCGCGCATTCCTTTGATAAAGCCGCCTTTTGCCGCTACAGGAGTTTTACTTTATTACGTAATAAATTTTTGTAGTTTAGTTAAGTACCTACTTATTAAAAAAAATTTCTTCTCGAGATCTACTCAAAAAGCACTCGCGATCGACTGGTCGATCGCGATCGATCGTTTGAGCACCCCTGCTCTAGACGAACTGCGTGAACGTATAATCGACATGTGTGCAGGAATAAACCCTGAAACTCTCCATAATGTGAAGGAAGAATTCACTAACAGTATGCACATTTGTCAAGAGGTGCAGGGCGGACATTTACAACATCTTTTAAAATGAAAATTTGACGTTTTTCTTTTTCTGCTTGTTTCAGTTTTTTAATATTCGTTTAGCAGTTTTATATTAATTGTTATACTGTTGTCCCTTAGTATGAGTATTGACATTGGTAACCTCAAAAAAATATTCCAAAAGTATAATAATGATTCCATTACGAAACATTGCCATTGGTCATCATTTGAGAACTACTGAATCAAATGTTTTCAAAATCGGGGTTGAATTAAGAATAAAAAATCCTTTAAAAAGATACATCACCCGAACGGTTCAAAAATTAGACTTATGTTCTCACTATATGTACATTTATGACAAAAAAAAAATCGGTAAATTTCTCTGACCCACGTTATGAATTTTTTCTTTTATTCGAAATAGTGAAGTGTGATACAATTTAGTGCACATAGTCATTTGGTAACATATATGCTGTCTTTTCAATCATTTCCCTTTTCGGGCGCCATTTTGCACCACCATATTGGATTCGTACCAATATTTTAACAATTTCTACTTATGCCACATTTAAGTTTTGGGCATAATTTAAAACAAATTGAATAAAAAGTTTTTACACTGATTTTTTTTAAGTTATCTCTATATAACATTTAATGATTAAAGAAATCGTTTATTCTTGCCCAAAAAACCTGAATATAAGACTTAAAAGAAGAAAAAACTAGTCTCGGTCTCAGTCAGATAACTTTTCTTAAAACAATAACCTTTAAAACCGTTACACGTTTTTCGATTTTTCGGTCATCACCACACCTAAAATATATCAGAAAAATTCTTAATTAGTCACTAAAAATACAAAATTGTTTGAAGTTATCTTTAAGTCGTATCTTACTACGCCGCAAACTAGACAGAGATATCGACGAAATTGAGAAAACATATTTTTTAGCGTCCTAAATAATCTCAGAGAGTGATTTTCTCACGATTGAAATACTTCCCTTTTATGAGAGAAGTCAGAAGCGTGGGTCGCCAATCATAACGCTGGCGACAAATAGTATTAGTTAGATAACATACATTCTGTATTCTTCACTTCCCTGCCACCACCTCCTGTTTTTCAGTTCACTTTACATATAAAGGCGTGGTTTTTATTTTTATTTTTTTTTTGAGAGATATACTAGTTATTTTCTTCTATTCACTTCTGGAAATATTAAATTTACCATTTGCTCGCCTTAATACCCCCAGAAACTCGATCTCCACAAATGTCAAAATTTGTCCGCAAACTCGGCAGCACATGTTGAAGTTTTTAAATATTGACTAAAAATATATAATAGTTTTCTTATTATTATTAGGTTTCTTGCGCCCAGTATTAATCATAGGCCTTCCTCCTAACTTTCCATTTCTTTTTTATCTTGGGGTGCCTAATTTAGTCCTGCTACTCTTTCTATATCAACAATGTATGATTGGCATTCCTATTCCCCTTTTTCCTATCTACTGACGTTATTTTTGATTTGTTATCATTTTATATCCTTGCCACATGGCCAGCGAAATCCCATTTAAAGTGTGAAACAGTATGTGTTATGTCAATTTTCTTGGATTCCTGCCCCAGCTCTGTTAACATTTTTTGTCGATCTTCTTTCTCCAGGAATACAACGATGTCGTCCGCCAATCTCAGATGGGACAGTCTTTCCCCGTTGCTGTTTATTCCCAAGTGTCTCCACTCCCGTGTTCTGAAAACTCCTTCTAAGGCCAGTGTAAAAAGGTTGGGTGATATTAAATTATTGTCGCTTTTTGACTCTCTGTATTTGTGTTCAAGCCTCTAAGTAGGAGAACAAGCGCGACTTATGTCTCGCAACAATATTGATATGTTCTCTGGTATGATTAGAGATTCGCATTTACTCGGTACGTCCAACTATTATAATGTAGATGTAGCATGAAATCATTTTATTGAATCTGTTGTTTTTCATCTGGATATATGTTGTCCTTATCGGTCTTTTCCAGTTCCTAGAAATAGAAAGGTTATCCATGGATGATACAATTGTGAACTGGCTAATATAAAGAATAATAATCTTGGTTTCCCTAAAAGAATTGAACCGATTTTTTTGGTAAAAAATACAAAATTCAAAAAATAAACCTAAGGAAATTTGGAGGATCATTAACACCAATTTAAATAAAAACAGTATAAATAACAAAAACATAAAACTAGCTATTGAAAACAATATTATTACTGAACCATCTTATGTATATTATCTTAGTACGATGGCTTCAAAAAAGCTAGAAAATAAATATCATGGAGTGGATGCACCTGGTACAGTTCCTGAATTACTACCTAACTCGATGGTATTATTAAGTGTGACAGAACATGAAGTTTTAAATACCATTAATACCATCATAAACAAAAACTCGCGTGGCAGTGATGACCTTAACATTGGTTTGATCAAGGCAGCTAAACAATATATTTTTAACCCAATGGCAATATTAATTAATCTTAGTCTAGCATTTTTCCGAGGATATTAAAGACAGCAATTGTAACTCCAATATTAAAAAGAGGCTGTAGTGAAAACATTGAAAATTACAGGCAAATTTCGACACTTAGCTCTTTTTCAAAAATTTTGTATATTCGAAACTGAATCAGCACGAATATGTTGTAGCTATATTCTTTGATTTGTCCATAGCTTTCGATACAATTAACGAAACTATACTTATATCAAAACTTTTCAATATGGGCATTCGTGGTAATCTGTTGCTATGGATTGAATCGCACCTATCGGATAGGGATATGAAAGTAAAATGTGGTAATACCTTGTCGATACCTAAGGAAATAAAACTTGGGGTACCACAGGGTTCAGTGTTGGGTCCGTTGCTGTTCCTGTTGTACGTTAATGATCTTCCGGACGCTCTTGGTGCTGATCACGTTACTATGTACGCCGATGACACGACGGTGTTAGTTTCTTCTTGCGACCCGGAGATCCTCGCTTTTAAAGTAAGGCGAATATGTGTCAATATGGAGACTTGGTGTCGGGAGAATCAGTTAATCATAAACCCAGACAAGGCCGTATTTGTTAATATATTTATTCGGAACCCTTTCTCCTTAATATTTCAAAAAGACGCGAAAATAAAATTCTCTGAAGGTACAAAGTTTTTAGGCACATGTATTGACTCAACCTTATCTCTTGAAAAACACATTGACCATATCGGCTCCAAATTAAACTCGGCATATTTTGCTATCTTAAATCTTAAAAATTCACTTGACGAAGCGGGTATGTTAACAGCATATTACGCAATGGTTT
This sequence comes from Kuschelorhynchus macadamiae, assembly GCA_030620095.1. Taxonomy (NCBI): domain Eukaryota; kingdom Metazoa; phylum Arthropoda; class Insecta; order Coleoptera; family Curculionidae; genus Kuschelorhynchus; species Kuschelorhynchus macadamiae. The sequence goes on from JAUTXW010004259.1 coordinate 388,588, forward strand.
TCAGCCATATATCTAGTAATATAGTATGCTGGGGTCACAAGGGTTGTGCTCGCATATTCGTGTCTCAAAAGAGGATATTAAGATTAATATTTAATCTTAAACCGCTGGAGAGCTGTAGAAAACTGTTCAGAGAAAAGAAAATATTAACTGTCCCGTGTTTATATATACTGAGATGCCTCTTGTGTATTCAAGATAATGCTTCTTAATATGATAGGCTAGGCGAAGCTAATTCGCATTTTACTAAAAATACTGAGGTACTTAAGATGCCTAAACATAAAAAAACTTTTTTCAGAGGATCCCCTTTATACAACTGCGTGTATTTATAGAATAAACTGTCACAAAGATTCAAACGATATCAAGGTAAAATTTTTAAAAATGTTATAAAAGAATTTCTCCTGGACAAGGCTTTTTATTCTATAGCGGAGTTTATAAATTACAAGGAGTGAAAACGAAGGAGTATTTGGTAAATTTATATTTATTTTATTAAGATTTTTGTTGTCTTTTGGTGATTGTCCCTGATGATTGTCAGGCTTGGTAGAATGTTTATTGTTTATTGTTTTTTGTTTTATTTATGTCTATTTATTTATTTATTTGTTTATATGCTATTTAAATTCTATTTATTTTGATATTGATTAGTTTGGTTATATTATTTTATTGTATTTATTTATTGACTATAATTTAATTTATTGTACATTTCTTGACGATCCTATGTATGAAACGTATGATTTTCTGGTAATATATCCTATTCTATTCTATTTTAACGTATGTTTCATATGTTTTGTCAAAAAGTTGAAGGTTCTCTAGATAGATACCTATGCAACTTATCGGGTTGGCTTTGGAAACAAATACGTGTTTTTTTTCTGGTCTTCCGTTTGGCATATCGACATTTTAAGTCACTTTGGGAAAAATGTCATACAAACTCTAAATCCGCACAAGTATTTTCCGAAATTAAGATATATCAGCTAGGACCATATATCGAGCTCTAGAGGAATACGAATATGGTATCCCTTTATGAACCTTTCGAAAAGTGTGCAAGCAATTGGTAATAAAAGTTAAAAGCAGGGATTGGTTTGTGTATCAGGAAACTAGCCAAGGAGAATCGTATTTCTGGTACCTCAGTTTTAAGAATTTTGTCCAGAAGTGATAAATATTTCCCAAATTACACCTTTAACCATCTATTCCGAATACCTCGATATTGCTGTAATCTTCCCCGTGTTCAAATTGCAAACAAGTCGATTATCATTAACGATGAGAAGTACTTGGAGAATTCAGATATCAGGTAATGACGTATTCTATACGGATAATATAGCGGAATGTACAGATAAAGAGATGCAAGGAAAATGCAAAATTTGCAGAGAAAATTTTAGTCTGGGGTACAACTTCTTCAAGAGGTGTAGGAAGACCTCATGTGGGTTGTGTCGGGGAGAAGCACTGGACAACAGACGGTATATTAACAAAACTTGTTGATTTTATTGAAAAACATGATAGAGATGAAATAATGCTTTGGCGTCTTGCCATTATGCAAGAGAACATATAATTGACTAAGACCGCATATATTCCAAATGAGTCAACGATACCGAAGGATTTTCAATAAAATCCGGGAAATTGATGTTGGGGTCACACAGATCCTTACGAGAGGTACTACACGAAGAACATTCCATCTCGTTGAGAAGTATAGACCGCTACATATAATTAAATAATTAACTAATTAAATTATGTTTCAGAGATCCGGGGGTGTTAAACTTCACCCAATTACATATAAAACATGGGGAAACCCATATTACATTCAGTTACCAGTGAAAATATTTACATATTTAACATATATACATTTCGAACTAAGAAAAATATTTTATATAAACATAGGTCCAAAGCCTCTTTGTTTTCTAGATATAGGACAAATAACATTTACATTCCTGTATATCGAGAACAAATCATTTGCGAATTTCATATAAAACGTGTTTCTTATTTTGGGAAACATTATACTTTAAATATATTTCAACATCGATTTGGTGTTACCTAGTTTTCTCCATAAATTTTATATGGGATTTGAGTAAAGTTTAACACCCCGTATCTTTGAAACTGGCCATAGGATTGAGTTCTATCCACAAACACTTTTAGTCAGAAGACTGAGGTCTATAACATACTGGTAGACGTTTTCAAAATATGAAATAGACTTTATTTAAAAATTACACCCTTACCCCTTTTTTATTTCTCAGTGATATAAGTCAATCGAAGCATTGTTTGGTAACATTTGTAAAAATTACTTATCCTTCATTTGTATTCGCTTAGCACGGGACATTTTCTGACATGCCCATTCTTAAATTTTCTTGTAAAATATCGCCGACAAGAAATACCAAGCACGTTTACATTTAAACGCATTTTTAAGTAACGTCATTTTCTCATTAAATTCAGGTCATACTTCTTAAAAACATCTTGAATAACCTTTCCGTACGTGACAACCATTACATCGAATTATGAAAGAAATTCTCACACAAATAGGTGAAGATAAATTCCGAATAATATGACATAACATACGATTAATTGTGTGTCTTCTGGGTCATGATCAACGTAATCAGAAGTATTTTAAAAATTATTTGTTATTATTTGTAATTTACTGTGTAAGATAAAATAATAAGCAAATTTATAATTTACTGTGTAAGATAAAATAATAAACAATTTTTACAATATAAGTATCTGTCATACCTCGCAATTTAAATTACATTTCGTTTCAGTTTATAAATTTACCATTTCAAACATATATAGATTAATAACAATTAATAAGATTATAATTCTAAGTGCTAATTGAACTTAGCAAACGTTGGAAAAGTTTTTTTTTAAATTTCTCGAAGAAGAAAGATATACAGATATAACAAGGAAGAGAGCAACTTAAAATAATGATTATATTTAATTATAAAATATATTTGGAAAAAATAAATGAAAAACAAAATGGTAACTACCAATTTATTTTTTGGGCTGTGTTTTTTTTTAAATATTGTTTTCAATTTTTACAATATAAATATATGTTTATAAATTTCCACACATAAAAATCAATTTTATTATTACAATTGAAATGATTATATTTTATATTTTGGAAAAGAAAATTTTTCTCATAAAACTAAATTAAAATATTCAAACAATTCAATTTAACAAAGATAATAAATTACGATTTAAGTCAGCAAGGATAAGAAAATCATATAGATCTAAAGAAATTAAATGGGTTAAATAAATTTAGTTGGTAATTAGATTTTTTTAATATTTTTTAAGCAGCTGATCGTTTATAAGTATGATTGAATTTTATTTATGTGAAGTTTTTTGTGAACAAACAAACAATGAAACTCAATTATGTGTTCGGTTGTTGATTATCAATTAGTTAAGCAGCTGATCTTTTATCAGTTTGATTTAATTTAATTAGTAGTTAATATGAAGTTCTTTTCGAACAAACAATGAAACTCAATTTTATGATCGGCTGATATTTGACCTTATGCAAAATTTCTAAAATGACAACATGACTCTAGATAATTCTAGACACTTTTAAGCAAATTTCTTAAGTAGAAAAAATTTAATCATAAATAGTCAAGTTATTATAAATTCAAATTAGGATAGAATAAGAGAAATTTTCATTCAAAAAGTCCAATTTGATATTAGAGGAAAATTACAATAGAAAAGAAAATCAAAATTTCAGTTCCATAATCTCAATAAATTTACCATGAAATAAAATGCCACAATCTTAAATTTAAATTAGTGAAATATCAATGGTATTACTCACTAGTATGATACCTTGATTTAATATACATTCACATAATTTATAAGAAAGAAAAATTTTATACCTAATTAGGATAAATGTAAATGTCCAAAAATCTTTAAGAAATTAATATTTAGTACAGATAATAATTTTTACAAGTAAATATACCAATGCCACATAGACAATATTTATACACAGTGTAAGTATTAATTTATACCTACATTAAATTTGATATATTTAAATCAAGAAGATATGTTTAAAATACGTAAATCAAGATGAAAATTTATATATATATATATTATATATATATATATATATATATATATATATTTTACAATAATTTATAATTTATACCATTTATATATTTTTTGAAGATAATTATTAATTAATAAAAAGAAAGAATTGAAGACTGAAGAGAAGTTTCGGTATGTAGTTTTCAAATAAGCAATAAGTAATTCCTAATGAATTAATGCATGGCCACTACATCAATTTAAAGAAGCGAAAATAAGAAAATTATAAATCACTTATTTTTTCAACATATGTCTGGGAGTATATCCTTGCTATGGCGTCATTCCTTGTAGACTACCCAAGTCCAAAACAGGAACAATGACACCCTGGAACTGGCCACACAGCACTTGTCCAGAAAAATGACCACACGGTACTAAAAAAGGACTTCTTCCTCCAGGAATTGAGAAGATTTACCACAAAACAGTTACCATTAAATTTTCCTCGCCCAGGAATCACTTTTAATTTGAAATATGCAATAAATTCTTCATTTTATTGATTATTTACTTTTAATATCCATTTTTCAATTAATAACTAAAACAATTAAAAGTGGTAGGGAAAAAATTGTAGAGAAGAGGAAAATGTTAAAAGAAAAAAAAAACCAGATGTTATGGCTTAAGAAAGCAGTAATCCATTACTGAATTGAGATTTTATTGGATTTAATCCAGCATCTAGGCTGACTAAGTTAAAATATTAACTAAATTCCAACTAACTTATCTCATGTTTGCTTTCAACAATAGAAATTTTGCAAAAGAGGCTCGAAACGACTGACCCACTCGGTTTTATGGAATCGGACTACATAAAAACAGTACATCCGTAAGTCTCACCAAAACATGGCGCCAATTCAGAATCTATTTTTGGCAGTTAAGGTTTTTAATAATGAAAAACCCAATTAATAGTTAATATTTGATCAATCTAAAACTCAGGAAATTTTCTCAATACAACTATCTATGTGATACACCTAATAAAGAATCAATTAGGGACCATTTTATAATAATATTCCTGAAATTAAAAAGCATATGTATAAATTTTATTTTTAATGTGGCGGACGAAATCTGAATCTAGAAATTTCCTTCGAACGTGTTTTACAAAGCGAGAATTTGCGATCTGTTGATTCGGGATCGATATAATAACTTCGGTGCCATGCGTGCGGTACTTAATATTCTAAGCAATTGTTAATCCATTAAAATTGTGATTTGATGCTATTAATTAGAAAATTGTTAATATTTAGTTTAAATTGAATTTTGAACCAAACATTATAACGAACGGAAAAGTTTGTTACAGTAGACAAAGGATCAATGCAAGGCGGTAAAGAGCCATTTTGTGGGAAAAAAATTATATGCGACGGCATTTGCGTCAAAAAGTGGTCAAAAAATGGTCGCAAATGGACAAATCTACTTCTATTTTATAATTCTAGATTTGAATTTTTCATAAAAATTCGCCTTTAGCGCCCAACTATATATATTTCCCTATTAAAATCACATTGAAGCTAATACATATCTCTTATAGTTTTAGCATAATATTGCAGCGGCGGAAGGCTTGCAAATGATCCATAATACTGCGTGCAGTTCCCCCTTATAAGGATATGTTTTTTTTATTTTATATCTGAATATGTAACTTTAACCAAGGTAAGTTTGAATTGCGTTAAAAAAAGAATATTACTTATGAAGTCTTCATAAACTTCATAAAAAACGTTAGATACACTGGTAAAAAAACGTCTTTTATACACAAAGCCCTCTAGAAAGAACTAAATTATTAGCTGTATAATCTTTTCCTAAAAATTTAGGCTTGTTGACTCTAAAAACATTAAAAAAAAACGATAAATTGCTTTTACCTGGAACTTCCCTGGTTATGAATCTTTTCTTTTATTAGGAATAACGAAGTGTGACATATTACATTCCTACTGATATTTTACCTAGGCCACACTTGATTTGTGGACATAATTTAAAATAAATAAAAGTACTAGTATACAAAATAAACACGTTTAGTTTATAAATTTCCACTTATTTATTTCTGCTTGACAGCTGTTTCGACACACTGTGTCTTTGTCAAAAGCTAACTTAAAACTGACACTAAAAAACAAATATAAAAAAATACATATAAAAATCTTAATGGTGATAAATTGTTTACCCACCTTTTACTCTTTAGGTATAAAGATTTAACAGAGGGGAACATTTAAGTCCAACTGGTCATTAAAAATCGGGTTTTCCTCTCGTTAATTTCTAAACTTTCCAAATGGTTCAATTTGTAGCTTTTATTATCCCTAGCAAATTGAATCATTTGGAAAGTGAGGAAAACGAAATATTTTATTGAATGACCTACTTAAATGGTTCCCCTCTGTTAAATCTTTATATTTTACCGATATTGTTTTTATTGGCCATTAAGATTTTTATATACATATTTTTTTTTACAGATTTTTGATTTGTTAGCTTTTGGACACAGTGTGTACAGCTGTTAAAATGGAAAAATAAAAGTATTTTGTATACTAGTGTATAATGAATTTCCATCAAGTAACGGCTACATCGATAAGATAAATAAAAGTAGTTTTTACATTGACGCACCCCGCCATTTTGCTACTTTATGTTTAACTCGAATCAGTTTATACCTATATCACATTTAATTTTAACTTAAATTCAATCGAATAAGCTTTTTTTACGTTGATTTTTTAAAATTTTATTTGTCTGCCATTTTATTCCACCATCTTAAATTTGTACCACAACATTACCAGTTTGTCTCTATATCACACTTAATGCTTGCATAAAATTTGAAATTATTCTAATAAGTAGTTTTTTGAAGCTGATTATTTAAATATTTTAATAGGGCGCCATTTTGTTTTGCTACCTTATATTCATACCAAAATGTTATCAGTTCATTCCTTTGTAGCACTTGGTTTTGTGCAAAATTTGAGTTGAAATGGGTAATTAGCTTTTATAATAATAATTTTTTTTTGACTAGGCCGCCATCTTGTTCCGTCATATAGAATTTCTACCCAAATATTACCAGGTCATCAAAATTTGAAGTCAATCGGGTACTTATTTTTTTAGTTACGTCACGAACTGACACAGTCGTACGGCCATTTTATTCCGCCATCTTGAATCTATTAAGTACTTCTTTCAGGCTGAATTCTTTTATAAATTAGTTCCTACGTATTACTTAATTTTTGCGCAAAATTTCAGATAAACTGTATAAATAGTTTTTTAGTAATAATTTTTTATCATTTCAATAGAACGCCATTTTCTTTCGCCATAATGGATTTTTACTAAAATAATACCAGGTCATTCCCATGTGACCCTTAATTTTTGAACTTGAATTGAAGTCAATCAGGCAAGGAATTTCCTAGTTATGCCGCGAAAAGGCAGACCGACAGACAGACCTACAGACGGATCGACAGAATTGAGAGAACATGTTTTTCGGCATCTAGAGACCTTGAAACGCAAAAGTTTTGAAAAAATCTCGGAGGATGATTTTTTCACGATTACAAAACTTCCCTTTTACGACGGAAGTAAAAAATTATATGGGCCTTGGAATTTTGAAATATTACAAGAATCTACGAAAATTCTAGCCTCAGTGAAGTTTCCTTAGTACTTGTTAGCTGCCAATGGAGAGTACTAGACAGTGATAAAGTCCAAAAGCTAAAAAAAAAATAATAAAAATAAAATTAAAAAATGTAATAAGGAAAAAATAAAGACATTTCGGAGTTTTTTAAATTATTAAGCTTGTTGGATAAAGACCGCATTAGGCAAAATATGCGAATAGCATATTGTACAATGAGGATGGAATGACATGCATTTCCTACGGGTATGATGTTGCAAATCATACCTTTTCTACGACTGCTACTATTACATAATAATCTTTTAATAACTATAAAACACTTCAAACTCAATCTTATTTGAAAATAATAATTATTGGCTTTTACTTTGTTTGTATTTGCATCGCTAGACGTTTGCTAGGTGGTCGCTATAGCGTGTTGACGCGGCGCCGGTCCACGCCACCTTTGTTAAAACATACCCGTGTACAACAGAAACTTTGTAGTTAAATCACCATTTTGATTGAAGCACAATGAACATGTGTATAAAACAATGCACTACGTTCCGAAATTACTATTGAACATACAATAAAGGCTTTTATCGACAGTCGTAGAAAAAGATTTTTTCTTAGTTGGCACAATAAACTGGTAGGACATTTTTATAGTGATCCTTGTCATTCGGTTGTAATATCTTACCTTCTCCTAACTTGCGAAACAAAGAACTAAGCTTGTCGGGCAAGTCGTTATGTTAACTCACTATTACTAAAATCATATTTATTTTCAGATAGTCTATTTTTATAAAACTGGTAATGGTATCGCCTAGGGCAAGGGTCTTCTACCTTTTTTAGTGCAAGGGCCAAAAATCGATTTCACATCGTCCGAAGGGCCACAATGGTCCACGTCACTTAACCACCATTTCAATAAAATAACAAACATATAATTTCATAGTGTAATAATTTTGTTGATTAAAAAGTTCAATCAATCAATGTAATTTTTGACATTGTTTATTTTTGACAAGTGTGTCGATATTTGATTTTATTTTTGTAGTTGCAACCCTTAAACTTCCTTCCAGATATGCGTCTGTAACTCTCGACCTTGTTTTAGCCTTCACATTCTTCATACGAGAACACAGCTGCTCGAACACATATGTGCTCCCAATCAGAGACATCATTTTCTAGGCATGTTTTCGGATTTTAGGAGACGAGTTTTGATCGATATATTTTGAATACAAATCAAGAAGACCCATATCGAACTTGCCTTTCAGTTCCGAATTACGCTGCAAATCGATAAGCTCCAGCTGACAATTTTCTGGCATGTCTTCAACGGATATACTGAATGGTCAGGCATAGAGATTGATGTAATTTTCATTATCTCTGAAGTCAAAAAACCTTAATGGAACTTTTTTTGTGTAAATCTGTGCTGCGACATATTTATCCACATCTGTAGATTCGCAACTCTTCAATTTAGGAAAGTGCGTAAACTCTTTTTTCAACAACTGATTTTTCCATAAATACAGTTTAAACTCAAATGCCTTCACAGTGTCAAGTAGGTTGTTGATGACATTTTCTTTTCCTTTTAGTTTGGTGTCAAAGTCATTGAGGTGCAGCGTGATGACCATGAGAAATCCAAAGTCGCGCAGCCAGTCGGGGTCACTAAATTGAGGAACTGGTTGGTTTCCATGAAGGTGGCGATTTTCTTCTTGAGTTCAAAAACGCGTTTTAGCATTTTTCCTCTGCTCAGCCAAAGAACATCAGAAAAATATGTCACAGCGTTAATTACGTGTAAAAAAATTATAGAATTATCTGTGGTTGAGGCACCGTGATTTAATGAAGTTCACAGTTTCTACGACCACTTACATCACCTCATCAATATTTGTGGATTTTACACAAAGATTTTGTTGAGGAACAAAATCGTAATTCATCAAAGCAGAAAGGTTTCTCAATTCTAAATTAAAAAAAAAAGGCAGCCATCTCTTCAATGATTTCAAAATTATTATCAGTGTCCCGAATAAATATAGCTAATTGAGCGGTATCGGTTAAATCTGTGCGACAGTAACATCGCACAAACTAACTTTAGAAAAAAGTTGTTTTTGAAACGGGCACAATACTTCAAAGCTATTATTTCGGTTACAATGTAGCTAACCTTCACGCTGGTTTCATTTTCAATGTTCTGCTTTTTAAAACCATCTTGCTGTCGTTGAAGCTGATTTTTTAGAGCTCTCACTTTATCTTGCCGTAATTGTCCTTTGAATGTCTCAAACTTTGTGGCATGCTTTGTATCGTATATCTTTTTAAGTTGTATTTTTTCAAGGCTAAAAGGGATTCTTAACACACCAAACAGACGAGTTTTTGATTAACACTAATGAACAAGTGCAACTCAGTCCACTTTTCTTGAAATATGAGCTTTTCTTCACTAATTTTTTGCTTTTACCCGAAGTAGAAGCCATTTTTAATATCAAGGTAGAAGAAACTAGTTTAATTCTCCGATAAAACTGTCCACGACAAAACTTGGGCGACTGCACGCCACAACGTGCGTGCCTTCTACGCGTCAAAACACACTATACTCAACTCACTATAATCACTTATCACACAGGTAGCAACTCCACTGCTAGTTGACACTCTTTTTTCTGGAACTGGCCGCTGCCATGTGATACCGGCTTTATATAGTCTAAACTTTGAATATTTCGAAATTTCGAGCAGCTACGATACTAGACCAGTAGGTCCCTCTAGTAGTGATAATTCCCAGAATCATTAGAAAGATTCAATAGTCATGCAACGCCATCTAGAGGCCTTGTGAGTAGTCGTGATAGCGAGTTCACAGAGTGGATCTCATCTAACTGGGTGGCGCTAGCGTCCTGGGAGTGTCAGTCGCGGGCGCGGCGCGATACAATATCTTCTTAGCCTCTGGGACCCGCAATAAATTTACCTGTTGTTCGTCCACGCTTATTTTCAGATGTAAAAACTCTAGAAGGCGAAGTTTTCATAAATTCATTCACTATTATAGTGATGATGGAAACGTACGAAAAATAGATACAAAAGAAAACAACTTAATTTCCGATAATTCAGGTTGTCAAAAAACGAATACCTAACCGTTTATAGCTTGCTAAATTAAATGTTTGCAAACCACTTTCTACATCTTGGCTTTTATCAGAAAAGGCATATTTGTCATTAAACAGTGTACTTAATGAATTCTTGCCTTCCTACTCACCGTTTTTGCCAGCAAATTCCGCATATTATTTGATCTATTCTTGGTGCGCGCACCCACTGGGTGAATAATTTATGTATACGCCGCAAGAATGTGACAATTTCCTATTTATTAGAGAGTGTAAGTTTCCTTTACAATTTTAACTAGTAACAGAATTAGTATTTCTTATATGTGTGAAGAAAGATCCCCGTTAGGCAAAATTGTACCAAATCAAATATAGTTTTAACATTACTAGTGTATTAATGAAGTGTTTGGTGTAACTTCAAACATAAACGTCTGAATAAATACGAACGATATTAGATATTATATTAAGTCATATTTTCTATTATATGTTGCACTAGAGGAGACAGTAAATATACGTATTTTTATTAATTGGCAATTTTTCCGTATTTATTCAAATAAGTCTAGTATTACCATAATTTTAATAATAACAACCCAACGTTTCTTGTAAAAGGATATCCTCTTATTTTCATAATTTAACATTTCTTGCAAAAAATTAAATATAAACCATACTTTAAACAATTACGAAATTATTATATTATAATTATTATATATAAAAACTATTTTTTGGGTTTTTCGCCTTATAAAATTTGAAAATAAAAATTATTTACCTTATAAAATCAATAGATAGTCTTAAGTTCTGGGTCCACTATGAAGGTACCCGAGGAATGACACTGAACAATGAAAAATGTTTGGAGGGTATCCAGAATCCAGAAAACAAACATTTTTCAGTGTCTTTCCTATTGTTTCTTGGAGGTTGAGACATGAAGTCTAGCTCTACTTGTTTGTTTTAGCTCATCACATAAATGCTCGATTGAATTTAGGTCGGGACTATATGCTGGCCACTCCATAACACGAAAGCTAACTTCTGTAATGTAATCTTGCATGATTCTTGCGGTGTGCGGCCTCGCATTTTCATGCATAAAAATAAATTTGTCTCCAATCTAGTGGATGTAAGGTACTAGATGAATGCTAAAATTTCCTCGTTGTACGTAGTACCAGTTAAACCTACTATCCCTTAACCACGTCTGCCCCTACTTATAGAATCAAGGTTGTTTCTTACTCCCATAGAAATTGCACCTCAGATCATGCAGGAACCACCTTCAATGCAGCGTTCTGCAAATCGCTCTTTTGGTCTCCGGTACACTTTTCTTCTTCGGTCGCTATAATAGAAGCACATTATGATTTCATCTGAAAACAGAATAGAGCTCCATTGTTCCAATATCCAATTCAGATGATCCCTTGCAAAAGGCAGGGATGCTTGACAATGAGCTTTTTAACTGCATTAAGGTGACGATTTCTTAAGGTTGTTGTAGATCGCTTTCTGCCTGTTCCAGGTCATCTAGGAATGGATCCAGTCTTCTCATAACGTTGGTACACTCTTCGAACCGCTGCCCGTGTCATGTCCAATTGTCGAGCAACAGTTCGCTAAAGCTAACTCCATTTTCGATTAAAGCAATAACTTGGGCGGCCTTTTACGGTGTAGCATGCATTAAACTAACACACTTAAAAATGAATCAAATTGTGGAAAACGAATAATGTGCAGATTTTAATTGCAAAGGCAGACATTTCAATTTGTCACAAGTTTGTTATTCTCGTCATAACCACGGCATAAATACGCTTCATTTGTTTCTCGGTTGCTAGGCGTATAAACGATAAGCACTCTTGATAAATTTGAACTCATATTAAAGAATATTAAATTGTCTATCAAACATCATATTTCTTTTTTTTGATCTAATGAATAGGTTGAAATATTGTTAAAGTCAAAAGTTTACAGTTTACATTACATATTCGTGAATGTTTCAATAATAGCATGATAAAACAGGAATACCTTATTTTAACTAAATTTTATCATTTTTTTAACCTCACCTAATTTGTTAAGTTTGATAAATTATTTATCGAGAAATTGCATTTTTAAGGTAATATATAATAAGGTGACACTAACGTAATCGTAGGTATCCATTTATTAAACTTTGAAAAAGACTACCATCGGCTTTCATGCAACAATAAGAACCATGTTGGGACCAGCATGGGACTGGTGTTACTCATTTAAAAGTTATTATTGTAACACCAATAATGTATCGAGTTAAATAGCATACATTTTAGTTTTGAAATGTCCCCTCAGAAGACCAGTGGGGGCAAATCCAGTGTCGAGAAATCACCACTCACGCAAATCATAGACTGGGATAATTCCATCTTGCTAAAACACATTTTTTTTTCTTGATTTTCTACATTTTGTTTATAATTTAGTGATTTGTGTTGATCTTGGATTTATTGCGTTTTTTTGCAACATATCTAAATACACCTTTCTAGTTAAACTCCATTATAGAATGAAAGGACCAACACACGAAATATTCCAGCCCAAATATTTAACATTTTTGAGATATTGGCTATTAATTAAACTTAAATTAAATTTCCTGGGATATTAATCTGACTAGTTGTGAAGATTTACCTTTACATTAACGAAAAACTCACATATACATGACACTCAAAGAAAAATCAAATAATTGCAAAAGCTAATTTTTAAACAAAAGCAAATTAATTATAATAATAAATAATATTTTACTTTTAAATAATTTTTTTAATGAAATTATTATTATTATTTGTTCAAATATGAAATTAAATGTATATAACAGCTTCTGTAAATTGGTTGGTTTTCCTTTGAATATAATCGTTTATTTTCTCTTCATGTGATTATAAAAATAAATATATATATGAAACAAAAATGTAATTATGTTTAAACTGGGAAATTAAATAAAAACTTCCTTTAAAAAATAGAAAGTTCAATTTGGCCGGTTTTCACAAACTAATACACATGAGTTTATTTTCAAACTAAATTACAGTTTTTAACCGATCTATTACATACAGAGACTTAAAATTTGATGCTTATTAATAATTACTAGAAGTATCTTTTCAGAAATTTTAATCAAAATTTATCTAAAACAAATGATATCATGAAGAAAATTTGTTAATTTTCGATTTTACCGATTTATGAATTTTTGCAGGTTAAATATTGGACATGATGTTTAAACCCGGTGCAGTTTTATCGGAAATTTTAAAAAGAAGAGTTTATGTTGTTTCTTTCATCCCATTGGACCAAGAGAATCTGCCATACTACCAGTTTTGTAAAGTAATGTCAAAAACACTATTTTTCACAAGTTAGAAAATAGTTTCCTCTCGTCGTGAAATGCTAAAGCTCCGGATTCTCCCTCTACGTAATTCCATGAACATGCTTATACAAGAAAAACCATGCGGCAGAGTTTCTTTTTGTCGAAAATTTCCTGTAGACTGACTCCATTATACAAAATAAGATAAACCAATCCCAATGGAACTGCTTGAAATCTTGAAATTTGACATAATAAATAAACGAAAAAACGAAATTTTTAATTTATTATTTATTACACTGAATTTTGCTAATATGTATAACACATAATAATAACGTAACAGAAAAATACTATATTAATATTAAAAAGTTCAATTTTTACGCAACATTACATATTCGAGACGGAATCGTGCCGCCATGGTTCAAGATCGTATTTTTGTGGCGGTGAGACACGATCTAAATATCAAAACAATGCAAAGCGATGCAATACATTACCTTTGTTGTATAATTTTCTGTTTGTGTCGTGTTTTGGCCATCTGTTTTTTAGCTATTCATCCGAATAAATATTTTTTATAAATAAAACCGCTATAAAAGTTGCAAAAATGTTTTTAAGTAAGAATTTATATTCTATTAAATAATCGAGGTGTGCTGCATAAACCGTTGCAAAACTGACTAGAAAACAGTGACAAGGTCATGTTTTGCAAAACTAATGTGAATATCAACACTCCTGATATTTTAATAGCATTATAACTATTTTTAATTTAAGATTGAAAAGTTGATATTATACACAAAAGTAAGAAAGTTTTTTGTTAAAAATTAGCAGCAATCTTAAAATATCAAAATTTTATGTTCATTTCCTCCCTAAGAGGGCTGGCTAATATTATGGTCTTATTTTAAATTTAATTTTAGATAGTTGATGATAATAGGTTCAAGACGAATTTTTGAAAGAAAAACTACTTTATTATTACCGACGTTTCGTTTTACTTAAAAGCATCCTCAGGGCTCAGAAAAACGTGTTTGTCGAGTTAAAGTTTTCATGTATACACAGACAGAACAAGATATTAGATACATTAACAAATACGGACAGGACTTCACGGTCTAGAAACAACAGTGTTGTTTCATTGTGTGAAGTCCGCACACAGCGCAAAAAAAGACCTATTCTTTTCATATACGGGGGAGGGGGGTTCAGAGTCCAGACCCCCAGATTCATGAAAAATCTAAAAGGACTGGTCTTACTTATACCTCTCCTTAATATATCAGAGCTCTCGGAGACGGAGTCAAGACACCCTAGACCCCCCTAAATTATGTGTTTTGATAAAAAAAATCAGCCTAACAGCTTATAATAATACAATCCAATGGCATAGAAATAAACTGCAAGGTCCACTCCTTGACAAATCCTTTAATCTATTTCTACCATATTTTTTTCGCGTCGCGCGATCACTGGTGCCTACGGATATGGACGAATTGTTGCGGAAGTTTCCGAATGCCAGGGCGGGGGGGGGGGGAACGCTAGCCAGAGATGTAATTAGGAAAATATGGGCACACAATAAAATAAAAAATATCTTTTGATCATCGGGTGAAAAATTGCTTGAAATCGGTATATTATAAAAACCTTTCATGTAAGCAATAGTACTTGAGATGAGAACAAATACGCAAAAATATTATTTTTTTTACCTAAATCGTCTTAAATGCCTCAAGTTCCTCACAACGTGTAAACACCAATTTTTATCAAAGAATTTCTTGGAAAGCTCATGCGTTAACTGTTCTGATTTTGGGCATAATATAATTTAAAAGGGGCTTGAAATGACAACAAATTTTTTATTACCCATTTTTTGGTATACACACTTTTAATTCTAAACTGGGTTTTTTTATGGAAACAATTTGGTGTGTTACGTTTTTAAATGCTTCCTGCGAACATACAATTATATTTTCAGATATTTTAGGGATACAAATTCGTTAATTCTGACTTAAATAAGCATATAAAATTAATCCAATTATGAATTTTGGTCACCCAAAACAGATTTAAAATTTGACACGTTAAATTTTCCATTTAAATAAAAAATAGGTTGTATAATTTATTTAACATTTCAATTAAGAAATTGGTAGCAGTTTAAAAAAAGGAGGAATAAAGATTTAGAATATCCTAAAAAATCAAGTATTAATATGTCATAGTTTCAGAGATTTTCTACTATCGATACCAATTTTAATTTTAACATCCATTTAATCTTTTATTTAATGTGTTTTTAGTAATATATCAGTTAGGGGATTTTTTTATGTATAAATTCCATTGTTATCACCTAATCGACATTTTAGTTAGAAAATTAGAATTATACATTTATGACATCTCATTATATGTGAAATAACAAAAATTACAAACCGTACTTGGTATAATAATATGACAAGTACAAGAACAGCAGATATCTTTAGTACAACAAATGGAGGTTAGAATAAAAGCGTTGTGCAATACCGCAGAATAATTATAATTAAACAGCAAAACTATATACATATCTTAGGTTTAATGTCACTGAGAGTTCAATATACGCATCTTCTGTAAAATTATGAGCAGATTATTGTGTGAAAACGCTAGTAAAATTCAAATTACTATCACTCTTCAGAAAGATCGTATCATTATATGCGTGTTTGAAGCTCAAGCATCCATGCACATTAATTAAAAACTTTTCCTTTCTTTTCTCGTTACCAGAAACAATTTATATGTAATATTATGATACATTTATTTTAAAAGTATTTCCCACAATAGAATTTTTGTTTTGGGCTGAATATATCATAATAGCTAATTTAGTCGTAAATCACAAGGCAGTTTATTTTTAATTAATAAGATTATTTGAGCAAGGAAAGGACCTTTTTTCCTAGTTTCTGAAATTATTTACCCTCCCCTTGCCAAATGGATTGCTTCAATCTCTGATAATTTTAACGAAAATCTAATAAATACATGTATATTTAACATGACCGCCTAGGTCGCCAGGCCATCAATATTCGAGGGGTGCCTGAAAATGCATGATCTTCAATTTTAACCCGTATCTCCCCTATTATTTATTAAAATAACGTTTTAAACCATTAAAAAAACAAAAAAAAAGTCAGGAATGGTTGTAATACTGGTGAGTTTGAATATGTACAAGTTTTAACGAATTGCTTATCAGTGGTACGATAGCGCAATTGGTTAGAGCAGGGGTGCTCAAACGGTCGATCGCGATCGACCAGTCGATCGCGAGTGCTTTTTAAGTAGATCTTTATTACGTAATAAAATAACACTCTGCTAGCGGCAAAAGGCGGCTTTATCAGAGGAACGCGCGGTACTTGTCAAAGAAAAGCCGCCTTTTTATTCTTGCCGCTTTTCTAGAAATTTCGAGCGGCACGTTTGACGGGAACATTCGACACTTTCGTTCACGCCGATATAAATGTTGCGCCTGCAGGAATTGGAGTCATTCTGTATTGCAACTTGAAGCCAATACTACGTCGATACAAAGTTTATTATTAAATAGTACAAAACGAGTGCAGCGAAGAAATCTAAAACGTATAATTTTAATAACGATTGGGAGGAAGAATTGTTGTTTTGTATGGTGAAGGATAAGTGCATTTGTCTTATTTATCGTACGTCAGTTGCAATACCTAAGAGAGGCATCATAAAACGGTTCATAAAAACTATGAAAAGGATTTTCTGCCACAGAGTGAATTAAGAAAACGAAAAGTACGTGATTTGATATCTTGTTTGAAAAAAGAACAAACCATGTTCACAAGACCAGCCAAACAATCAAAGGCTGCTACGATCGCGTCATTTAAAATATCTCATATATTGGCGAAACACAAGAAACCATTCGAAGATGAATCGGTTGTGAAGGAAGCATTTATTGAAGCGGGTGAGACTTTATTTGGAGATTTTAAAAATAAAACAGAAATCATGTCTGCTATTAGAGAACTTCAGTTATCTCGTCCGACTGTCACAAGGCGTATTGAAGTCATGAGTCAGGACATGGCAGATAAACTAAAAAATGATATCATGGAATGTACATACTTTTCTTTACAGTTCGACGAATCCACCGATATGACAGACACTGCCCAGCTGTGTATTTTTATTCGGATGGTATTCAATGACATGTTGACTAAGGAAGAATTTTTGACAATCCTTCCTCTGAAGGGGAAGACCCGTGGCGAAGATATATATGATGTTTTCTTCAATTTTGTTATAAGCTACAAGCTACCAATATATAAATTAGTGTGCATTATAATCGATGGAGTACCAGCAATGACTGGAAACAAAAACGGTTTTGTGGCATTGTATCGAGCTAATGAAGATTTCCCTTCATTTTTTTCAATCCATTGCATTATACATCAACAAGTTTTGTGTTCAAAAGTTTTAAACACGGAGGAAATTATGGACATTGCAACAAAAATTGTGAATTCCATCCGTGCACGTAGCTTGCAACGGCGGCTCTTTAAGCTGCAGTTGGAAGATAGGGAGTCAGCTGAACACACTGATTTAGTTCTTCACACGGACGTCAGGTGGTTGAGTCGAAATAACAGCTTTTCTAGACGAAAGAGGTGATGACACTCAGATGTTGAAAAACGAAAAATGACTGGCACTGGATTTGGCATTTTTGACTGACATCACAATGCACTTAAACACCACTAACTTGGAGCTTCAAGGTAAAGGAAAAACTGTTATTGAGATGATTAGCGCAGTAAACGCATTCAAAAGTAAATTGCAACTTATGATAGATCAACTGAAAAGAAAGGATCTGAAACATTTTCCGTCTTTGAAAGCAAGAATTCCTCAGTTGAATTATGATACGTATGAGGCTGAATTATCAAATATTTTGGGACAATTCGAAATGCGTTTTTATGATTGTAGTAAATTGGCAAATGTAGCATCATTTATGAGTTGTCCTTTTTCATGTAAAAATATTGAGGAATTAGCTACTGAAATAGCAAGTCAGTATAATATGAACTCATGTTCTGTTGAAAATGAGTTGGTGCAGATTATATCAGATATACATTTCAAAGCTACAGCATCTGATACAAATTTCTGGTGTTTTATATCTGAAGATAAATATCCGAATCTAAGGCAAATCGCCCTTCAACTGACAGCAATGTTTGGGTCAACTTACCTGTGCGAGTCTGCATTTTCTGAAATGAAGATAATTAAGTCAAAATATCGCAATCAACTAACTGACGATCATATGACATCATGTTTGCGATTAGCACTCAGTGGTTACGTACCATCTTATGAAAAGTATGCTGAGGACATGCAGTGCCACGCTTCAACATCTAAAGTCACTCCTTAGTTAAGTTTAACACCATATGTAACTTTTTTGTTTTGTAACAACCAATAAACTCGCAATTTTGAATAACTATGAGTTTTTTCATTGATATTATAGAGAAGAACCTAACTAAACCTAACCCAAACCTAACTAACTAAAATAATGTATATTGTGCGGAAAGCTAATATCTATATATGCTACGGTTCACTAGGTAGGTAGGTAGGTAGGTCGAGTGCATGTATCGTGTATGTACGACAACCCTGCATCACACATACTTGCAGTCTCTCAGAGTCGATCGTAAGTAGTCTAAAAATATTGAGGTAGATCGCCAGCAGTTCAAGTTTGAGCACCCCTGGGTTAGAGCAATGGACTAGTGATCCAGAGGTACGGGTTCGATCCCCGCTCGTACCAAAACTTTTGCTGTTGATTATAAATATTTCTAAAAATATATTTCACAGCTTAAAAACAAATTGATAAAATACTTCTGTTCAACTTTAATTTTATTTAATTTTTCACAAAAATTGAAATTACAATGCTTTCAACGCGCTTTTTTTTTAATTTTCAACATCTCAAATCTTAAATTCTAACCAGTTTAGAACATTTTTAAGAACACATTTTTCCTTTCATTACTCAAAAAATCATCATATAAATTCCTTTACCTTTACGACATTTAAATAAAAAATTGGCTCAACTCAATTAAAAATTAAAAAAAGGCCCAAAATCTTATTTTTTCCCCAGATTTCATGCAAAATCTAGTGATTTTCAAAATCGCTGTACGTTTTTTTGGGCCTGAGACGCCCCTCGCCTACTACTCAGTAAATAAAAATACTTTAAGTTAGATTAGCATGTAATAACATCTAGGTAATTATGGAGAATAACGTTGAACACGAAAATGTTGCTATGTAGATGAAGATTTATAATTTTATTATGCGGATAGACATTTTCTTATTCGAAAAGAACAATCTATTAGTCGAACTCGTCTGCTATGCCATTTTATTTTACAATTATTTTAATTCTCTGATAGGAGAAAAGTATTGTAGTTGTCAAAAAAATCGCCTAGGAACTTTCTTGTATAATTTTGCTTCTGAGAATTCTCAGATGACCTCGTCGAAATAAACGTTCTATTATAGTGAACCGGATTGGTCAATAGGTTATGTGACCCAAAATAAGTCAATAAGGTATCTTCCATTACATATTACAAGTCAATCAATTTCTTTAGTGTTAAAGTTTATTGTAGTTCCACAAACCGCTATTGGCTTTTAAGCTATGCCGGTCACTTGACCCAGTAACAATTTTTGCTATAGACTGTTGCACTATTTTACTATAAGCATCTCTTGTTAATGAAAGTAGGATGGTCTAACACGACAGTGGGATGGTCTAATACGTGGAGTAGTCAATCGGGGCTGTCAAATCTAATTAAAACTTTTGCTACTGGTCTAATCTGATCTGAGGCTTTGGGTAGGTTAACTTGTATTTTTCTATTTTGCAATAAAAGTAATTTATTTATATTGCTTAGAAACTAATATAGGAAAGGCATTACTATTATTTGTATTAAAATTTTGTTGTGTCATGTTTAAACATATTCAGCGTAATATAAATTCGTATAAACATTGGAGTGCCTAGCTAGGCTGCAAGTATGTGTGATGCAGGGTTGTCGTACATACACGATACATACACCCTACCTACCTAGGTAGGGTGTACCGTAGCATATATAGATATTAGCTTTCCGCACAATATACATTATTTTAGTCAAGGTTTGGGTTAGGTTTTACTCTACAATATCAATGAAAAAACATAGTTATTCAAAATTGCGAGTTTATTGGGTATTACAAAACAAAAGAGTTACATATGGTGTTAAACTTAACTAAGGAGTGACTTTGGATGTTGAAGCGTGGCACTGCATGTCCTCAGCATACTTTTCATAAGATGGTACGTAACCACTGAGTGCTAATCGCAAGCATGATGACATATGATCGTCATTTAGTCGATCGCGATATTTTGACTTAATTATCTTCATTTCAGAAAATGCAGACTCGTACAAGTAAGTTGACCCAAACATTGCTGTCAGTTGAAGGGCGATTTGCCTTAGATTCGGATATTTATCTTCAGATATAAAACACCAGAAATTTGGATCAGATGCTGTAGCTTTGAGATGTATATCTGATACCAACTCATTTTCAACAGAACATGAGTTCATAGTAAACTGACTTGCTACTTCAGTAGCTAATTCCTCAATGTTTTTACATGAAAAAGGATAACTCATAAATGATGCTACATTTGCCAATTTACTACAATCATAAAAACGCATTTCGAATTGTCCCAAAATATTTGATAATTCAGCCTCATACGTATCATAATTCAATTGAGGAATCCTTGCTTTCAAAGACGGAAAATGTTTCAGATCCTTTCTTTTCAGTTGATCTATCATAAGTTGCAATTTACTTTTGAATGCGTTTACTGCGCTAATCATCTCAATAACAGTTTTTCCTTTACCTTGAAGCTCCAAGTTAATGGTGTTTAAGTGCATTGTGATGTCAGTCAAAAATGCCAAATCAGTCAGCCATTTTTCGTTTTTCAACATCTGAGTGTCATCACCTCTTTCGTCTAGAAAAGCTGTTATTTCGGGCAATAATTCTTGAAACCTTTCTAGGAATTTTCCGCGACTCAACCACCTGACGTCCGTGTGAAGAACTTAATCAGTGTGTTCAGCTGACTCCCTATCTTCCAACTGCAACTTAAAGAGCCGCCGTTGCAAGCTACGTGCACGGATGGAATTAACAATTTTTGTTGCAATGCCCATAATTTCCTCCGTGTTTAAAAGTTTTGAACACAAAACCTGTTGACATATAATGCAATGGATTGAAAAAAATTAAGGGAAATCTTCATTAGCTCGACACAATGCCACAAAACCGTTTTTGTTTTCAGTCATTGCTGGTGCTCCATCGGTTGTAATGCACACTAATTTATATATTGGTAGCTTGTAGTTTTTTACAAAATTGAAGAAAACGTTATATATATCTTCGCCACGGGTCTTCCCCTTCAGAGGAATGATTGTCAAAAATTCTTCCTTAGCCAACATGTCATTGAATACCATCCGAATAAAACTACACAGCTGGGCAGTGTCTGTCATATCGGTGGATTCGTCGAACTGTAAAGAAAAGTATGTACATTCCATGATATCATTTTTTAGTTTATCTGCCATGTCCTGACTCATGACTTCAATACGCCTTGTGACAGTCGGATGAGATAACTGAAGTTCTCTAGTAGCAGACATGATTTCTGTTTTATTTTTAAAATCTCCAAATAAAGTTTCACCTGCTTCAATAAATGCTTCCTTCACAACCGATCCATCTTCGAATGGTTTCTTGTGTTTCGCCAATATATGAGATACTTTAAATGACGCGATCGTAGCAGCTTTTGATTGTTTGGCTGGTCTTGTGAACATGCATTGTTCTTTTTTCAAACAAGATATCAAATTACGTACTTTTCGTTTTTCGGAAAATCCTTTTCATAGTTTTTCTGAACCGTTTTATGATGCCTCTCTAAGCTACCACGCTTAGGTATTGCAACTGACGCACGACAAATAAGACAAATGCACTTATCCTTTACCAGACAAAATAAAAATTATTCCTCCCAATCGTTATTAAAATGATACGTTTTAGATTTCTTCGCTGCACCCATTTTGTACTATTTAATAATAAAGTTTGTATCGACGTAGTATTGCCTTCAAGTTGCAATTAAGAATGACTCCAATTCCTGCAGGTGCAACATTTATATCGGCGTGAACGAAAGTCTCGAATGTTCCCGTCAAACGCGCCGCCCAAAATTTCTAGAAAAGCGGCAAGAACAAAAAACGCGGCTTTTCTTTGACAAGTACCGCGCGTTCCTTTGATTAAGCCGCCTTTTGCCACTAGCAGAGAGTTATTTTATTAAGCAATAAATTTTTGTAGATAAGTTAAGTACCTACTTTTTAAAAAAATGTTTCTTCTCGGGATCTACTCAAAAAGCACTCGCGATCGACCGTTTGAGCACCCCTGCTCTAAGGTTTATTCCTGGAGATTAAAATTAAATAAACAGGATGTTCAATGTCAATAAAAGTTTAGCCGTGTTAAATCGCGGCCAAATTACTGTGTGAAAACGTAACACTCAAACATCCACTATAATTAAAAACTTTTCCTTTCTTCTCTCATTATCAGAAACAATGTAGTTATAATGTTATGATTCTCATCGTTATTTAAAAAATATTTTCCCATAAAAGAATTTTTGTTTTAGTGATTGGCCTAAGCTGAATATCCCGTAAAGCTAATTGCTTTAATTGCCGTTTGAGTGCACATGAACGAAAACAAAGTACGCTAAGAGCATAGGATAATCGCCAAGGAAAGTGACGTCTCGGTTTAAATACTAAGTAATAAGTAACTTATTGAAGATTTTAAGTGAAGTATATTAAAACGATAACTAATATAATAAATAGATAATAAAACACTCAGTATGTTTTAAATTTTCACATATATTCACGACTTATGACGATTGTTTCGCTTACACTGTAGCTTCTTCAGACAAGAGGTACTTCTATTTAGATTAACAGAAATAAACTAAAATGATAATTTTTGGCCGTTTGCGTTATCCTAAATACAAAAAATAGTCAGTTGTGTGGCGTGCGGTCGTACCTATATTAAAAGTACAAGGAAGAAAGGAATTTCGTTCCAGCAGTGAGTGCATTTGTATTTTCGTAAGTAAAAAAATTAACTAGACACTTTTAAATCCGATTTAGGGGCAAAAATAATGGTTATTATAATGAAAATCATAATTCTTAAAGTGTTAAACAGTTAGGTTAGGACCCAAGTGGTATATAAAAAACGCAGTAGCGTAACACTTCATGTAATATTTTGTTAGGTCAAAACGTTTAAATTACCTTAATGTTTTAAAACGGAAAAAAAAGTTGGAGTTATGAGTTTCTAGGAACAATTTTATGGGACACAATAAGTTTTAATATCTAACTATTATATTCTCCTTTTTTTGGATCTGAACTGTGCTGAAGTGTAAACCGTTTGATTATATTTCTCAACAAATGTTATTTGTTTAAGAGACAGTAAAGGCTAACAAAAAAATATGAAATCCTCTTTTGGAGATTTTATTTCATGTTTTTTTTTGGGGAAAATAGAATATACTTATACCTATAGGTACATACATTTTTTTTTTAATTTCTATAAACACGTAAGATATTTTATTTTTTGCAAAAATATAGTATTTTTTTGTGTTTATTAATTTATTTATTTATTGCAGGTAACCAAAATCTAACCTTACATCGTTTAAGATATCCTAAAAATTCTAACAATAAAAATTTGGATTCTGTAAGCGTAAACTATTTTAACCAGACCTAACCTAAAATTATATATACATACATACATATATTTATAAATATATATATATATATATATATATATATATATATATATATATTATAGTATAACTCCACAAAATGAACATATTTTAGTTCATTCTTAGTCTAAGTAAGTTAAACAAATAACATTTGTTGATAAATATAATAAAACTGTTACCCCTTCAGCACAGTATCAGACCCAAAAAAAGGAGAATATAATGGTTAGATATTAAAACTTATTTTGTCCCATAAAATTTTTCCTAGAAACCCATAACTTACGCTATTGTGTTTTTTATATACTACTTGGTTCCTAACCTAATTGTTTGACATTTTAAGAAATATGATTTTAATTAGAACAACAATTATTTTTGCCTTTAAATCGGATTTAAAACTGTTTAGTTAATTTCTCACTTACGAAAATATAAATGCGCTCACCGGTAAAACGAAATTCCTTTCTTTCTTGTGCTTTTAATACGGGTTTAAATTAAAAATTTAAATTGTACTTTGGTTTATTAAGAGTCTATACAAACTAGGAAGTACTAAATAAAAATGAAGGCGTAGGAACTTCTGGTATCTATATTAATATTTTTCTAAAATATAATAAAGCATTTTAACCAATAAAATTTATTGGTACCGTATAATAGCAGTTCTATTTTAATTTGTTTTGTTTTTATTCGTACAATTAATATTAATTTTACTGAATTTTCTTCTTACCTAATGCGTCTTAGATGTTAATATTTCGTAAATAGGTATTTATCTAATGTGTTGTTCTGTATTAAATCTGAGTTAATTTAAATGAAATAATAATTCTTGTGTTTGTTTTTATTTAAAACGTAATTTAGACTGTACTAATAAAATTATTTATATTTAAATATTTATGACCCGTTGCGTCTTAGTTACTTAGGAAAAATATAATTTCCTAGTTCAACTAAAAATAACCAGTCTGCTTATGAAAGATAAATCATCAAATTTTATTTATTAAATTCAAGTAAATTAATAAAAAGAAAGCAGAAATACAAAAGGACAGTCGAAACGAAACAAACAAAGAAATGCCATGTACTTTACAGCTTATGAAAGCCTAATATAACTTTCATATGAGCTGCAAGTTTTTCAAAATATGCTCTCATATGGTTGCGTCGTTAAATTCTTAGTTGCAAATACTTCTTAGGAGCAAGCTTTAGATCAAATTATTGTAATTACTGGGCACGTGTCGCGACAGCTCATCATCCAGAATAAGTTCTCGCTATGTTAGTTTATTTTGCCCAGTCGGCAAAATTGCCACATTTGTTTAAAACTTTGCTAAGTCGCTATTTCAAACCCAATGTCAATTTTGAAGCATCAATAACAACAAATATTGAACTTAAACTCCCGAATACATATAAGGGTATTTATAAGAAAGGTTTATTATGTAAAAAGTAAAATTTAATAATATCTAAAGTGAGCTATTAAAGACATGAATTTTAATATTTCACCAGTTTTTTTTGTTAAATTGGCACCTGAGATAATGTATCACACTAATTGGCTTGTTTAATTTAGTCTATACCTTAATTATAATTATTTTTCAAAAGTATAAGTTTTCAAATTACATTCTAAATTTCAAAGTAAAAACTTTAACTTCGAGACCCGGATTGAAGACTTGTTTAGTCTAGATATCGGTCTCAGTAGTCTCGCTCTAGAAAAAGTAAACAAATTCATGGAAATGAAATTTTAATGGTTTTAATGTTCACATTTCTCTGTTTTCCCTAACCTGTTCTTTTTAATAGGACACCACAGCGTGTATAATATTGTTGCGAATATAGTCATAGTTCTGTATTTGTAAAGTTTTAGCTGAATTTATTTATTATTTTTTATTTTAATGAAGTAGACTTACCTTTTGGATTTGGATCCATGTAACGACTATGATAACGTCAAAAATCGATTGTGAGTGTACGACAATAGAAGTTATTCGAAATAGAACTGGAAGAAATACTTTCAGCATAACTGAGAAGCAATTAGAGTGGTAATAATTATCATTTGAATAGTACGAGTCGGCTCTCTTAGATAGGTAAAAGAGGCGATGCTATTAAATAATCTATCAAAAAAATAAATACTTATTAGTCTATATCCTCTTTTAGAGGATGTAAGACCTATTGATTCAAATCGCATAACATCGAAATCCATTAGCAGGAATGATTGCGATCTCTTGATTTATGAGTAAGCTATTTCTTACGAATCTTAGAGGTCAATGCACTTTTATTTACTTCATTTACTCGAAAAGGAAAAAGTTATGTGCAAAATCTCCAAATAACCATTTCTAAGAAAAGAAAATGTAAATATTTTTTTGTAATTTAATCAAATATTTTTATTTATTTCATTATCCAAGATCATCAGTTAAATCCTTAAGAATTCAATAATTAGGCTTGTTGTTTATTAAAATATTTTTTAGAGAAAATAGATCCGACTTAAAAAAATCGTTAAAAAAAATATTTTATTCATTCCTTTAATATGGACATTTTGAAGTCGACGCCCAAATCAGCCTCACCCGTCCCATTACAAAATATAGTTCATGTATTTTATATTACAATACATACAAACCAAATAGATAGCTAGCCTTATATCTTTTAAAACTTATGCCCGAATCACTTGCTCTCTGATGTGCAATTATTCTGCGATAACCTTCTAAGTTTGCTCGAGTCCCTTTCTGTAAAAAGCAAATTAATCTTATGTGGCGATTTCAATATTGACTTTTCCAGTGTGTGTGCTGCTCAGGAATGTCTTCAGTCCATCTTTGAGTCATTAGGAATTGCCATGCACGTCAACTCACCAACCAGAATTACTAAGACAAGTGCCAGTACTATAGATTACGTTGTGTCTTCTTTCGATCCTAGCTCCGTCGAATGTAATGTCTTAAGTCCAGGTTTCTCCGATCATGAAGCAATTTTCACAAAATTTTCAATTACATCCAAAGCCAAAAATTTCTCTAGACAAGTAGGCCGTATTTTTTCGGTTAGAAATTTCATTAATTTCAAACACCTATGTCAAATAACTGACTGGGACTCTCACACTTATGATGTCGACACTGAATTTTCTCGTTTTATAAAAACACTAACTAATATAGCTTCTGAATCTTTTCCTCTTAGGCCTATCAAAAATAAAAGAAGTAAACCCTGGTCCACTAAAGGTTTACGTATATCTTCTAAGAACATGCGGTCACTATCTCATTTAAAGAAATTTTCGGACAGTGTCTTTTTTCATAATTATGTAAAATCATACAGAAAAATTTATCATAAGACTATTAAAGCCGCCAAAGATATTTATTACAATAATAGACTTTCTAACGCCAAAAATGTAGCTAAAGAAACCTGGTCTATCGTAAATGATTTAAGAAACAAAACTCCTTTATCCAACACTATCCTTACCTCTCCTGAGGACCTAAACAATTATTTTGTAAATGTAGCCAAAGATTTGACTAAATCCGTATCTCAATCTAATGACCCAATTTCATATCTCTCTAATCATAGGGTAAACCTGCACAGTTTTTCTTTTCACCAGTAGTTTTATCATCGCAGTACAATTAATGATATCAAAAATAAATCTTCCTCGGGAATTGATGGGCTTACTTTAAAAATGTATTCAAGTTGCCGGAGTGCACTCTAGAGCATCTGACTGCTTTGATAAATATGTCTTTCCAAAATGGTACTTTTCCAAGCTGCCTTAAAACTGCAATAATCATACCTCTTTACAAAGGAGGTGTTTCAGAAGAAGCTTCGAACTATCGCCCAATTGCACTTCTCCCTACGCTATCTAAGATCATCGAAAGACTGGTTAAAAAAAGGCTTTTATCATTTCTGTCTAGATATGAAATACTTACAAAACATCAATTTGGATTTTTAAGTAACAAATGCACAAGCGATGCCATGTTTTCCCTTCTTAATAGAGTTTACTCCAGCCTAAACAACCATCACGCTACGGCTACAATTTTCTGTGATTTTTCCAAAGCTTTCGATTGTGTGAATCATAATATATTAACTAACAAGCTGCAGTACTATGGATTTAGAGGGGCTCCTCTCGATTGGTTTAAGTCATATCTTAGCAACAGAAATCAAGTTGTGAAAGTTGACAACAGGATGTCTTCTTGTAGGCCAATGGAATATGGAGTGCCTCAAGACCGGTACTAGGCCCTATCTTGTTTCTTCTGTTCATAAACGACATGGCTAATTTAAACATTAGTGGAAAAATATGTCTCTTTGCGGACGATACCAGCTTTACGTGGAGCCACCCAGATGTCACGAACCTACATAGGATTGTATCTAATGACCTAATCACCATTAAATCCTGGTGCGATTCTAATCTCCTATGTTTGAACATCTCTAAAACGAAAGTCTTGTCTTATAAAAACACGCTTTTGACCTTAATGGCACCACTATTGATGTCGTAAACTCTGTAAAATTTCTAGGGCTTCTTGTAGATGATTCTTTAAAAAACATATCGACGCTTTATCAAGGAAGTTGGGTTCTGCTTGCTTTGCGTTAAGATCTGTTTCCGAGGAGCTTAGCTTTTCTACCTCTAGAACTGTTTATTTTGCTCTTGTTGAGTCGCACCTCAGATATGCTATTCCATTCTGGGGTACATGTTGTGCGACTCAATTTGATCGAATTTTTATACTACAAAAAGAGCTGTTCGTTACCTACTGAGACTTAACAGTAGAACTCACTGCCGAGATTTCTTTAAAAGATATAAAATACTAACCCTTCCTTGCTTATTCATTTTGGAATCGGTTTGCTTAATTCGTAAACATGCACCTGCTCTATTAGAGAGACCTTCTCACAACTACCCTCTCAGAAACACTGAGCACGATCTCTATCTTCCAACCCCACACTCAGAGTTAATTAAAAGATCAGCATCAAATCCATAATATCTCTGACTTCATTTCGCAAGGCTTTGAAATCATTCTTACTGGAAAGCGCCTTCTACACCGTGAACGAGTTTTACAACACATAAATTTATCCTTATGAACCCCTAGTGTGATAGTTGCCATTACCAACCATTTTTACCGAATTTTGTATATGTATTTTTTTAATTGTTTCGTACTTTTTTATTTTTTACTTTGCTTTTTTATTTTTTTTACATTATATTTATGAAAATGTTTATAACATAGTACGACTGACAAAGTACATTTCTAATGTACTTCTTTTAGGATTCTATTATATTAATATTCTAAATTCTTGATTTAAATATTATTTTTCTATAATATTTATGATGTGTTTTTGTTTTGTTTTGTTTGCTAATTTTGATGTTTGTAAACTATTTTTTTTTACAACAGCTTTGTCCACAAAATTGTAAAATTTTTTTGACAATAAAGCATTTATTTATTTATTTATTATATTTATCTCAAGGCCTTTTTGTGGAACTACGCAAGCGCAAGCTGTTACTTCCATCCAATCGCTGAGCCCAAAGTCAAATGGCAATATTGACTTCCTATAGGACATTTATAAACAGACAATAATGGCCTTGCAACTGTTGGCTATGTTAGTGTATGAAAATTGTATTGTCGGACGTGTTATAGAAGATACACTTAGGTAAACTAAATGTAAACTATAAAACAACTCCAACCCCAGCAGCGACCAAATTTACTCGGTAGTTCGACTTCAAAATAGTGACTTTGACAATCATATTAAAATTTGTATTAGGTTAGTAAATTTAAGGTTACCCGTTACGTCAATGTATATTTTTTTCAATTCAATTCAATTTATTTGTGCAGTAAATACAATTTTTTACACAAGTCCTAAAAATGCATATTAAATGTTAATAAATAATAAAATTGGTATACATAAATAGCTAAGAATTTTTCAATAAAACTACATAAAAACGAAACATCACATTCTAAAAATTTAAAAAAGGAAATCTTGTATATTGTCACTAAGATCACAGCTATTTCCATCAAGACAGCAACAAGTCCCCTCAAGGTGAATGCAGCCTAAATCGTTTTATCTGTGTTCAGGGAAAGCTTGTTACACACAAACCATTCCCGAAGATTTTTAAGGCTTTCATTTGTTTTATCTACCAATCTGTTATAGTCTTGGTCACTGTTTAAGAGTGCGGTATCATCTGCAAACAGGCTCAGTTTAGATTCCGGGACAACCGAATTTATATCATTAGTATAAATTAAGAATAACAGTGGCGCCAAAAGAGATCCCTGTGATACACCTAGCTCCACTTCTGCAGTCTCAAAGTATCCCTCAAAATATGTATTCGACAGGTCGCAAAACATTATTTGCTTGTAATGTTCCCTCTCGAATGATTCAATGACATCCTCCAGGAGACCCAAAATTGCTTGGGTTGTAGAGATTGGTCCACTTTTCCCACTCAAGTATATCCCTCAAAATATGTAATGACAGGTCGCAAAAGTAGGTTATTTTACTATTAAAATTAGATTTATTTATTTATATATATAATTACAGATTAGTCATTAATTGGACACCGACTTCAAAATGACTATATTTAATTATTTACTTTTTAGCGTTATTTCTTTTTAAATATATTATCTCTCATATTTTAGTGATTTTTTGCAAGTTACATTTGTAGTATATGTATATCCAATTGTATATAACATAATATAAAAAGTGACGAATAGAGAAGTAAACGATACTATTAAAATTAGATTTTATAATATTATTATTTATATATACATAAGAAAAAGAAACAAAATAATTTAAATTAATATCAAAGCTTTTTACTTAGTTAATTTTTGTATAGTGTCCTTTAATAAAAATTACTGTCACATATTTCTTTTCCCACCAACTGTATATACATCAAAAATATAATGAGGGTAGTAGGTTAATAATGTTTTATTCATACCGAATGTTCATTTTTCGAAAATGTCAATCTTTGTTTGTAATATTTTGTAAAATACTAGACTAGACTTTGAGGTTGCATATTTTCATGGTCACCCTATATGCATAAAATTACACAACGGAATAGCAAAAGAGATATCCTTTAGCAAATGGAATTGTATGTCTATTACATACCTCATTGCTTTAGTTAAAAAAGTGTATTAAAAAAAATGTAAATTTAATTATAAAACTCGCTGCCTTTATCGCCCTAATACCTGTGTTTTTTTTATTTTATTATTACAAAAAAACCGGTGATCGGATTTCAGATCAAAATATATGGTACCACCAGAGAAATATCCTCTACAATTTGGCATTTGACTCATCAAAATCGGCCAAGCCGTTGAGATAATATGCGCGAACAAACATGAAAAAAAATACATACAAGTCGAATTGAGAACCTCCTCCTTTTTTGAAGTCGGAGAAAAAGTTGCAATATTTTTAAAATATTATTGAAGTATTGCATTCAAATTATTGAAGGTTATTTATAGTTAAAAGTCACAAAACGAACTTTAAGCTGCAACAATATAGAGGGAAGGTTTCCAGGCAGAAGAACGAGGGGAACATTTGAGTCAGTATCAACACATACGAGAAACAGGAAACGTAATTGGAGCAAACTAGTTTTATTCAATTTTTACTTCTGGGATCATATAAAGACATTAGTGCACTATGTTAATAAAATAATTGTTGGTTAAAACGATCTTCAGGATCGCATCTATTGTGTGTCGTGCGAAATTACAAACACTGTGTTTGATATTTTCAGTTTTTATTTATTCAAAAGTATTGGTTTCTTGGCTTTAAAGATTACTAGAATCGATCCCAAAAAAACAATAATAATTATTAAAAGCTTTTTTAGAATAACTGGATGGCAAAAATTTAATCTAATTTCTAAATCAAATGCAATGATCTGCTCTAACTAGCCCTTAAAATAATAAGTGCTCAAATAGTTTAATAACAAGGTTGCTGTCTCTTTAAAAAAATCGTAAATTTTAAAACAGCGAATAGGTCCAAGGGCCTTGAGTGTTGCCCTCTTGTCATACAAGTACTTTTCCTCTACTTTTACCTAAAATATTTAATGCCATACCTACAGAGATGCTTATAAGAGAAAAAAATTAAATATGGAATTTGTAAGGTTATTACATACAAATTCATTGACAAATTAGGTTTTTTAAATGAAATACAGTGTATGTATATTTTGCATTGATTTCAAATGTTTTACTCACTTCATTCCAAAAATATATAGTTTGTCCACATGCTTACAAAATTTTTTTTTATTTAAATAGGAGTATATTTTTTTGTATTTTCTGGCATGTAACCTAAAGTCAATTGTAAAAAGATCATAATCATTAAATATTTTATAAATTATATTTATACATTTTCGAAATATTGAAAATTTGCCCTGTCTAATGTTTTTTACTCTTTATCAAAATGGCGCAAATGTGCGCAAGTTTTTATTTTTTTTTTGTCTCAATAATGGATATACTTATTTTAACATCAGCAGCCTTCGGTAAAAGCGAAAACTCCGATTGAAAATAAAATAATTTTTATATGTACTTTCCTCCAAATAAAAAACCTAACTATTTATTGCTTAATAAAAGTCAAAGGTTAATTTCAGCATCATTAATAAGACTCTCGAGATTTCCAAAAAGTTATAATATAACTAAACTGTTTACAGAAACTTGTGCGAAAATTGATGTGCAACTAACACTATGCCTAGTTTGGAAAATATCGTAGTGCAATATTTGAGAGTCATTTTAGGTACCATAAATTGAAATAAAAAATTAACAGCTAATCTACCGATAAACAATTTTATTTTAATATGTAAAAACCTCAACAGTTTTTTTGAAATTACGAGTTTTGTCAAAACGATTTTTGCGATATTCTTGTACGGAGGGTTCTCATTATACGCCAGTTTGACGTTTTTACACAAATATAGCTAATTTTATAAAAATTGATCCAGGAATTTAGCATGTAGGTGGTAAAACCATTTACACTTCCGTACATAAATGCATATCTAACTGCAAAATAATACCTACACATATCTACAGCGCACATTAAAAAAATATTAAAATACTCTAATGATTTAAAATGTTTAGTTTCCAGAAATCGCTTATATGTATAGTTATTCCATCTTACCTATTCCACAGGTTTATACCTGAAAAAAGAAAAACATCATTAATACAATCGTTGTGAAATAAATACATAATCAAATTAAAACTACATTTGGTAATTATAGAGCTTCTAATAATCAAAAATGTGAAAGCGCCATTTTCTCGAAAACAGTTGAATTAGATATAGGAAATGTCACACAAAAAGTGTTTAGAATATTCAGGACAATGCCAAAATGTAATAATATTCATGGTATTTTATTTAGAAAACGAATGTTGTCACCCATTTAATATAGAACCGGCAACACCGCGCAATTTAAATTATTTTAAAAAGAGAGATTATGTTCATTTATAGCCAGAGCCAAATTTTCAAAGTTCAGGTTTTCCAGATATTTCTAATAGGCCACTGAGTTTGGGGCACCCTGTATATACGTATAATAAAAATCGGTAAATTCATTCAAAATAAGACCAGGGGGTTTTTCAAAATAGAAGTCCTTATTTAGTGTTTGACGAAAGCTCCATATTAGGGTCTATTTACACATCAGCGACGTATCAGTGTCAACACAATTGGTGATATACAGAGTCGCTGATGTGTATAAAAACGGTGGAATATTTCTAAAAGTAAACGAGTTGGCAAAAAATGTCAAATAGAACAGTTTAAGGGTTTTCAGAAATTTTTTGAAGAACAAAGGAACTTATAAAAACTTATTTGCATTTGTTAAAATGTGTTACTCTTTATATTATATATACACCAGGTGAATTGATTATAAATATACCAGATTTAATACCATTTTTTTAAAAATACTTGAGAAATTTGATAAAACCCCTGCCATAGGAGGCAATGTATTGACTTCTCTATGTGGCAGAATGTTTTCCGTCTCCCTTCACCACACTTTTAAAAACCCTAAAACTTTTGAAATCGAGGTTTCTTTCTAGCTAGTGAAAATTTGGAAATAATCGACCTATATAGGTATACTAGCGACCCAGTGGCGTATCTACAAATAGCTTCTGGGGGGGGGGAGGGGTTGAGTCGACAAAATTTTCAACAACCAAAAAGAAAAAAAAATCTTGAATAAACTTGAAACTAGGATTCCAAAATTAAATGGGTAGATAGTATAAATAGCCGGTGGCACACTTTTAGCAACTTCTTTTGAATAAAAGAAAGCAAACAATACGGTTTTAAATTATCTCTTCTTACTGAGGAAGCAATCTATAATAGCAAACATGTAACCCAGACATTTTTTGCCACTTTAGTAGGCTAACTCGATTTAATAATGTCACAACGCCACACTCTATATGTCTAATTGACCAGATTAAATTATCGTAGGATGCAGTTATAGGAAAACCGTGCGCACACATACAGATATCAGCATCGAATAGCTGTCGTGGGTCAAACAAACAACTTTTTCTTGAACCCATAGTCCGACTTTCCATAACATAAATCGGCGTGTTGTTATATTTACCACCAGGACCGGCGTACATTCCGCCTGCCCAGGGCGGCATGCAGAAGGGGGGCTAGATATCTCTTTCATGAACAAAAAATCATTTTTTCCTATTAGTAATTTGGCGATTACTGTTTCATCGATTAAACGATGTGCAACTCTTAAGTAACATGGTGGGGTCAGATTTGACCCTACAGATTTTGAATTAAAGTTTTCACTACTATATATATATATATATATATATATATATATATATATATATATATATATATATATATATATATATATGGCGGTATATGCGGCTTCGTCTAATCTTCAATAGGTTAGCAATTTATCGGCTCTCCAAATCACGCTTAGCTACTGTCTGTTTTTGCAAGTGTTTTTTGTGTTTTGGGTCAAATTTGATCCTTTCCTGGTATAAGCGTGAATATAATTAATTAAAAATGGCAAGTTTTTATAAAAGACTAAAAGAGGAACTTTTTAGGTTATAAAAACTTTAGTTCGTGAACTTGACACACTAAAAACTATTACAATAAAATGTTAAAATAGGACGTTACAATTTTTAAAACTCCAGTTTGAAATTAATGTTAAAATCATGTTAAAATACATTGGTATACGCACCTTGGAAACAAAAATAACTCACTGCATTATAATAGCAATGATGTTTCAGTTGTGACTTGTGGAAACTAAATAAATACTACCGATGTGTTTTTTTTGTTTTTGGCCGAGAGCGATTATTTAGATTAACAATGTTTACATTATTTATATTGGTGTAAAATCAAGTTGATATTATAGAAATTATATTTATGATGGTGTAGTATAAAGTATATAGGCATTATATTATAATATGTAAAATACTAAATTAAAAAATTAAAATATCAAACCGTGGTAAATCTGACTCAGTTTCTTGACATCTTGTTTATCATTTACGGAATGTTTTTCTTTTTTGATCACATCTCCTGGTGATAATTTTGAATAAAGACACTAACTTTTATCAAGTGTGCCATAGATATCCATGCTGGATATTAAGTAGGATTTTCAATTCTGACAGTTGGTTGATCAAGATTACTTACGTTGGATCTATATATGCGTCATGTCACATAAAGTCTGCCCAGCCTATCTCTGTTGATGAAAAGGATGCACGCCTATACGCCTAACGCTTGGAACAGCATTTTTTATACAGTTTTCTACTGCCCCTCTTCAGATATCGTCAACAAATTTAGGCGTGCAAATCTGTATCTTTGGCTAACAAAAATGTAACTTCAACTAACTTCAATAACGCTGTAAAATGTAAAAGCACAATATTCGAGCTCACTGTAGTTGTTCAAGGCGCATTCCTCCTTGTTCACGACACATTTCCGCTCGTTGAATTGCTTCTCTCAACACGTTTTGCGTGTAATACTTCTAAATACACCTACAATCCTTTCTTCTAAGATGTTAAGAGTGGCTGGGGCTGTTACATAGACTCTTTCTTTAACATATCCTCAAATAAAGAAACCGAGAACAGTGAGATCCGGTAAACGGGCGGGCGACCGTATTGGACCATTGGTTGCAATAACTTTATTATTAAAATGTTCAATTAAATAATTAAGAACTTCTCTGGTATTGTGAGGCGGGGCTCCATCTTGCTGGAAGTAAATTCGGAGTAAAGCTTCTAAAGGTAGATCATTAAGATGTTGCTCAATTTCATTTTGCAGAAAGCCTAAGTACCTAACTCGTGTTAATTAGCCCAATTATTCTGTTACCAACAACACCAGCCCAGACATTGACCAAACCTTTCTTAAAAATTTCCTACTCTGATTTCATGTTGATTTTATTGGGCCTAGTAATGAGTGTTTTGCTTGTTAAACATATCCTTATTATTAAATCTTGATTCGTCAGAAAATACAAAAAAATTTGGTCAATTCTACATTTTGAAGCAACCAATCACAAAACAATACCCGTCTATTGCCATCATCAGGATACAAATGTTTGTGTAACTGGTACTTAAAAGCTCGATATCCGTGTTTCTTTAGTATTTTTCTAGCTGATTCTTGACTTAAACCCAGTTCGTGTTTAATTTTTATTAAAGAAACAGTTTCATCAACTTCAACCATAGCAAGAACGTTAATCTTCATTTCGTCATTTATAATAAATCTGCCTTTCGCCACTTGATTTACTTCTTGATGCCTAAAACGATTCTCGAGATATGGAAAATACTGATGGACTGGATGTTGCCGGTCGGGGTATTTCTGAGCATACAACTCAGCAGCATTCCTTGAATTTTTATGACATTCTCAAAATATTAATAACATATCGACTTTTTTACGTTGAGTATACATTATTTTGACTTTTGAAAACAAAAATAATACTGAAAATCAAGAAAAATAAGGAAATCTTATGTCTACTCAGAAAGAATAGGTAAGTGTCACTGTCAAAATAAAAAATCCTACTTAATATCCAGCATGGCTATTTATGGCACACTTGATAAAAGTAAATAATTGATTATCGAGTATTTTTCTTAGTA
Source organism: Kuschelorhynchus macadamiae (assembly GCA_030620095.1). Classification (NCBI taxonomy): domain Eukaryota; kingdom Metazoa; phylum Arthropoda; class Insecta; order Coleoptera; family Curculionidae; genus Kuschelorhynchus; species Kuschelorhynchus macadamiae. Next base: position 426,029 of record JAUTXW010004259.1, read on the forward strand.
ATATTTAATCTTTGAGCTTATTTTTAATCCAATCGCAAAAAAGTTAGTACCGCTAGAATCGCAGAAAAATCCTCTTTTCAAAAAGTGATAGTCTAAGAAGGGTCGCCTTTGGAAAAAATAGTTAGACACAAAAATTTGATTTTATCAACTTCTCTTGTTCCTTACTATCAGACTAATCACTAAAACTTAGCGATTGTATTATTCTTTCATCATTTCAGGTCCTTAGAATAATTTGCGTCCGGTCATGGCTACCTAGATGCAATTTTAAAAATGGTTATAAAAAATCAAGTAGGTGTAAAAAGTTTTTAAAATGTCACATTTTGATTCAGAATTGTCTCAGGAATCCAAAAATGTAAAAATATACAGAGTGTTCCATTTTACCGTATCGTATCCAATACCTACGAGCGCCCAATGTTCGTAAGTTTAGTTCTGTGCCATGTTAAAAAAGTGCTGTAATAGAAAAAATAAATTATTTAAATCCTGTCAGTATTTATCGATAAGAAACGCGTACCTTTTTTGCTATAGGAACATGAATACATATAGTCTATATTTTAATCTGTTACGGTTGTAACGCTCTGACAGAGACAACGTCCTATTCATGATATGAATATGCTCATATTTGTTTAGCTCTTTGTAATTTTTATTGTAATAAAACTGAGAGGTTTAGTAACTTTTAATAAATTAGGTTAAGAATGTTCTTGTGATCATTTTGATTTTTGGTATAAATGTGACATTTTTAAATTTAACATTGAAGGGGAAATAAAATAAAATGTTATGTTTTTGTTTTTGTAATTAAGCCCACCACTGGTCTGACCGAAGTGATCTATATACTACAGTTTTCAATGCGAATTCCGTTGTACATTTTAAGACTTCTGAACCGCAAAAATTTGCTAAAAACAAAAGTAAACAAATGACACTTTGTATCATTTAATATTTTTGTTAGCTCTTAAAATCATGGACATTACAAAAAATTCTACTGATTGCCAATATTATAAGTTTAATTATATTTTAAACTAATAAAATTCAAATGGCTTTTTCTTCGCTATAAATTCAATTTCTTAACATTTTGCGATAGTTTTAGTTCTCGGTGTATTAACAATTTATGAAATACATAAAATAAGTAAGAATAGCTGCATAATTTATTAGCATTAAATTATTATTAAGCGAACAACTGGATTTATATCAAAGTGGTATGGGAGTGAATGTAAATAACTGATTTAGATCCAATAGTTTAAGAAGTATTCGAACTTATAATATTGAAAATTTAGAAATTTATTTTCGTTCATATGTTCTCTATAATTACATAGTTTAATTGAGAATTTACTCAACAATATTTCCTTGTTTTAATTTATTTTGTTCCAATTTGAAAATGTGATACAATATATTTCCAAGGATATTATTTTACATTCACTAATATTTTACCAATGTTAAATTGCTAGACCAATTCAAAATAGGTTGAACCACAGTGAAAATAAGATATTATCTACCTTTTTTAGTTGAGAATGGAGATAAGACATTTTCAAAAATTTAAATATCCCGCCAGTATACAAGGTGTCCCAGAATATGTGGGCAATCTCTGATATATAAATAGAACAAGCAAAAATAATGTTAGTTTATCATATAAATGTTTCTCCTAAACTGCTCACCAACTGAGATATTCGTTCTTAAAATAGGGATCTGGAAAACAACTTTTACATATAATTTTGGTATCGTTTGACGGAACTTCATAATATATGAGTGATTGATATAATAGCTTAAGTTACTTAAGAAAATTTTAAGAGTCAAAGGTAGCGGAATGGGGGGGGAGGCGGTCGAGAAGAAACTACTTTTAAATTTCTTTACTACACAATATTTATCTACGTAAAGATATTTCACTAAAAACATCTTTTTTTCTCGCTCAGATATTTTAAAAAATTTTAAAAAGGTCCTTGTTATCAATTTTCAAAAACTGACTCATCGAAAAAAACAAGATCATGAAATATGTGATAAGTGCATTTTTGTCAGATTCTGACATTATTCAATGTCAACCGGAAGTTACTGGACTTTACCGACAATGCAAATTTTCAGGTAAATCAGTTTAAGTTAGTAACTCGAAAACGAGTCAATTTTTGGAAATTGATGAGGAGGACCTTGTATCTTTAAAAATGTCTGACTCTTTTTTTTTCTATTTTCCTAATTTAAGCTATTACATCAGTTACCCAAATATTATGAAGCTATGTCAAACGATACCAAAATTATTTGGAAAACTTGTTTTCCAAATTCCTATTTTACGAACGAATATCTCAGTTGATGAGCAGTTTAGATGAAAATTTTATATGCCAAACTAACATTATTTTAGCTTGTTCTATATATATATATATATATATATATATATATATATATATATATATATATATATATATATATATATATATATATATATATATATATATATATATATATATCAGATATTGTCCACCTATTCTGGGACACTCTGTATATTAAAATATTTCTGGTAGTCACCTGTTGCGCTATTACTGTTGTTATTCCTACTTTTAACCGAGGATTCCTGTCTCTCTTTTCTTTCACTATAGTTAAAACCGGCGTTTTCAAAATCAATATTATGGAATTTCTTTTTTTTTTGTGGAAATGATGACGAAAATAAGAGCAAATAAGGCTGCAAAAGTTGCACAAAGCGGCGAATAAATAAGCGCCGGCTCTGTCTACACGGTTTTTCTCCGAACTATTCTGTTTGTGTATCGCACTCATTTGCACTTTTTATTCTTTATTTAAGTGCCCGATAAATATTACAACCTGACAACGGCGGTATTGTAATGGAAGCTATTAACCCAATATCGGCTGAGTTATGTAAAAGTGCTTTATTTTACTGCCGTTTGGGTTCTATCGTTCCACATTTGATATTAATCAAGTAGTTTGTCTTTTTTTGTTTAATTCGATTACTGCTTTCCTTTTTATGACGCTAATAGGAAAAGGGGGACTGTTGAAAACCAATATGAGAGATTTAGGCGTGTAAAGAATATACAAGGCGCTACAACCATGCTTTATTGTTGTCCAATCTAACTAAAATACATGAAAAACCTGTTCATAATGGCGTTTGTAAATTAATAAAAGAGCACTATTGGCTGACTGATTTAAGGGTTTGAAAGAGGCAATAGAGATTATTTTAAATCAGTAGACCAATAAGTCAATTTTTATTATGTGATCTAGCCTGGGCGTTTGACTGTCTAGACGATAGGAATTTGAACTAGTTTAAAATAAATATATAGGGTGGGCTAACAAAAACTTTACACCCCGATTTACCTGCTTTAAAATGAAAATCTGGAAAAACGCTCAGACCCGTCGACTATTATTCAGCTTCTTTCATCCCTGGGAGAGAACTACCGCCGAAATTTAAATAGAGGAGAGTGGTCGTGCCACACCTCTTTTTAATGGTATAATCGAGTTCTTTATGACCCTATAATTTCACCTTATTATTTTCAACTTCATCGAAATGACAGCTTGTTAAAATTTGTTGGAGATTTGAACGCCTGGATACAAATTAGACATCGGTTTTTACGTTTTTGTGAAAAAAAATCGAAGAACTCTTGCAACCGTCAATTTCTAATTCGAGGTGGAACAACTTGTCTACTTTTTTCATCCACGTAACTTCAACCCCCTAACGAGGGGAAGCACAACCCCCTGATTTTGAATAGGTGTGAGGGGTGTTGCGATATCTTATTTTGAAGATCGTATTGAATAGTATGTGACACCTTCCCGTCAAAATTTTCATCGATAACGAAATGAAAGCTAAAACAGTGAAAGGAGCAATGTAGAATTTACCTCAATGGAATATTCTTATCAGACTGGCATTTGAAAAGTATTTATTTATTTGTTAATTTTTTTCAAAAAATAATTTGTATATGCACCATGTGTTCGATTTACCTCAGCACATCGTGACTGTGCGCGAGTAACAGTAGCTTTATTTAACGAAAGCCATCCTGAAATAAAAGTATCCGAAAAGTTTTGGAACTGGTTGCCAACTTTGACGCTACTGGTTCAGTCGGAAATAAAAAGAGGGTGCATGAAAGAGACGAAACGAAGGAAGTGGCTGTTTAAGGTCATGCAGCAAAGGATCCGATCCTTCTTCCTTTGTATCTGGTGTATCACGCTCAACAATCATTAGAATCCTTAAACACGATTGGTTCAGGAATGGAACGAGAATGATTTCGATCGCCGACACCAGTTCTGTGAAGTGGTCAGTGAAATTATTAACAATAATCTTATTGTAAAACATATAAGCTTGTTCTGCATTTTCTAATATACCCTTTCGTAGAACAAATATGGGACGCAGCACTTCATTGACCTGATTCCAAATTATTTATATATTTAAAACACTAAGTCAGATTTTTCAGCAAGTTTGTTAAATCTAGAAAATAGGCGGAATTTACTTAAAATCCCCATACTTAGTGCAAAAAAAAAGAAAATAAAAAATCTTTAGATAAACCATAAATTTAACTGAAAAATACATACAAATTACTTCCTAAATAAACACTAGAATCAAAATCAGATACTTTTGACAGTCCCTTAACTTTCATAACCCACTGTATACTTAAAGCCCCATAAACCACCACAAAAGTGGAATTGAAAATCATCTGTAAAAAACAGAACTTTGTGTCAACTGACTGAATCTTGGTTTAGAAAACAGTAAAAAGGTCGGCACCTAAACTGACAGGAACTGCTCCTCGTTGGCTGAAATGCATTGCGTCGTCATAGACGCACCCTGAACCTTTAATTAATAAATACTTCAAAGGTGTCGCCTAGAGTTCTACTTTATGTATGTAATTGTAAAAATAATTACATTACCGTCTAAATAGGATAATAGTACCTTCTATATAAATGTCTAAAACTTAAACTAACTTATCAGCGTTCTGGTTCAAAAAGACCATGGCGAAAAAAAAAGAAAATCAAAGAAAAACCCTCTCAGCCAATCTTTTCCGAGGAAAACAATGCTTTCCAAAAAAAAACATGGAATTTTTGAAACGCCTTCTATTATAAAATATTCTATTGTATTGTTAACATAGTAAGTAGACTATATACGAAATACTCATGTTTAGCATTTGTCATGAAAAAAAAACACATTAAGAATTTATATCTCTGTTCTATTGTATAGTCTATTCCGTTACAGTAGTAGCTTTTGACTGGTCATATGGTATTGCTGATATTGTTATTATTATTATTATGAGCCAATAATTTATAAATGAATAAAATAGATGTTTTGTGGAATATAGTTCAATAGGGTTCTAAATTATAAATAAATAAATAAATATATCTAGATATGTATAGATTGTATTGTAAAAACGCGAAATTAAAATTTAAAAATCTACGTAGATAAATGTGGCTATTGAGAGAAATCTATAGAGGGTTTCTTTAATCATATATGTATCTGTTAATCTGTTTGCTTGTCTGTGGCTATAGATTAATAATTAAAACACAATTTTACCTAATAGAGAATCAACAGATCAAAATTATTACCACTAGAATTGTACTTTGTGTCCTTAAAAACTTGAAAACCATATGAAATACGATATGTCGGTAATATCGTTCTTTCGATTTTACCCTCTCCCCCACCACACAGCACAATTACGCCTCAAATGTTTTGTGTCCAGAATAAAATCTTTAAATATTGTCATCTTTAATTAAAATGTGTAATTATCTACCAAAATAACCCGAATAGATATATTTTAAATTTGACCTCCTCCCCCTCCCCTAAGGTGGTGATGTAGTTATTTACTTTCTTTGGTTATTTACACATGTATCAAATTTTAGGGCAAAATATTAAAACGTTATGAATTTATCACGGAAATTCTCTTGCGGAAAAAGAATAAAATGGGACCATTTCGGAGATTTATTTTATTATTTAGTATGCCTGGTATACGATGATGACCATGACTCAAGGTAGCGCTTGAGTCAAGTCATAAGTACTTTTTGAAAAATTGCTCTAAATTGTTCTTTGTACGTATAATCGCTCTACATGTGCATAATCAACATTACAGATTGTCAACAATTAAAATTATAAGTAAAATTGTTCACGTCCCTAAAACCATATAAAACTCGACCCTCTTCTTTCCTTGTACATTCCCCTCATATACTTAACTTATTGACATAAGAAATTTGTTGTGCTGATAATAAAGTTATTTAATAGTTCCAGGAACCAATAAGATTTATAATAACCAAAATCGATTTACAAGAAATTGAATTCCCCCTCCGTAGTTCCGGGGAAAATTAGGCAAAAATACTTATAGTCTGTTTCAGAAATGCATATAGTAATGAAACCTCATTAGGTATGCAAAAAAACTACAGGGTGACCCACCAATAATTTATGCCACTTCCAAACTTTGGCCTTGATCTTATTGGAAAATTCTTTCTTTTCATCAAGTGCACGTAGTACCACCCGGTTTATCAAAGGAATACTGTCATCTTGTCCAAGCTCGATCAAAATTGTATCTAGAGTGAGTATTTCTTTTTTAAATAAAAACAGGGAACTTTTCTTCGAATTGCACATTTGGTGTCTTCATCAAGGACTTTTGCTGGCCTTCCTGGAATTTTCTTGGGAAGTTACACTTGACTTGCTATCTTTCTCTCCCGCAATTGAAAACGGTGCACTTTCCAATTCCAGTCATTGGGGTACATCGTTTAACAATTTATTGTACAGTAAAACTACGATAATCGTGTACATTTAAAATAGTAACTTTTTCTCTCACTGTAAGTAACAGGAAATACTAACATGCTTAAAACACAATTAAGAAGTATTTATAACTTGCCTCCATTAAGTACTAACCTATCATGTATGTAATTTATAGAGTAATAAAACCTCAGCAGGTATGCAAAAGGACAGGTTTAAAGAACAGGGATTTAAAAGGATCTTTATTATTATTTTTATAAACAAAGTTTGCCTACACGTATGGACAACCCCGAAATTCAGCCAGAACTCCCAATTTCATTAAAGTGCGGGACACGAAAGAAAACCGGGCGGAGTCAATCGGTTTAGGAAGGTGGGCCAAGAAATCTCTTTAAACCTTTGGTGTCCTATCGTTCTTTAAATAATATGGCACTCCTTTTTGACTATACGCACTTCAGATAATTAAAAAATGTAACTATGCTTAATGAACCTTTATCTATATTTGTCTGTTTTCTTTCGTGTTGGAAAAACGGCGAACTTTCGAATTTTAAAATGTTTTAATTTTGATTTTTCTTGATCGATTTACCTATAAATATATTTTTTCTTGAGTTCTGTCATTAACGATTCCCGGGCTACTGCCTACGTCCACTATTATTAGAGTATAGTGATACACGATTTACAAGTCCAGATTTTACAAGGGCAACCAGCATCAGACCCAGTGAACGAGATTTATCAAAATTTTAATTTATGCAGTTCGACTTTGGGCTACTCGGGTATGCCAAAAGTGGCCGTCTGTCACCGTTTGTCATATTACTTTATACAGGGGCCGTCATTGTGAAGTACTACACAGGTCGTTTCCTAATTGCGTGCTGATGTTAAAGAGGGTGTTTTTATGTCCTAAAAGTCTTTACTTTTGAGATACAGGATGGTAAAGTTTAAAAAGAAAACATTTTTTATCCCAATTCTGATGCTATTGTAGATAACTGCATGAAATTTGATACACGTATTCTATGCATTAAGGAGCGTACGCATTTACCCAGGTTAATTACATATGCACGCCACTGGTAGAAAATTCAAAAATTGATTGTTAATAAAAAATGCTCTTTTATGCATAAAAGACATGAATCACATTTCACACAGTTATTTATCTATAATATCATCATCATCATGTTTTTTTTTAAAACCCTGTATCTCCAAAGTTAAGACTTTTAGGTTCATATTAAACTTTTTTCTTAAAAAGATCCAAGAATCACCCCTTTAACATTAGCACGCAATTAGAAAACGCTCTGTATAGTACTTCACAATGACGCCCCCTGTATAGAGTAATATGACAGACGGAGACAAACAGTCACTTTTGGTATACCCGAATAGCCCAAAGTCGAACTGCATAAGTTAAAATTTTGTTGTCTTGTTCACTTGTTGGAATCAGTGCTGGCTCCCCTACTATAACTACGTTGATGTATTAATTTTGGAAAAATATGAGTTCTGTAGTTTTTCAAATATTAATTGCAATATAAGATATTTTTTGACACCCGGTATTGAACAGAAAATTAATTATTTTGAAGCAGTTTATTGACAGCTACTTAATGAACAATTTTACAAAATATATGACAAAAAACTAAGCCATTTTTGAGGTTGACGGCTGTGATTGTAATGGTTCGATTCCTTCTAAATCGTTGTCTTCCTTTAAAAATGATGAGGTTTCGTCGTCACTACTTGAAGATCCCAGTGTAATAACTAAATCATCAATAACCGTTTCAATTTTGCCATCTACTTCCCAGTAGTTATCTTCAATAGAACGAACATATTTAACATACGATTTCCAATTTTCAGCCGATATTGAGTTAATCGCTTCTAATGTTATTTTATTTATATCTTTAATTGAAAGTTCATCGGTGTTGCGCTCTCGAATATATTTTTTTACTCCGGCCCATGCAAGTTCAATAGGGTTGAGGTCGCACATGTATGGAGGCAGCCTTAAAGGTGTGACCGAGGTTACATAAGAGACCGTCAATTTTATACTTTTTTCTCTAGGCTTGTTGGCTGATATTACTTCATATAATTGATATTTTCTCTATGTTGGGTCACATACAAGATTGTTCGATTTAAGCCACGATATCATATGAGCTTTTGTAGAGTATTTAGTTGGCACTTTATCTTCTACGTGAGAATGATAAGACGCATTATCCATTACCACGACTGATTTGGGAGGAATGTCCATGATAGTCTCCAGTTGTTAGTCTCGAGCGAAAAACTAAAGCAGCACCTGAAACAAATCCGGCTTCTGAACCAGCATGAACTATAATAAAGCGACTACTAGAGTGGATTCCCTGAACAACACCTGTAACACTTTCACTTTGCCAGCATTTGTTCACTGTCATATCATTATCTACCCAGGTTTCGTCTAGATACACAATTTTCGTTTATTTTGGCACTTGCGCCAAACAAATCCATTTATTCGTAAAAGCCGATTTAAGGTTTTATACTCGTACAGAAAATCTATTTTGTTCTTTACAGCACGAAGTAGGGGTTTGCAGGTCGGAACCTTCTTCAAGTTTATATAAAAATCCTCTATTGTTCGTCGAATTACTTGAAAATCACCATCGTCAATTTTATCTGTGTATGATAATCGGAGTCTTTTTTTTACCAGGAGATTATAAAGGTGAAGTAGAACATGAGCGACCATTATGTTCTCTTTAAATTTTTCTTACACTACTTTCCGAAACACCAGTGTAAAATGCAGAGCGTTCTGTTCGAGTTCTAATTGGAATAGTCAAACTATTATTTTCTAGTACAGGCCTCTATAACGCTCGCAATAACTTCACATGCACCGCTTCGAATTGGTTTTCCCCTTTTGCTCGCCATCGTTACTTCGAAATAATAATTCAAATTCAACGCAACGCATTTATATAGAAATGCAAACAAATGCTGGAAATAGCTAGAAATTTCTAGCGGCAAGTGCATGGAGACTCTAGGCACATCCCAATTACAAGTGGACCAGTGCGAAATTTACTAAATCCTCGATTAATTTTCCGTACCGCTTAGCTGGCGCACTTTATAGGTGAGCTATTACAACAAATAAAATAACATAAAATTTATTTGCGTACACAAATTTTGCTTTTCCGCTTGCTTAAGACTATGAACCGTTATTTTAAGGACCGCCAAAAAAGAATGGTTTTGATGTTATTTTAACTAAATTGAAATGAAACATAATGAATATGTAATAGAAACTGCAAAATAAAAAACACACTCATTCGCCCTTGGTCTTATCCTCACATCTAGTGCAAAAAACACACTCAGTTTGCATCTTTATAAACAGCCATCTTCATTTTTCTTCTAATCAACGTTTTTTTTTTGATATTAATATTTATTGTAGAAATTAATCAATTAGAAACATGAGTTACCTTGGAAAAAAATAGATTAAGTATATTTTTCAACTTTCTGATGATTTTTTAACAAAATTTATACTCTTGAAAAACGATCTCCTATAATTAAAGTAATAAAAGCAGTGTACAAAAATCCCAGATATAACCAACTAAAAAATTAATTTTTAAAAAATATCACAATTGATCATTATTTATTACATATTAACATAGAAAAAGTGAAATTAATTTATTCAAATTGAGGCAATAGCTTCAGTTTTAAGTATTTTTGTCTTTGTGGCAAAGCCTTATTATAAAGATTAGCTAGGTATGGTAAGGTTTTATGCTACTGCTAAATTACCTCCGCCAGAAAACATCACTGCTTCCTTCTCTTCCGTTTTTTTTTATTTTTAACGTAAATATCTACATCCTACATAAATACGAGCCACTGAACAAAAAAGAATAGATACGTGTAACCAATACCCAGGAATACCGTTACCGCGAAGCCTCAATATACGCAATTTCCCGGTATCAGTTTTCGCAAAAAAGGATATCGAATTACTTGCTAGTTCCTTGTGGGTCATATTTACAAGAATTTATAGGGTAAACCGTAAAAAAATGATACTGTTAGTAAGTACTAAGGTGAAGTGAACATATAAAATATCTCAGATAGAATAATATACAAACTCAAACAAAATATTTTGTCAGGCTTTTAATAATTTTTTTTCTGGTATGACCATGGTTAAAACAACACACGATTAATAATGTATTAATTAGGAACGTTTTAAATATTATTTAACGAAATAAACTGAAAACAAAAAAAATAATTTAATGTGCCAAATTTCTAAGATAGATATAAACGAATACAGTAAAAGGGGAATGCTAGAAATAATTAATAAATTACCCTAACTATTATTGTTGTGTATATGGAGCTCTTCCGTTGGAATTCTCCACAAAAAGTATTTCAAGTTTTTGCTCCGATATATATATATATATATATATATATATATATATATATATATATATATAATGTGTCCCAAATTTGGCTTACATGCATTGCTATCTCGTAAACTGCTATAGCTACAGGGTGGGTTAAATTAGGAAAGTTTTAGAGAATTTTATTACAAATTTGATGACGTTTTAAAGTTTAGGATATCTTTTGTGGTTTTCAAGATAATTGGGAAAAATCAAAATGGTGCATTTTCAACTTTTGCCCGTAGCTTCTAAACGACTCGTATTATGGTTTTATGGTTTATACATTATTAAGGCACTTTTATTAGAGGAACATTATGCAGGTAAAACGAAGTTTCTAGCTTCAATTGTTTTTGAGATATTGGCATCAACTTTTTATTTTCTTACCGACGCCATATTGGATTATTGTATTTTTGGAAAGATCTTTTTAAGAGCTTTCCAATGATGTATAACAAGGTAAGATTATTATTTTTCTTGAGCTCTAAAAACCAAAATAATTGTTTTTTTTAAGTAGGCTTTGATTACGCATGGCGGCGGCCATAATGAAACAAAAGAATGCCGCATGTCAACAATCATTTTGTGTTCCTGAATAGTACTTGTTATCATTTTCTCATTGTGCCGAGTTTTTACAAAGTTTATTTGAGTTTCTTATACTACTTAAAATGGAGGGTAATTATTCCAACGAAGAGAATTTGGATATGATAGAACTTTATTTTAAAGCAAATAGAAATACACAAGCAGCTGCGCGTTCATACGAAGAACAATTTCCAGACCGACATCAACCAAGCCAAAGGCATTTCAGATTTCTAATTGTAAACTTGTTAGCTTATGGGTAAAAATATTAATTCAACCATCGATGTTTCAGATTTTCAACTAAGATATTATACTAACAGTGAATACCTAGTGACTAAAATGTAACTATCACACTATTGAAAATACCTAAACTAAATTTAAATTAACACATAAAAAAAATATAAGTTACACCACATGCCTCCCTCCATTTTCCACACATTTTTGACATTTCTCCAATACCTTCCGTGTAACCCTTCTTAAGGTGTTCCTGTTAATATTAGCAAAAACATCTCTGACTCTGTCTTCTAGCTCTCTGAGACTTTCTGGCGGGGAAAATTCGTAGACCTCATTTTTTGCGTATCCCCATAAATAAAAATCGGGAGGAGTAATATCCGGTGACCTTGCCGGCCAAGCATCAGGGCCATTATTAGCGATAATATTTTCCCCGAAAGTATTTCTGAGGACCGCCATCACCTCTCTGGTACCGTGAGCCGGACAGCCATCTTGTTGGAACCAAATATTTTGCAGGTCGTTTGGGGGAACAGAATTTATAACTTCTGGAATAATTTGTTCCCGTAATAGTTGCAAATATCTGTTAACCGATAAATTTTCTTGGAAAATGAACGGCCCAATCAAACGGTTATCTAAAATACAAATTGTTATAAGTGATTTAAAGCAGTGCATTGTTTGGAATTACCTATAATGCCACACCACACATTGAACCCAAATTTTGTTTGTAAACGTCTTTCTTCTAAATTATGAGGATTCTCGGTGCCCCAGTAATGAGTATTATGTTTATTGAAAATTCCACAGTTTGTAAATCGTGTTTCATCTGTCCAAAGTACTTTAGAATGAAAGTTGGGTATTTGCTGGCATTTGTTGATGAACCATTCACTAAACGTGATTCTTCTAGCAAAATCATTTACCTGAAGACCCTGTACAATAGTAGGTTTATAGGGATGAAAGTGAAGTTTTTTTAAGACTCGTTGGACGGTTGATTTGGGAATTGCCGTTTGTTCTTCAATCTTTCTTACTGAGGTTGTTGGGTTGTCCCTGACACTTTCTATTATAGCTGCCTTTCTTGCTTCATTATCTATTGAATAGGTCTTTGGTTTCGGTTTCAAAAAAGACCCGTAGGCTAACAGGTTAACAATTAGAAATCTGAAATGCCATATATATATATATATATATATATATATATATATATATATATATATATATATATATATATATATATATATATATATATATATATATATATATATATATATATATATATATATATATATATATATATATATATATATATATATATATATATATATATATATATATATATATATATATATATATATATATATATATATATATATATATATATATATATATATATATATATATATATATATATATATATATATATATATATATATGTTATTAATACTTCATTCCCTATTTATTTTAGACTCCATGCTATTTATTTTAAAAAATAAATATTTCTATCAATTTTCACTTGCAAATACCCGTTAAGAAAATATTACAATTCTGTCAAAGATCTGCATCTTTTCAAAACAATTCCATTTTTTCCAAGTGAAAAAATATATAACAAAATCATTTAAAATTAAAATAAAACATGTTTAGAATGTATTCTACTCATGTATCTCATCATTTTGGAACTATATAGTAACTTCCCTACTTACTTATTTACTATTGGCAACATCATTTATTTCCTGTGGGGTGTTTGAAATACTATCCCTTTTATTCTGAATTATAGGAACTTGAAAACACAACAATAGAAAAAAACTCATTTATACATACCTTGGTACATACATAGATCTTTATTTTTTCTTTGTCAACAAGTAAAACTAAAAAACCATGACTAAGTGATAATACGGATCAAGAATCATTAATAGATATTCAGTCATACTTCCTAAACTGAGTTAAAGTGATTCCAGTTACATCAAAACCGTACGAAATCCAACAAAACAATAAAGTTGTTATCGATCACTGGCCGACAAGATTTTTCTAACACAGGCCAGCTCATTATTTTCACAATAGAAATAACCTCCCAATAATAAAAAAAAATATTCGGAAAGCCCTAATACGTACCATTTTTTAATAGCCTAATTAGAACCTTTTATATTGACAGGTAAACAATTTTATTGTGGGGCGGCTAAAATGGCTCCATTTTACAATGGAAAAATTACCTAGAATGGGTTGTTTACAACATTAGACGTAAAATAAACGTTAAACATCACTCTTCTGTTGAGTTTCAAATTGAGTGACGAGAGTGTCGAGTCAAACGCGCCGAAGTTGCAAAATTTCTCCTGACAAATTTTGTTATATTTGTGGAGAATTTCTGGTGAAATCACAAGCCAGGCCATTTTCCGAAAATGTAAAAAAAGCCTACTTTAAATATTTTGGTGTGTTAATTGGGGATCAAGATAAGCGGTGGGCTCCCCATGTGTGCTGTGTTAGTTATAGTGTATCATTGGTGCAGTGGATGAAGGGAAAGTGAAAAAGTATACCTTTTGCAGTTCCAATGGTATGGCGGGAACCCACCAATCATTCTGACGATTGTTATTTTTGCCTGACAAAGACTGAAGGTTATTTCAAAAAGGGAAAGCACAATATAGAATATCCAAATTTGCAATCTGCCATACGACCTATTCCCCATAATGCAAATTTGCCAGTGCCGATTGCGCCATTAAATTGGCAAACTATTGATTTGGGAGATAATGGAGATAACGCATCATCAGGCAGCTCAGAAGAACAGCGCACCGATCCCACTTTTACCACAGGTCCCAGTTCCGGCGAGCCACATTTGATTGTTCAAAGCTACAGTCAGAACTTCTGGGCTCCCGTCTTAAGGATTGGAACCTATTGGCCAAAGAAACAAAAATTACGAATTTCAGAAAAAGAAATGCTATGTTTTCTGAATTCTACAGTATGGAAAATTCGTTGTGCGCGTGTACTGATATAGACTGTTTAATGCAGGAACTTGATATTGAACATTCTCCCCGTGAGTGGCGCTTATTCATAGACTCATCTAAATATACCTTAAAAGCTGTGTTATTGCATAATGGAAATTTAAAACCCTCTATACCAGTTGCTCATTCAGTTGCAAAGAAAGAAAATTACGAAAATATGCGCACGATTTTGGATAAAATAAACTACAATAGGTATAAATGGCAGATATGTGGGGATCGCGATTTTAGTGGAACTTCAGGGGAGATTTACAAAATATTGCTGTTTTCTTAGTTTATGGGACAGTCGTGCAATAAATCAGCATTATGTAACAAAAATTTGGCCAGAAAGAAGCGAATTTCAACCAGGATCTCAAAATGTTTAATTTATACCTCTTGTTAATCCCAAAAATGTCCTTTTGCCTCCTCCTCACATTAAACTTGAGCTGAAGAAGAAACTTTGTGAAGGCTTTGAGTAAAGATGGTGATGGATTTAAATACCTAAGACAAGTCCTTCCCCAGTTAAGTGATGCCAAATTAAAACAAGGCTTATTGGGCCACAAATCAGAAAATTGCTGAACGATGTCAATTTTACGGAAAAGCTTACTAGGCAGGAACTCAGAGCATGGAATTCATTAGTTAATGTAGTAAGAGGATTTTTAGGCAACAATATGGATAAAAATTATGAATTCTTACATGCCTATAGAGCGCTTGGTGTCAGAATGTCATTAAAAATTCACTTCCTCCATTCCCATTTGTCATTTTTTCCTAAAAATCTGGGAGCTGTTAGTGACGAGCAAGGTGAAAGGTTTCACCAAGATATCAGAACAATGGAAATTCGGTACCAAGAACGATGGGATCCAGCCATAATGGGTGACTACTGTTGGTTTTTAAGAGAGAAAATAGGACACCTGATAAACGGAAAAAATAAAGTTAAATTAGTGTTTTAAGTTAAAATTTTTCACGTTTGCTTTTCTATTAGATATACGGTATGTTCAATAGGCGAAAACTGTAAACATAGTCAATAAACAGGGTTAAGAATTTTCTGAAATCATTTTTTCTATAGATATTAAGTATCGTAACATTCAATATGGTTCTACAACCCTAACAAGAAAACCCTACGAGCTACAACTTTCTATTTGTCATTTTCGTATTTGGATAGGTCCATTCTATTAGATTATGCTATTCTGATTTGTGTTACAACAAAAAAAATTGTTTTCATTGCCAGTGATAATTATCCGATAGTACTCCAGAAATCTTCTTTTTTTCAAGCGCAATAGAAGAAATATGCACTAGAGCTCTAAAGTTTAAGAACAGCATCAGTTTAGTATTATCATTAATAAAAGAAGTTACTAAATGCCATTTACTTTTACCTGTTCAAACAGCAGCTGCAGAACTGATATGTACTTCGTGAAGATTTAAGACATCTTGTAAAATAAAATAAAAAAGCACGAATTGGTTTCTGTTTATCTTGTTCAAAACCCGTACAATTAACTATCTTTTCATATTTTCTCACCATTTTAATTTAAAGATTAGAACAACTCCATTTTAATTATGTTATGTTATGTTATTCAACTGTTTTTTTAGGTTGAAAAGAAGAAGAAACAAAATCTCTCATTGTGGCATATATTTTTGTTAATTTCCAGGAGTAAACATTTTCTCCATTTTTTCTTCCCTCGTAAAAGTGAAGTATTGTAATCGGGACAAAAATCAGCCTCCGATTTTGTTTTCAGATCTCTACGTTTCAAGGTTCCTAGATGTCAAAAACATGTTTTCTCGATTCCATCTGACTGTCGGTCTGTTTGTCTGTCACTTCGCGACATAGCTAAAAAACTACTTACTTACTTAGCTGATTGACTTCCAATTTTGTTCAAAAATTAAGGGTTATATAAGGAGTACCTGGGAATATTTTGGTAAAACTCCTCATTTTTCCCAAAAAAACTAATTATCCAATTTGCCTCAAATTTTGCACAAAAATGAAGTATGAATCCAAGATAGCAAAACATAATGGCGACCTAATAGTGTTTAAACAAACAGCCTGAAAAACTAATTAGATTAATTTCAAATCTTGTGCAAGTATTAAGAGAGATATAGAGATAAACTGGCAAAAATGTGATACGAATTCAAGATGGCCGAACTAACTGACGGCCAAATAAAATGCGATCTACTTTTGTTAAACGAAATTTGCTTGCTAACCCATCAAAAATACATGCAAAATCAATATTGATCTGACATTCGTCCTATAGAATATGAATGCTATTTTAATTCGGGACCCCAATGTCTTCTGGTCATAGTAGTTTTTAAAATATTCAATTTTTTCCTCTCCAGGAAATGATTTTGTTTATATGCTCATCTCATGTCAATTTCTGATCAAGAAAAAACACCCAAGTACCGAAAACTTCAAAAATAGTTATTGCAGAATTATATGGTGATATGGTTAAGCAATTATTAAAGAAATATGCCTGATATGATTCCATAATTTGACTCAAGAGTTGTGTATAGTCGTCCAGGAGTCTCTTGGTCGACTATACACAAAAATATTCTGTATATTGTAAAATATTGGTTCCTAGAATACTATTGTGAGGATCTGCAGTAAACCTTGTGGTAGACCTCTATTTGTTACTCTAGATCCAATTAATTTATCATCGAGTCTGATGAAAACGTTTCTATATTTACAAGTTTTTACACTATATTCCAAAAATTCAAGAAAACCAAATGAGAATTTTCAAACCAACATTGTTATACACATATGTCAAAAAATAACTTTTGCAAAAGTTTTAATTAACGGTTTCAATAAGAGACCAGAAATAGGGAGTGCGATTTTATAATGTTCCTGGAAAAAATATATGTTAACAACAATTATTCTTTTTTAACATATTACTACCTCAAGCCTTTGATATATAGAAGGATTAAATGATAATTTCACTATTATTTTCTAAACATAAATACATCTTTAATCCTTAAAGGAATAATATTTTGTACAAAAGAAGAATTACCTTGTTATTAATTTTGCTTTAGCCGATACTGTTGTACATCTCTAGTTGTTTTGTACTTTTGACAATAAAGCTATTGATTAGTTGATTGATTGATTGATAGTTTAAAATATTTCTACATATAAAAATAATTCTAAAGATTTTGTACGAATATTAAGACTTAGAAGAAAGATAATAGAATAGAAACTTAATAGATATTAAAATATTGTCTAACAGTAACTATTTTTCTATCAAATTAGATGTATATATAGAGAGAACCCTCTCAAGTCCTTTTAGCAAGAAAATTGTAAGTCATTTTTTTTGCCTTAAAAGACCTTGGTTTCGTAAAATAAAGAAGAGATTTATAGCTTTAAGTTTGTTTACATATTTAATTACCACCAAATAATAATTTTCATTTTTTACACAGTGTATAGGTATACACAATATTCTTACACCTCTTTTATTTTTTGGACCAACAAAACTTTACAAAAACTCAATTTTGTCTTAAAATCATTAATAAAAATGTTTTGACGTATAAAAGAAAGAATTGTAAAGTATTTCTCAATTTAAAATATGCCAAAACAGACTAGTCGCATATATCATACTTTTATAAAGGTGTCTAGCGGAATCAAATTTGTGTTATTACACATATTGATTTTTTGCTATAAAATAATTTTATTAACATTGTTTAAAGGAGTTTATATGAATTTTATAACGATTCTATAGTTTTCATAACCCAGTCTGATATTATTAAAATATTTTATAAAAATGGGCCCTTTTCAGCAAGGGAATTATCTTGTAAAGGTAAACAACACAGTAATAAAATATCTGTGTTATTCCAGGAATCATCTTGAAGCATGTTATACAATTGTTATAAAGAAAATTTTGATAGTTGTTATTAAAAAAAAACAGATTCTTTAGAAGATGTTTGATGTGTTGATGAATGAATGTCTTATACATACATTAACATTAATGATATTTTAAAAACGTTCAAATATGTTATTATTAATCAAAATATTTAAAACATAACATAGTAATGATAAAATAGGAACTGTACGGCTGTGTCATATCAGAGTATCCCAAGTATCAATTATTAATATAAATTGTAAAACTTTAACATTTTAATTTATATATTTCTGATAGGAAAGATAGTTGATTGATGGAAGTTCCTGAGTGATATATTCCCAGAGAGGGTGCTAATGAGCTCCCCTCACCTCCCCTCTATAGAGTTGTGCAGAAAACATAAAACAAATAATTTATTTTTTTTACAGAACTGAAATATATTTCAAAGTGTAAATAAAAATAAACCAATAAATTTACAAATAAAAAAATTCTTTACGACTTTTTTGTTTATTGTTTTTGTAATGTAATTTTGTTAGAATATAAGCATTTACATTATTCTTTAGAATTCTATAAAACAGTATGTGTCTCTAGTGATCAGTGTTGTTATAAAAAAGTAATAATACAGTGATCTCACGAGGCTGTACGTAGTTTAATACAGCCCAAATATAAAATACGAGTAAGAGAAAAAAGTACATATTAATTAGATTGTATAAAGCACAAAACCGTAAATCGTCCTTGTAGCTTGTTTCAAATAAATATACACAACCCATGAAAAAAATGGTTCCAGGACAGTAAATTAATTGCAAACCTAGGACTTGTAAACGGGAAGAGCTTGCAGACAGTGGTCTAGCAAACTGTGTTAGGACCTCCTACTTCTGGAATCCAAAAAAGCAATTTAGATAGGTACGTGATGTAATAAACATGATAAATGTAATGGAACAAATAGAAATAATTTATGTTGTGTTATAATTGAGATTAAAGAATATATAATCTATGTACATATTAAATCATAAGAATAATTTATCGACAGTATATTGAAAACATAGCTTTGCATATTATTTAATAATTGCTTAACGATTTTCTATTTATCAACGAGACCTATATTCCTAATTAAACGCATAATAACTATTAAACGTAATTAATAACAGTACAACTGTCGTTTTTAAATAAAATTTCCAGTATTATAAGATATTCGCATTTAAATAAAATAAAACAAAAGGGGTCTGTGCTACTTTACATGCAGGTGAATGAGCCATTAGAAAACAACAATTCGGTTCGCAATCAATAGATTTTGCGCAACCAATTGTCGATACGACAGGTGTGAAATTTTATTTACTATAAATGGATCGTGTTTTTATTAAAAATAAACGTTCTATGTTGTTATCGATCAATAGATCGGTCAATTATGTAAAATGTGAAGGGTATACATTTAATAATTATTATTATGGAAAGTTCAGATAAAACTTTGAATTAGTTAAAGATTGTCAGGGATAAAATGTAAGTTTACCTTTATTAAAAATCTACTTCTCTTGCTGTCATCGAAACACCAAAGTATTTTTTCTGCTGATGCTACATGCCATTTATGTAGTACTATCAAATAGCAGCGTGGTCGGTAGTACTGGAAATAGCTTACTTCATTTAAAAAAATCAGAATATTTAAAATAAATGGAAAAAATAGTTTTTGCACTGACTTTTTATAGACCGCCATTTTGTTCTGTGATGTTGAATTCTTACCAGTTTATTCCTATATCACATTTACTTTTTGCAAAAAATTTGAAGTCTTTTAAATAGGGATTTTTTTAAGTTGATTTTTTTATATTTTATTTGTCGCCATTTTGTTCCACCATTTTGAATTCGTATAACAATTTAACTAATTAACTATTTTACACTTAATGCTTAAACAAAGTTTGAAATGAATCTAATAAATAGTTTTTTCAGACCGATTTTTTCACTATTTCGTTTATAAAGTGAAGGATCAGAGATTCCCAAAATGGTATTCTACACGTTTGAGAAAGCTGATAGGCAAAAAGAATAAGCTTTAGAGGAAATAGAGGAGGAGTGGAGCTCAAGGGGACTATGAGGCCTATTCGAGAGTTCGCCGTGAAACCAAGTTTCAAATTGATCTGTGTTATGTTCTTCACATCACTAATACCGAAATGTTGATCCCAATAATATAAAGCACTTTTGGTCCTTTGTCAATTCCCTGAGGAAGGACAATGGTATTCCAAAGATCATGTACTACAACGGTGCTCTGCTGGACGGACCTGTTGATATGGTTGAGGCCTTTGCTATTCACTTCCAGTCTTCTTATTCTGATCATACAAACACCATGATGGCTGAACCCCTGGAGATCAACCATGGTGGTACACTTACGGATCACCATTTTACTACAGAGGAGGTGAGATCCAAAATAGTGCAGCTCGATTGTGGCAAAGGAGCCGGTCCTGACGGTGTTCCCCCTCTGTTGCTGAATCGGTGTTGTGAGTCACTTGTAAAACCAATCCAAGCGATATTTCAGAAAACATTTGACAAGGGCATCTTTCCATCAGTGTGGAAAAACTCCACACTCATCCCCATATTTAAGTCAGGTGATAAGGCTGATGTCGGGAACTACAGGGGAATATCGTTACTTTCTACAATTCCTAAGATCTTGGAATCAATTTTGACCGATGAAATCTTCACTACATACAAGCATTACCTCTCCGAAGATCAACATGGATTCTTTAAAGGAAGATCCACTGCCACAAACCTGGCTGTATATCAGAATTTTCTGATTACTTCCCTAGAGGCTGGTCACCAGGTCGACGTTATCTATACAGATCTCTCAAAGGCTTTTGATAGTGTGTGTCATCAGCTCCTTTTAAAGAAGTTGTCTGGAATCGGACTGGGGTCCAGATACCTATCCAGGATCGGGGATTACTTATCTAACCTTAGTCAGCGCGTGCACGTCGGAGGAGCGGTATCTAGAGAGGTGAAAGTTCTTTCAGTCGTCCCACAAGGCTCGCACATTGGCCCTATATTATTTTCGCTCTTTATTAACGACGTGTCACATTGTTTCAAAAACTCTAAATTTCTTATGTACGCGGATGATTTGAAATTCTTTAGCATCGTTAAGCCATCGTATAATACCCTTCAGTTGGACCTAGATAATCTGGTGTCGTGGTGCACAAATAGCTACTTAAAGTTAAATGTACAAAAATGCAAAAAGATGACATTTTGTCGAAGCCTGAATCCAACAATCTTGAATTACACAATTGACGGCATTTCTCTTAAATCAATGACATCATTCAACGATCTTGGTGTACTATTTGACAAAGACCTGTCATTTAACCTACATGTTGATCAGATAGTATCAAAAAGTCTGAGGTTACTAGGTTTCATCAAAAGAAACACCACCTGTATGAATGATACCAAAGCAATTACATGCCTCTTTAACACTTTGATTCGAAGTATACTTGAATACTGCTCCGTCATATGGTGTCCATCTTATCAATGTCACATTTATAGAATAGAGAGAGTCCAAGCTAAATTTGCTAAATACCTGTTATTTAAACACCACTTTCCTTATTCGGATGTGCCTCAAGAAACCAGACTTTTGCTTTGTGGTCTTAAACCTCTCGAAATCAGGCGCCGGAACTTCTGTTTGTTCTTCCTTCACAAACTGATTAATGGGACTATTGATTGCCCTAAACTGTTGTGTCTTTTAAGGTTTAACGTTCCGGTCAGAGCTCTGAGACACAGACGCCTCTTCTCAGAACAAGTGCACAGAAATAATTTTGGCCAACGAGCTATCATTCACAATAGGATAAATACTTACAACAAAAATTTCAACCATATCGATATTTTTTCTTAAGTCTCAACTCAGTCAAGCGCCAAGTGTCTTAGAGTATCTTGTCACTGTATAAATGTGTGTATGTGCGATTGTTTATTGTTAATTATAGTATACATTATCCAATGTTGTCTTTATATACATATGTTTTTTTTTGTATTCAGAATAGCATGTAAGTTCTTGTACCATTTGGAGAATTTACCTCTGTAGTGTACTTACTGTAAAATAAATAAAAAAATTCTGGAACCAATGCTAGAACCTGGGCTTCCTTTACATTTATAATATGGTCAGTAGTATGCTGGTGTTCAGCTATAGCATACTACATCGTTCATGTTCCTTAAGTCTAGTTGATATTGACTGTCCTATTTCGCCCACATGCACTTCTCAGCAGGAGCAAGGAATTTAATATACTCCTTCTGTTTGGAATGGTGCAATATCTTTCGGGGATCGCAAGCATTGTCCAATTTTCTTATGTGTATTAAAGATTGTACGTATGTTGGACCGCCGAAGAAATCGTTCTATTTTGTCTGTGGTGCCATGTATGTAGGGAAAAACAACATTAGCTGACGATGGCTCCTTATCATCCTGCTTTGGTGGAGTTGGATTACTACATCTTTTAATTGAATGCATAATATCTTCAGTGCAATAGCCTTCCCTCTGAGAGCTTCGGTAAGTTTCTATGTTTCTGATGTTGAGAACCTTGATCAAAAATCGAAATCGCTCTGAATACTAGTAAGTCCAATACTAATAACCAGCGGAGAAGAAATTATTAAAACCAAGCAGCTCTAAGATTCCCAGGTTCTACGGTCTTACAAAGATACACAACAAGAATGTACCACCCATCATCAGTGCATTAGACTCGCCCACATACAAAACAGGTATATATCGTGGAAAAACTTGAGGCAATCGAGTTGGATCCCGAAGATATTTTGATCAGTTTTGAACGTAAAAATCACTAGATACAAATATTCCTGTCAACGACTCGATTTTCATTATATCAGACGGATTGAATCATAATAATCTTGATAAGAACTTAATAGAGGAAGCTTGTCTTACATCTACTTATTTCATTTTTCAAGAAACTTTTGAACCAACTTCAGGGGCAGCTATGAGACCTCAATATTCCTTTAACATCCGCTCCACTGACACCAAAACACTGGTTCAGATATTTAGATGATACTTTTGTTGCTTGGTCTCATATTTATGGACCACCTTAATCAACAACATCATCATATCAAGTTCACAAAGGAACATGGTCTAATCCCAAGAACCATGATTTCTTAATTGGATAATTAGTTTTTTAGTATTAATTTTTTTAACTTTTCAACAGATCGTCATTTTGTTCCGCCATATTGGATAATTACCAAAATGTTACCAAGTCATCCCAACAAGACCTTTAATTTTTGACCAAAATTTGAAGTCAATCAATCGGGTAAGTAGTTTTTTTGCTATGCCTCAGTAGTGGAGTTAAATCTGGCCCTTGCGGTTTCGCTATGCCCCAAACTAACAGACAGACCGACGGAATTGAGAAAATTTGTTTTCGGTCATCTAGAAACACTTTTTTCTCACGATGACAAACATTTTATTTGGTCGCCATTTTGTTCCGCCATCTTGAATTCATAAAACCATTTTACTAATTCATCTCTATATCACACTTAATTTTTGCACACAATTTAAGATCAATAGAATAAGTAGTTTTTTCAGGCTGCCACATTTTATTGAACCGCCATTTTGAATTCGAATCACAATTTTACTAATTCATGTCTATATCGCACTTAATTCTTGCACATAATTTAAAATCAATCGAATAAGTAGTTTTTCAGGCTGATTTTTTCAACATTTTATTGAACCGCCATTTTGTGTCGCCATCTTGGATTCGTACCAACAGTTTACCAGTTGATCTTTATGTAATAGTTAATTTTTGTGCAAAATTTTGGGTAAATTGGATAAGTAGTTAAGTTAATAATTTTTATAACATTTCACTAGGCCGCCATTTGTTAGCCATATTGCATTCGTACCGAAATTTTACCAAATAATTTCTTCGTAATACTTGATTTTTATGAAAATAAATAGTTTTTTAATAATACTTTTTTTAACATTTCGAGGAAAGTAAAAACTAAATGGCTATATTTACTTGAACTTTTTTAAGTTGTATTTCTTGCAAACCTATTCATTATTTTTTCTTAAATATGTCAATGAGGTTGGACTTTTATTTGCTGTCATGGAGAAAACCACTGCGATATTCCGATTTAACTTCGATGAACTTTTTTCTTCTGTAGTCATTTAACTTGCCAAAGCTTCATTTAGCCTCCGGGTACCATGGGTAAGTTCAAAGGTTACATTCTAGTAATGTAGTTTAATGAATTAGAATTTAATTTTCGATACGAAGTTATATTACTGTATTGGTTAATTAAAACTTAAGAAAGGAAAATAATTATCTTAAATAAATCAGAATTAGCCTAATATTGAATTCACTTGTAAAACAGTGCTTTAAAATGAAGCACTATATCTATAGATTAAGAGTACTAACTGCGGTATTAAAATGAGGTTAATTAATTTCGTGCATACCTAGATGTAAACCTTATTACGCCAAATAAATAGCTCATTTGTATTTAAATGCTGAATTTGAAATACCTACATTCCCTTTGAGAGCAAGGGCACGTTGACAAAACCAAACCGCGTTTTGCATCAATTTCCTGATTGCCAAATTGCATTTCTAAATTAAACTCTGGTGCTAGGAATCGTTATATTTTCTACCATTTTTGATTTACGTCTAAGGAAAACTGAACAAATAAAGGATTTTCATTTAAGATAAACTGAAAAAATATTAGAAAAGTTTCACTTTTATACACTTTACTGCAAGAAAAAGGCCCCGTGGGCTAGCACCTCTCCTGTAAAGCCTAACTCACAATTTCAGATCTTACATATAATTAATACTAATATAATAATATGTTGACGACTCATATTTTAATTCAGGTTTTATGTTTCTCAAGTTAAGCTGCATATGACCGTCATGTAGAATTTCTATTTCGAGAGTGTTTGCGAACTCTCTGGTCAATAATTATTAGTTTTGAGGTAATTTTCTGATCGAGTTAAGTGTGATAAGCTGAGTTTGTGTATAAATAAGGGTGTGATAATATGAATACCGTAAATTATTTTCTCCAAACCAATTATGGCATTTTTTTTCACTAGAAGATAAACTAAAAATTAGAGGTGGGCAGATCTTTGCCATATATAAAATTAACGCAAACAGACCTTTAGTTTTTTAAGACACCTAATAAAAATAACTGGATATGTGGATGTGAAATTACAAATTTATTATACTGTTTCCCGTATTCTATTAAACTTAAATTTTACAATGAAATTCGTATAAATAGAACTAAAAAGAATGAAATAAGAATTTTTATAAGGATAAGAAAACCGACTTAAAGAAAAAGAAAAATAGTATTTTATTTCATCTGAAAAATTGTACTATGTGATATTAGCTTTAAGCTAATAAATAGAGAAAGACGTTATACTCGTGGTTTTAGACCTCAAGAAAGGGCCCCCTCAAAGGTTATCGGCGCACTGTGGTCCCATAGACCGAAAAAACGCGAAAAATTACAGGCACCCTTACGATTGATATAAAATTGTGTTTTTATAGGGATTTTGACATGAGTAGTCCAAATCTAACATATTGATTCTGAAATATTGAGAGCTCGGCTATACAGGGTGTTCCAATAAAAAAAATCGCACCATATTCTTTCGGTTAAATAGAGTAACTCTACCTATGATTGATAAAAAAACTATGTTTCTAGAGCGATTTTACCATTATGAGTAAAAAACTAGATTTTGGTATCCAATTAAATTTGATAGCTTAGCTATACAGGGTGTTTCAGTATAAAATTCCCGTCCCATTTTTTTAGAAAATTAAGTACCAATAGGATTCATGTAAAAGTATGTCTTTAGGTGTCATACATCATAATTATAAATTATAATAATAAATAGATAACAATTATGGATATACAAGGTGTCCCAGTTTAAGCGAAACAAGGTAATAGGTATTTTGGTGTAAAAAGGACAAAAAGGTAAAACACGTCAACTTTGTTTTCGAAGCCATTTTTTTTTACCGTTTTGTCCTTTTCACACAAAAAAAAAACTTTAAATTGATTTGTTTTGTTTAAACTAGGATACCCTGTATGTTATTATATATTTTAAATTATTTAACAAGTGTTTGGTTCATAGAGACTAACAAATTAAAGTACTATACAATAATTTATATTAACAACTAAAAACTAAATGCGCAAACGATCAATCTTTGTTTTCATCTTCAATTTCTTCAATTTCTTCGTGTTCTGCTTCTCCATCCTCAACGAGTATTTGTGACAGTACATGGGGTTCCTTTAAAAGACTTAAAACATTTGGAGAATAGGAGTCCGCTTTTCGAAGAAGATTTCTCATGCTTGATATCAGCGGATCTGATGACACGATGAGCATATTAAATAAATCGCGATTACACTCTTCTCGACTAGTTATGCACCAGCAGCTTATGAAGAGATGGAGTCATGTAATATTTCGTATATAGTCTCACGTATTCTCGTGCTGTTTCATGTGTGTATCGCCGAAACTCCTCAATATTAATCTCAAATCCACTCCCTACAGCATGTAAGATGTTCGACAGACGTCTAATAAGGCCCGCATCTATACCAGTAATTTCTGCTGAGAGCTCTGGATTTTAAAAAGTTCTTGCAGTATTTCCGGTGTTTGACGTCCCGAATCCTTGCACAACAACGTCGACGTTCAAGTGCATTTTTTCTTTAAAGAGAAGTTGGATTTTTTTTTTTCCTATTTTCAACTTTTTCCTTATCTGCACTACCACTGCAACGGCCACAACCAATGTCAAGCTTATATGCTATATGGAGAATGCATTCAAATAGGCGTATCCACATATGTAATGTTGATAAACCGTTTTTTAAAGACTCTAAATTTATCTTTTTTTTAATACTGAGTCGATGTCGTTCATTTCCGATTGCAAAGCATTGCAAACATTACAACGCTGTGTAGATTTGGTTTCTGTCACATAGTTACAAGCTTTTCCATCTAGCATAGTAAGATGAAGCTGATGATGTACTGTGCACAAACGGTGTGTAATATTTATGGATGATACGAGAAGGGAATCTGCTTGGGCTTGGATGTGTTTATTCAGATCAACTACTGTTTTATTGGTTTCTTTGATGAAAGAAAAGCTAATGGGTCGACAAAACCTAGGCGACGAGGGTCGAGGGTTTTGCCATATTACAATTTTTTCCTGGGAATCATCAGAGTGGTCAAACAGTTGTAATGGCATGGCACAAGAGATGCCATTAAAATAGATTTGTCATCTAGCTCCAAATCAGTTTTTTTTTGGTTGTAAGCAGATTGACCTGAGGCTCCGTCAAAGCCCCACTTACTAATTAATGTTAAATTTAAACATTCGTTGGGTGACATAGTTTGTAGAACAGGCTCTTGCGTCGTTACTAGACGCTCCGTTGTTTTATTAAGCAGGGACTGGAGAGCAACTTCAACGCCTTTTTCTGTGGTTTTAATGGAACGTTCTTCTGGGTAGCACATCTTCTTTGCCGAAAGTACCCGATTATAACTTGGTAATATATCAGCATTTTTTAAGAGCAGCTTTGATCGAATTAATGTATACTGAGCTTTTGATAATTTAGCTTCTATAAAAAGGGACAAAGCCTCATTGTCTGTAAATTTCTTTAATAATTTATTGTCCTTTTGTCTATCAGTCCATGCTTTTCGAATCTTAGAAGCTCTTGTAGGACTCCTAACTGTTTCCTTCAAGAGGTGAGAAGCGTCTAGATTACCATCTGATTTTATTGACAAAGCAGCAGCGTGTGTTAATTCACTTGAATTATGGGACTTTCGTAGATTAGCGGTGCGTTTTCGTTTGGCTCCCTTAGATAAAGAAGAAAATTCTTGTTTTGGACGACCTGAACCTGAAAAAAAAATTAATATACAACCATTTTCTTTTTATTGGCATATAAAACATTTACATGGTATAGGTACGTAGCTAATAAACACTATAAGACATAATGGCAATCACACTTACCAGCAGAACAGGTATATAAAGTTAGACATGCGTTCTGGTTAAGCCATTCATCATTTTGCAAAAGAAATCGGTCAAGTTTCCTTTGACTTGCAATCCATTTCTTTTCAATAGTTGAGTGAAAAGCCGAAACACGTTTTTTAGTTAATTTTATGTCGATGTCGCTCTCTGCCCGATTCTCTGCATTGTGTTGACGCCTTAAATAATTATACAATAATTATTTAATACAGTAGTACACGTAATTAACTAAATAATGATCAGAAAAGTTACAGCGTAAAATGTTGTTTTGTTACAATGTCCTTAGCAAATAAATGACAAGTTTCTACTTATAAGATTCACATTTTTTTTATTATACCTAAATTTAACTATTTTCAAGTTAAAAATTAAAAAAAAATAATTAAAAATAAAGATAGCCAAAAACGGATTTCACTTTCTTGTCTTAACTTTTTATTAGCTATAGGTACTCAATAAGCCAGTACCTACTATCGGTAGTACCATAAGTATCAAATTTCGTATAGCAATATCTCCATTAGATAGCCCTTAAAAGGTTAAGATAGGAAAGTGAAATCGATTTTTGCGCGTTTTCCTACTGTAAGTAAAAAAAGCAGGAAAAATGCCAATTTTTAATTGTTATTAATTTGAAAACAGGTAAAGTTAGGTACAGAATATTATGCAAATGTGTCTAGAACTCCAGGTAGAATTTAAAAACAAAATAATATACATGGTGTTCAATTAAAAAAATCCTATATTGTAGGTATCATAACTTTTTTGTGAGTAACCCTGTATATGTAAAAATATTTTTAGGTCATAGGATTTGGTCAACCTTACATAGCTGATATCGTTTAAGCCCTATTTTAGGCGCGGCTTACTGAAATGCCCTATATTTTGCGATTCATTTGAAAAACAATGTAAAAACTGGATTTTAATACAATCGGTAAAAATGCTTCTTTGTACTTTTTGAAATTCGAAATATCTTGTCAAAATATTTACCTCACTAAATAGTTGAATAGGTGACAACATCGCTCCTTTCCAGGTGAATTCCACTTCTCACGCAGCACTTCAAAACATTCGCGCCTGGTCAACATTTTTATTTACACCCTGTATATCTATATATACACACTTACACAAAACTTGCACACACTATTTTCAATCAATTAACATAAATCACTTATTAATGATAAAAAAATTAAATAATTTAAAACGTCAGCTTCTTTACGAATTAGCAGACGTCAAATTGATAAGCAAAAATGTAATCACGTTAGCTTTGAAATTTCTTAGGCGCGAGTATGCGCGGCTAATTGTTTTATTTCTGGCTTCTGGATACCTTAAGCTATCTGATAACATATATTAGAGGGTTGTGACTTATTCTGAAAATTTGTTTAGTCTAAATTTATATTAACATGTAAAAAAAATATACATAAATATCTATAAGTACTACCACCAAATTACAAACGATGTATTTTAATTTTTTTTTACACTGAGATCTTCTTAAATGTTTTATCTTTCACCATCTGTCATCATTTTTCGGTTTAGTTTAGATTTTAAATTACGCTAGCATTGCAAAAATGAGGTAAGAATTATTCAGAAAATATAAAAATAGTGAAATATAACTTTCTCGACGCACCATACCACAAATATGTGACTATAACCTATTTATTGGTCATTTTGCGGTGAATTGAGTATTTAGTAATCGTCCTATTATGTTTTTGGCTTTTCTCGGCTAATCAAATAATAATCGTTTTTTCGCGTTTTTTGGGTCTATGGGACCGCAGTGCGGCGTACGGATGTCGGAGATATTTTGGCACCTTTTAAATACCGTATGTAATATTTTTAAGAATAAAAACTTTTTTGCAGCTTAAAAAAATTGGTGTTATATAAAGGGTGTTTCAAAAACGAATGTTTAACGCGAGATTTTTTGTAAAAAAATATTCGAAATGCAGGGTGTTAAAGTTTTACAAAAAAAAATTATTTCTCCAGTTATTCCGAAATAGTAAGAGTTATTTGATTAAGATTTGGTACAACCTCATAGCTATTTAATGGCTATATTTTTACAGTATTCGACAGCTTTCGTTTCAACCATAGGCATAGGTATGGGTAACCATCCCTGACTTTCTTAATACAAAATAATAAGTGCTAGCTTTATAGTTTAAAGCAAATAAACACACAAAAACAAAAAAATGTCTCTTAGTATTTTATGATATGGTAAGTCGTTTTCGAGAAAAAAAAATTTAACTCCTGTGGCACCTTTGCTCCAGTTTTAATTGGAGTGAGAATTGCTCAAAACTCTACCAAAGGGGTTCCTTGGATCATTTCAAGAAAATAATTTTTATAAATATCTATACGCAAATGCCCTATTAGATACAAGGTTCTAAAATTTCGATTTTTTTTATTTGGCATCCTGTATCTCAAAAATAATGTATCTGCGGACATATATTTAATAATTTCTTTTTTAAATGATCCAAAAAATTACTTTTATAGAGTTTCGAGCAGTTCTGACTTGGACTAAAACTGGATCAGGGGTGCCAGAGACATCAATCAAAATAAAATTTGTTTTTTTTTACAAACGACTTATCAATCACAAAATAATTAAGTAAAAGTAAAAGTAAAAAGACACAAAATATATTTTTTTGTGTCTTTTTACTTGCCCTAAACGATAAAGCCAGTAGTTTTTTTTAAAGAAAACTGGCCTACCATTTTTTTTAAGTCAAGGTGGTTAAAGCAAAAACTGCCGGATACTTTAAAAACATAGCCCTTAGACACCTATAAGGTTGTTTCAAATCTTTATCAAACAGCTCTTATTGTTTCAGTATAACTAAACAAAATCATATTTGTTTTTAAATTTTAAACATCTGTAGATGTTTATACGAAATTTTCGTCTTATTTTCTTACTTGTATGCACATGTTTTTTAAAAACACCCAGGTATATTTGGTTTTTATGCGTTGCACGCACGCATTGCGCGCTACATAAATATATATTTGTTGTCAGGTAATTAAGAATAAATTTGACGCCAAATTTACAGAGTAAAATTTTCTAGATGAAATAATAATATTTTAGTGCATTTTTTTGAAATGGGTTTTACTTTATGTTTTGACTGTATTCATTGATTCAATTATTATTACATGTTTATCAGTTTTAAAGGAAATAAACATATTTAGTAGAATAATAGTGACAATTATTTATTAGGAAACCATGAAAAATAATGAAATTACAGTTGTAATTTTGATGAGAATAATCAAATTATCACTTATTAATTCAGTATTTTTAGCACTGGAATAACATGTATGAGTGAAATAATCTGGGAAACTTTCCTCGCTTACAATATTACACTTAATAAATATATCGGGTCGACCCAACAAAAATATGTGCGTTTTATAACCGACCTGATTGGAGCCGCCATTTAAAAACATCTGCGAATGGGCGACGACCGACGCAACCTCGCCAACTTGACCTTTGATAGCTATCGTCGACGCGTCGCGTGATGTAACTTATTTCTTCTTCTCCTTCGTCTTCTTCTCATGTAAGATGATCTTCTTTGAATCTCGTGCGCTATGGGGTCGTTGTGCCGTGCCCGGCATGAAAATTCTCGAGAAAACCTCTTCGTCACAGGTCAAGGAATCCTCTTCAACTAAACCATCACGATGTAGCGCAAAATTTAATTTATAGCATTTAGATTTTAAGACGGGTGAGACTTTGATGTGCGATAGCATAGGCTAGAAGGCTTGTTGCATCAATTATGATACAATTGGTTGTGCCGGTCAAGTTATTAATGTACAACATCCCTGCTTTTTAGTTTTAACAAAAAATCATTTATATAACAGGAATTTGAAACCATATTTCTCACTTTCTCACACGAGTTGAAATGTTAACGTTTCGGATTATACTGAAAGTTGATGCCATCTAAATGCAAGAGTGTGTAAAAAATATGCTTTTTTGTATCCAAGATAATTTAAGCAAATTTGTCGTGATCATTTCGGAACTTTTTAAACTTTGAGTTAATACAGATATAATGTAAAAAATCTTGAATATATTGAAATAAAATCTTGCATTATCCAAAATTAAATAAAAAATTAATAGATACAAAATTTAAAGAACTTTGGTTGTTCCAACATATAAAGAAAGTTTATTGTTCCTAAATTAAAAGAAAACTGATTGTTCCGAAATTAAAACAAAGTTGATTGTTCCCAAATTAAGTCTGAAACAAACAAACAAAAAATCACCTATCAGCTAATGGCGTTCTGTAAGGAATCTTTTACCTGTTCTTCGGACTTATATATCGGTTAGATGAAATTCCTACTGAATTTTCTTCCATATGCAGTAGATTAAAACTAAATCATTATTGTTTGTGAAACTAATGCGACAATGTCGCTTGCTACCTATACGGTACAAAATCACAAAAAATACCTAATTAAACATGGCAGTAAACTGGCTCCTGCTGAAATTCAAGCACAAGAAGGCGATCGTTCAAGAGCAAAAAAAAGACAGTGACAAATGACCTTTCTCATTCGACGAAATTAATTTATACTTTCTAACGTACCCAACCAACATTTTGTCCACTAAGACTATAGGATTTATTCAAAAATGGTATCGTATTCAATAAGTTGAATTTGAATATGTAATAAATATCGTCGCAGTTAAGCTTTTACTAATATATTATAATTTATTTATCTAAGATCTAAATAGATATGACAACGTCAAGTGTAAAAATAAAGGATAACCTAAGACATTGTTAAAACAGTATTGAGATCTGACTAACTAACAGAAAACAACTATTGCAAAAATTGAAAAGTAATTTCTAACATTATAATAACTTTTTTCAAGAAGATACTTTTCTTAAATTTTTTGTAAGAAGTTATTTCTCTTAGGCTTGCTCGTAGTTGGTTGTACACATTCCCACAAAAGCATTAAGGACTTTTTTGGAAAGTGATAGTCCTATAGGGAAGTATATAAATGTTTGTGGAGTTTCTTGCATCATAATTAGTTCTAGATGACGAGAAAATCTAGTGAATTGTTTTTAACGAATAATACCGAGTATAAAATTAGAATACATGGAAGAGAGAAAATTTTGTACTGTTTGAAGTAGGGTTTACATGAGTCTAATGGACTTTTAGAAAATTTACCTGATGTAAAACACAGTTTATATTATGTCGAGTAGAGATAACATCTCCAATCTTAACCGTTATCTTACGTTCCTCTAAATAAGACACTAACCATTTGTTGATATCTCCCCTTATCCTCAATGCATATAATTTCTTCTGTAAAAAGGAGCTATTTAAGCAGTCAAATGCTCGAGTTAATTCAAAGAAGATGGCAAGAACGTAGTTTGATGTGTCTAAACCCTCATAAACAAAATTTAATAGCTCATAAGCAGCTGCAGAAGTAGAGCAATCTTTTCTAAAACCGTATTGTTTGTTACTTAGTTTTTCTGCATTTAAGAAATTTTCTATCTTGCATAAAACTACTTTTTCATAAAGTTTAGAAAAGGTAGGCAGGCCCGTAATACATCGATGGTTTTCGATTTTTCCCTGCCACCAGCAGAATAACTTCCCCCACCTTCAACTCACGAGGGAATATACCATTTTCGAGGGATAAATTAAAGTTATAGCATAATGGGTGTTTAATATAATCCCATATTTTTTCTAATGCCATAACTGGGGTGTCGTTTTTATCAGAGCAGGCTGTTTTGTTTTTTAACAGTTTTAAAGCTGAATGGAGATCGTGCACATTCAGTGGATTTAAAAAATTGACCTGATATGAAACTCATTGGTTGTACAATCTGAAAAATCAATATTATGTTTACCAAGGTTGTTGATATTAGGTTTTCTGCGCTTGTTTGCAGAATTTTTCACATATTTCAGAGATATTTGTTATGTAAGTATTGTTAGATACTACTTTTGTGGGATTAGAGCACAGTATTTATTACTTGCCAGATCGTTTTAGAGTTACATGAGGAGTCTAAAATTTTTTGTTGGTAGAAATTTGATTTCTCTAGAACCAGCTGTTTATGAAATAGTTTTTTTGACTGAGTGTATAAGTCTTTTGATTCCGGTGTGTTCCAAGATCTGCACAACCAATACAATTTTTTTAAACTCTCGCTCTGTTTAATTAGGTCTGGGTTTATCCATTCTTTATTTAGAAGAGCGGTCTTAATAATTACTTTTTTTAGGGGGCAGGCTATATCTAAACAATGTAGATAATTGTGCCAAAAATAAGTCCATTATTCATTAACATCTGTAGTATTATATAGATAACTAAGGTCTATTCTAGATAAGTCATAATTAATTTGAAAGATATTTTGAGAATCAAAGAACCTTTTAAAAAAATATAAACTGGAAAATGAGGGCTCATTCAGAGGGGAATTCAAATGAAATATTATTCTTTGTGCCATAATATGATCTATGATGTTCGCTTCAAAGTTGATTGCATTAAAGTTTAAGTGATTTGCAATTACATAATCTAGTGCTGAGGGGGTCTGATTTGAAACTACTCTAATTGTTTCAACTGGGAGAATGGATTTTAGGTTGAAACTTTAGAGCAAGTCAAAAAGAACAGATTTTTTGGTGATTTGATTAAATTATTAATATTAATATCGCCACAAATTAAAATATATTGATAAATTAGGTGTTTTATTGTTTGTTCTTTAGTTGAATTATAGTTCCCTGTTTCTAACTAAAATTTAATGAACCGTTGCTTTTGTCACAATTCTTTTTTTATCTCTTATACATTTTAAAATTATATTAGCATTCAGGGTGCCCAGGGTGGTTCGACAAAGTTTTGACACCCAAAGTTTCAATTTTTTATACTCCCGTATATTATTGCATTTTTGGAGTCTCCTAAGAATTCTAGACCTAGTATATTCTATTTAGTCACATCGCTATGTTGGTTAAAAAAACAGCTATTATCATGGTCCGTTTCCTCATTACACTAAAATATTTCACCCTATTATTATATTTAACCACATGTCGTATTTTTCCTCCCTGTGATTGGGACTTTTCTCACAACGAAAGATTAAAAAAAATATCTGTTATTTCAGTAGTTAAATGTTACTGCTAAAGCCAACATTAAAAACCCTTTTGAATCCACCAGACTTTATTGAAGGATTTTACAATAATATATACAAATAATACTTATAATGACTTAAGCAACTATTGTCTTTTTTAGTCACTGTACAATTATGTAGTTATTAGTTTTGCATTAAACATTTGTGTTATTTACAACGTTGTAACGGCCGACCCTTCATTTGTCTTCCCTCTCGTCTACATGGGTGGTCTAGCAAAGTAAAAAAATTAGTATGTGTTAACAGCATGAATATTCGCATAGACAGCTGTGAGGCTCTAATAAACTAAAACAAGTATAATCGTTAAGTGTCATCTACCTTGCTTAATTAGTATTCAGATATACGTAGCGATTGGAATTGTAATATAGGAAATAGGAAATAATAATTAACGGGAGGAATGCTTAAACGTTTAGTCGTTTTGGTTTTATGAGTCCTTTAGATTTGCCATTTTGGGATGTAGTGAACGATTATTGATTAATTTTTGTATGCATTTCGTTGAGGCCTGGTTATAAAAGACATAAATAATTCCAAGAGAAGTACGCACCAAAGAGTAGAGTATGAACCGATTTAACAGTATCTAAACTCACTTTTCTATGTTTAAAAGTTTTTATTTAACTTCACTTGGATGTTAGTTAGTTAGTATGTATGTTTGAGCAAATCTTGCTAGTAGCTTTTGATTTTGAAATTGATATACATACATAAATCCGATGACAATACAATGTTATGGTGTCCAATCGTGAATGTCTTATACAGGGTGGTAAAAAATAATGCTAAAAAATATAAAATAAAATAAAACCACCAAATACTAATTCAATAATTTGAAAATTTAAACTCAAGACTTTCAATTTAACAAGAAAAAGGTTAAATCAAGCTGTTAAAACAGCACAAGGGTCAGTTCAGTTATATACCACTTTGATTTACTATTCCACTATTCCATGATGTCCAATTTGACATACCCACGCAGACTTTAAAACCAAATAAAGTTCTTAACAGTCCTCATGATAAAGGAGCACTAGAAATGCAACGACTGGGGGAACTCGCATAAGATATATAATAATGAGATCTTGCCTCTATGCTACTTTGTAAATAAAATAATATAAATATTAATATCAGAGCCGTTTTCTTAGTTAATTTTTTTATAGTGTTATTTAATATAAATCACTATCACATGTTTGTTTTACCACCACCTATATACATACAAAAAAAATTATAATGAGGGTAGTAGGTTAATAACGTTTAATTCATACCAAATGTTCATTTTTCGAAAGTGTCAAGTAAAATACTATATAATTTAGTGTGTATACACCCTGTATACACATTAAATTACATAAAGGGATAGCAAAAGAAATACCTGGACGCTAGGGCCACCTAGTTAGAAGAGATCCACTCTGTGAACTCGCGATCACGACTACCCACAAGGCCACTAGATGGCGTTGCATATCTATTGAGTCTTTCTAATGATTCTAGAAATTATCACTACTAGATGGACCTACTAGTCCATGTCTCGCAGCTGCTCGAAATTCAAAGGGATTCAAAGTTGACGCGCTCGGCCTATATAAAACCGGCATCACACGACAGTGGCCAGTTCTAAATCCAAGAGCGAACGAAGCGATACAAGCGAAAGAGAACCAACTAGCAGTGAAGTTAATACATGTGCGATAAGTGATTATAGTGAGTTGAATATAGTGTGTTTTGACGCGTGTAAGACGGTTACTGTGTTGTGACGTACCGGGTGTACAACTAAGAAGGGAAAAAAAAAGTTTACGGTTTTGGGAAAAAAATTATTTAGTAAATCGGCCAAGAGAAATCGCTGGAAATTATTTTTAATCTCGTTTGCCGTTAGGGGGCGCCACAAGAACTTTAAATCGTAAATGTCGATTTTTTGGTGAATTTATATAGTTAAAGTGTGTCGAAAATATAAGCAAAGTATTCTTCAATAAGTTACGCATCTTTTTACTTTTTATAATTTTTTTCTATTTTCAATAATAAAGTGGTGGGGGAAGGTCAAACATTTTTTCTGTTGCAAATGCTGATATCTTTGTTTTGAATAAACCGATTTTGAACTTGGCTTAAAAAAGGGCTTTTTTCACTCGATTTGCGGTGCTATTAACGGTTACCAAATTTATTCTGCTACTGGTCGCTAGATGGCGTTTTTCTGGAATCCCTCAAATAATACGGATTTTCTCAAAAAAATCAAATAGTATAATATGACTTTTTTGTCGCATTTTATTTTGTGGTTATGAAGGGTATAAGATAGTGAATTAAAAAAACTAGGTCCGTATTTAATTTAGGAAAGTTGATGATGGTTGCTTAAATCCGAAACGTCCGATTAAACAACTAACTACACCGAATTATAGAGAAGTGCCAATGGTAAAGTGAAAGTTGTTTTTATCTATCATTTCAATTTAACCTAAAATTTGAGAGATTTTGAGAAAAAAACGCTGCAAATTGAATCACTACTTTCACATCATCTTTACGAGATGTAACACAATAACTGTAGATATACCCGAAAACCAAATCGACACATTGCTCGATTTTTGACGAAATTTTCGATTTTCTTCCCTTCTACTTTATAACCTTACTATTTATTTTTGTTATTTTGGTCAAATAAACTGAAAAATTAAAATCCCCGGAAACTTATAAATTGACATGCTACCCGATTTTTTTTTTTTTTCAAATCAAGAAAGTTGATGATAGTCGCTCGAATCTGAAAGTAGCGTTGTATTAAAAAAACAACAACTATTAGAGGAGGAAAAGTGTCCAAGGGTGAAGTGAGAGCTATTTTTATTCATCGTTTAAATTTTACTAAAATTTTAGAAAAAATATATTGAAGTGAAATGATATTATATTTATTGTAAGCCAGGACATAAAAAACTAAACAGTAAAAGAATTAGCAGGAAATAGGGCACCAAAGAAAGAGTTTATGCTTTATTCTTTGCTGTGCTATTTCCTGCTACTCCATTTATTGTTGTTTAAAAAAGCAGGGATGATCTAAAAAAATGCTATAAGTAACAAAGAAATTGTTTATTAATTAACTATTGGTGGCGAGTGAACTGTTGGAAATGTCTACCATCATGCTCGATACATAGACTCCGTCTGTGTATCGAGTATTTCTACTGTAGAATTTACTGCAGCTTCTATTTCTGCAGCTGGTATCACCTAGCTCGGTTGATGAAGTCCTCGCTTGTTGTTTGTCTATTTTGGTACACCAAATCCTTAAGGCGACCCCACAAGTAAAAGTCTAGGTTGTTTATTATGCCGCACCAAACGTTGACGCTCCAACGACCTTAACTCTGGACTTCTCGCATCCAGAGAGGGTTGTGGTGCAACCAATGATGCAGGTTGTGCAAGTTCACTTTCCCATCGGAACGGAAAGTAGCTATATAATAAGTAATACGTGGATTTATGGATTTTCGGGTATACAGATTTCAATTTTTGAGTTAATTTAATGTTTTATGGAAATCTAAAGATGATGTGGAAGTAGCGATTTAATTTGGATCATTTTTTTCTCAAAACTTTTCAAATTTTAGGTTAAGTTGAAATGATAGATGATAATAACTTTCACTTTACCATTGGCACTTTTTCTCCTCTACAATTTGGTGCAGTTAGTTTTTTAATTCGACGTTTCGGATTCGAACGACCATAATCAATTTTCTTAATTTAAATACGGATCTGGTTTTTTTATTTCACTATCTTATACCCTTCATAACCACAAAATAAAATGTGACAAAAAAGCCATATCATACTATTTGATTTTTTTAAGAAAATCCGTATTATTTGAGGAATTCCAGAAAAACGCCATCTAGCGACCAGTAGTAAAATAAATTTGGTGACCGTTAATAGCACCGCAAATAGAGTGAAAAAAGCCCTTTTATTAAGACCAAGTTCAGTAATATCGGTTCAATCAAAACAGAGATATCAACGTTTGAAACAAAAAATGTTTGACCTCTCCCCACCACTTTATTATTAAAAATAGAAAAAATGATAAATCGCAAAAAGTTGCGCAACTTAT
Source organism: Kuschelorhynchus macadamiae (assembly GCA_030620095.1). Classification (NCBI taxonomy): domain Eukaryota; kingdom Metazoa; phylum Arthropoda; class Insecta; order Coleoptera; family Curculionidae; genus Kuschelorhynchus; species Kuschelorhynchus macadamiae. Next base: position 465,572 of record JAUTXW010004259.1, read on the forward strand.
TGAAGAATACTACGCTTATATTTTCGACACACCTTAACTATGTAAATTCCCAAAAAAAATCAACATTTACGATTTAAATTTTCTCTTGTGCCCCCTAGCGGCAATTTTTTGAGGTTAAAAATAATTTCCAGCGATTTCTCTTGGCCGATTTACTATAAAATTTGTTTCCCGAAACCGTAAGACAAGTGGTTACTGAGATACGACCGGCCTCCCTTCTTAGTTGTACACCCGGTAGAGTCGAGTAAGTTTAGTTTTGTCGTGGACATTTTTATCGGAAAATTAAACTCGTTTCTTTTACCTTGACATTAAAAATTCTACTTCGGGTAAAAAACGAAAAATTAGTGAAGAAAAGCGCATATTTCACGAAAAGTGGACTGCCTTGTACTTGTTCGTTAATGTTAATCAAAAACCCTTCTGTTTGGTGTGTCAAAAATCCCTTTCAGCCTTAAAAGAATACAACTTAAAAAGACATTATGAAACAAAGCATGCCACAAAGTTTGAGACATTCAAAGGACTATTACGGCAAGATAAAGTGAGACCTCTAAAAAGTCATCTTCAACGAAAGCCAGATAGTTTTTGAAAAGCAGAACATTTAAAATGAAACAAGCGTGAAGGTTAGCTACATTATAACCGAAATAATAGCTTTGAAATCAAAACCTTTTACTGATGGTGAATTTATCAAGGAATGTATGGAGGCCGCCGCTGAAGTATTGTGCCCGTCTCAAAAACCCCTTTTTTTCTAAAGTTAGTTTGTTTGGTGTTACTGTCGACGGAAGAATCAAAGAGTTAGCGGCAGACCTAGAAAATACGGTGCACCATCCATGATAGGAAAAAATGAAGGGCTCGTGGGTTTGACGAAAAAACAGCACATATGTGTGCGAGCAGAAGTTTTCTCGGATGAAGAAAGTGAAGTCTAAAACAAGGTCAAGAGTTATAGAGACACATATGGCAGGATGATTTCTATTATAAAAATGTAGAATGTTTTATACAAATTCACATTATTTACTTAATTATACCATTATTTTCTATCAAAGCTAGTGCTCTATATACTCGAAAAATAATAATGACTTAAAAACGTAGAGCACTGAACACCTTTTCATAAGAGCGACTCGTTGAGGAATCACAATCGACACTTAACAAATTCCGCTTAAGACTCTCCCCGCACGCCGGCTTTCGCGCTTAGATTTGTTTACGGCGCACAGTGATTCCACAGGTACTTTTAGCTGGACAGAAGTAATTTTTTTTTAATATGCAAAATTATTTAATATAATTAAATAATAAAGAACAATACCCAGTCAACTAAAATCATTACAAAAAAAAAATATATAAAATAATCTTTACTAGTCAAATTCAAGCGCCAGTCTTAGCAGGCCGCGGCCGGCGCGAGATAAACAATTATTTGTTGCTAAATGTCAGTTGTTGCGTGCTTGAGTGTGTCCTGGTAAAAAGTTAATGAATTTTTGGAAAATGTGATTTTGCCAGGTATTTACTTAAATTTTTTACGTATAGCGTGCTCTGCAATATATGTTTTTTTCTTCTGATAGCTTTCTTGTGTACACATGCAAAATGATACCTATTTTTTTAAATTGAAAAATGGGAAGGCTTGCGCTTTCAAGTTATCAAAAGTTATTAAATATGATTAGTTAAAAAACGTTTCTTGGTATCTTTGCTAAGGTATGATGTTCGATTTGCTTGCCTCTTTTTGCCTTTTAGTGAGTGTTCACCTCTTTTTTAGAGAGACGCGTATCCATTAAACGAGCTGTTTTGTTTAATGTACTGAAACAAGGCGATAAATTCCAACCTACAACATCACAGTCGCAAGCGAAATTAATGCATTTCGTAAAAGAACATAATTAAAGATAAAGACATCAATGATGAAAATTTAAAAAATATACAGGGTAAGCTAAAAAGTTTCTCTATTCTGCTTCTGAAAAAATGGAAAAAAAGCCGAAGATTTTTATCATATTTATTTTATATTTGTTGTAAAAAATGAAGAATGGCTTGAAGGAGAACTAAACTTTTCGACAATTAAAAAGCCTGGTCGGCCAAAAATAGCATTTTCCCAAGCGAATAATCGTACCCAGAGGCGCAGAGTGAAAAATTTAGTAAAAAAACGTAGCCAGTGTCTTTCACGAAATAGCGTATTCTCCAAACAGAAACACACAACTCAAAAAAAACGATGAAAAATAGTGAGAAGCAAAACCAGTCTTATATCCCTGATGAAGCTTTAGTGTTGTTTATTTCTTTAAAATTGACACGTCATCAATACATCGGATTAAGAACATCAGCAAAAAAGAAAGGGCTTAGTAATCTTTATCCAAGCTACCACAAAATTATTGAATCTAAAAAAAGTTGCTATCCTTCTCAGAACCATATATCCATAACAGAAAAATCTGCTGAAATTAATTTACAGAGTCTATTAAACCACACAATTGAACGGATCAGTGCAGTTCAGAGAGATGTGTTTTTGTCAACTTTTGATTGCTCTGCCGAAAATAGCCTAAAAGAGTTGCAAATGGATTTCAAGTGGGGAGCAGATGGTAGTGGAAGTTATAATAATTATAAGCAACGATTTGAATCAAAAGAATCGGACGACTCGAGTATCTTTGCAACCTGTGTGGTACCTTTACAGCTCTACTATCAATCAAAATCTGAGAAAAAAATAATTAGGCAAAATCCGAGAACATCTTCAACCCGTTTCTGTAGGCCAGTGAAATTACAGTTTGTGAAAGAAACAGATTTGCTTATTAAAGAAGAATTTGCCCATATGGAGGAACAAATCAAAAATCTCTTACCAACCAAAATTATTATCGAGAAAACAAGCTTCTCCGTCAAACATCAGTTACATAAAACTATGGTTGACGGAAAGGTTTGTAACTCATTGATGGATAACTCTTCCCAAAAGTGTTGTATTTGTAAGGCGGGTCCTAAAGAGTTTAATGATATTCCTACTTTGGTATCACGTAAATTGAGTACGGAAGCGATTAGTTTAGGATTGTCAACATTACATGCATACATTAGGTCTTTTGAACTTCTGTTGCACGTAGCATATCGTTTGGACTTTAAAACTTGGCGAGTCCAAAAAGAAAATAAAAATTTATTCGAAACGGAAAAAAACAGATTATTTCCGGATTTCGGGAAAAAACAGGACTTTGAATAGATATGCCTAAATCAGGCTTTGGAAATATAAACGATGGCAACACTGCTCGTCGCTTTTTCCAAGATCCGAAAATGTCTGCCAGCATTACAGGTATAGACGAGAACTTAATTTACCGATTTAATGTTATTCTTTCTTCGTTAAATTGTAATTATAATATCGATTCGAAAAAGTTCCATGAGTATGCAATGGAAACAGCTGATTTATATATAAAATTATATGAATGGTATCCTATGGCTCCGAGTGTACACAAAATACTTATTCATAGCAAAGAAGTTCTTGATCTATTTATGCTACCTATTGGGCAAATGTCCGAGGAAAGCCAAGAAGCTCGTCATAAAGAAATCCGTTATTACCGAGAACATAACACTCGTAAAATTTCGCGAATCAGTACGCATCAAGACCTCTTAAATATTCTGTTAGTATCCTGGGATGCATTAATATCCAGTATTAGAACTTTGCCACCCAGACAAAAAGGTATTATCAATAGAGATGTGATAAATTTGCTTAAGCCACCTGACAAAAATGTAGATTATGACAGCGGCAGCGATGCTTCTGACGACTCAGATTCTCAGTTTTAATTTTTTTTAAGTATCTAGCGATAAGATCATAAGTATTTGTTACTTAACCGAATTAAAAACAAAACTAAATTAAAAAAAAACTGTTAAGTGTTAATTAAAATAGTATTTAGATTAGATTTTATCCGTTTTTTGTTCAGCGTTACTTTTTAAAGATGTTTATTTTTGTTAGTATGAAAATTATGTTATAGTACCTATAATCAGTAATTCTCATCCTAATACATTCATAATAAAAAAGTAAAGTATTGGCAAATTTTTAAATTTCGAAATATCCGCGGTGGGAAGTTTCTAAATGAATACCCTGTATAAACTCGCTCATAGCTGACTAAAAACGTTATAATAACACTTGTATGTATAGTGTAGTACTTGGACTTTTTAAATTTTTACATCGCGACACGTGTTAAAATACACTCTTAGTAATTTTTGATACACCCTGTATTATAATAATTTTATGCAGTTAACTAATTTAAGTCAATAAAATCTATAAAATGTATTAATTTACGCTCAGTTTAGCTTCTTTTACTTTAGTTGCAAAGGTCAAGAATAAAATTATGGACCGATTCTGAATCACCCTGTATATAGGATCTATATCTTAATTTCTTATTGAAAATATAACCCGCGTTAATTGCAGAAATGCTTTAAAATAACATGTAAAAAAAAATTTATCCAATAAGTTAGCTAACAGCAAAAAAAAAATGTCCAGCAAGAATTACAATCTGAATCACTGTGCGGCGGTTGTTATGGCAACGCAATGGTGAACATCCGTAAGCCAAATAGAGATAGGAGTGGCATAAAACTGCTGCTGCACGCGCTTGTTCGCTTGTTATAGAATTAATGTAAATCAGTGCGTTCGGATCATCGGAGGCGGAAGGAGTTTTGCATCGTGTCGGGTATAGTGGTATATAACTGTTTTCTAAGAACAAAAGTATTAAAAAACGCTCCAAAACTATGAATAATTACCATCACAAAAATGTAAAAAAATAGCAATTTTGGGCGTGGCACCCTGAAAATGTTTCGCCTGCGGCGCGTTTTTACCTACAGGACTGTGCACCTACCTATGCTACGCTTCACCCGTTCTTAACTCCACGAGCCGCCACTCTAAGAATTCCAAATATATGTTTACTCTTATTTAATTAAAACAAAGAAAATATAAACAGTTATAATCGCTACAACGATCCCGGCCTCTAGTGCTTCATGTGAGCGAACTTTCTCATTTTTGGAAATGACAGACTATCAAACCTGGCTATTTCATCAATTGAGAAGTCATTGGTAAACAACATAGATCTTCAAAGAGTAATAGATATTTTCGCGGAAAATAATAGAATAAATTTAATTTTATGAATTGTTTTTTTTTAATTTTTTAGTTAACAGTTTATATTATTCATGTTTATTTTTTATTAGTTTTAGTCATACTTCCACAACAGTACATTAAATAAAAGTGAAAAAACATGTTTCTTCAGATGTGTTTAATTAAATTACTTTTGTATAAAAATGGTAAAGTATGCTACTTTGACACACAGATGATAGTCCCTTTATATAGGGCCCTCTAGAACTATTTGTACTCCCAACTGGCCCTCCAAAATGAATTTTGTGTCTACGTCCTTGCCCTTGCACTAAAAAAAATTGAAGACCCTTGCTTTAGTTTGAAAATGTTATTTAAACAAATATAAATTTAATTATAAAGCTCGCTGCCTTTATCGTCCTTATTCCTGTGTTTTTATTAAATATTATTATTACTCAAAAACAGGTGAAGGATTTTCAAATCAAAATACATGGGAGAACTACAGAAACGTTTTCTGCAATTTGGCGTTTGACTTATCAAAATCGGCCAAGCCGTTTAGACAATATGCGCGAATAAACATAAAAAAATACATACAGGTCGAATTGAGAACCTCATCATTTTTTGAAATCGGTTAAAAATTGAAGGTGATTTTTTCAATTAATTTGGGATAATACTGCTAATCGCATTTTGAACCTTTGCTAATTGTGTTGACACTAAGTATATTATTATGTGAACCTCACTATTTGTAAAACTACAATATTTGGCGTTTCTACAGAAGTAAACCTCACCTCATTTTACTCTAGCTGCAGGACAATTCTTAAATAATAACATTTAAAACAATCGGATGCAATTTCTAATGCCACACCCATATAAGGTATACATTTATCCGGTCATATCTGCAAGTAGCTTCCTTTCGCTTTTAGATTTATATTAATAACTTTGGGCGACCAAGACAACAATCAGAACTTGCCAATAATTATTATACCAAAGCAGGCAGATTCAAACCGTACAAATTATTATCATTATATTGTTGCAAAGTGGGTGTACTTACTTTCAAACCTATGAGCAAAAGTGAATGGCCTTTCAAACTAGCCGGAAATATCTATTATTATATTATTTATAACTAAAATAACGCTTATTTTAAAGGTGTAGTAAAAAAAGAATTAACCTCGTCCGGAGGTCTTATGATTTGTTTTTTTTTTGTTAAAATCTGCCGTGATTAATCAAAATGTAGATCTATAATAAATGAAAACCGATTTGTTGCAAAGTTTAAGGTTAGCTGCTTTAATTTTTTTTCCGCTAAATTTATTAAGTTTCTTTGTTTTTGTATAAAAACTGAAATGATGTAATCCTTGCAAACTAAACTGGGCCTATTATTATAAAAGTAAATACCAAACCTCAACATAAAGATAATCAAGTGTGCTAAAGAGGCTTCGCTAATCACTAGGTTATATCGAATTGTAAAATATAAAAACATGTCCTCCTATTTCTGTCGGTCTGTCGATCTGCCTGCACAGAGACATCATTTATATTTCGCCAGCCATTTTCAGGGTTTATTTTTGTAGATACAAAAAAAAATAATAAATGAAAAAGTTGTATGGATTTCAGGAAACTTCCTAGAAAAAATATCTTTGAATATACTGGTGAATCAGAAACTAGTAGCGTACCATATGTTGTTTTAAATGAAATTCCCTGCATATTTTCCATTTTTTTAGAATCTCCTTATTATTTTCTTTAAAAATGTGTATTATATCTATACTTGAATCGGTAGTTTTTGAGATATTCCCCCTTATCCTAGTTAATTTACTTGAAACGTGTCTTGCTGGTACTGACATTGTCAAATTGTCACTATTTCACATACTAACTTGTATGTGTTAATTTTGCCCAACGAAATGGGCTATTCCATTAAAGACAAATTAAAGATAATACGCTTATATTATGTCAATAATAGAAACCTTACCCACACTCACAATGAGTATCATCGGCAATTTTCCGGTGGAACCGTCGTAACACGAAGCACAATAAGACATATAGTAAACAAATTTGAAGAAGTTTAAATAAAAGAAGAAGAACTGCAAATTCAAACATCTTGTCCATGAGGCCAAACAACAAAAGTACCATCTACATATCTGAACCAGTGTTTTGGTTTTAGTAGAGCGGATGTTGAGCAATATTCTCAAAGGCTTCCATAAAGATATTCGCTACCATAGGTGATAGAGGAGATCCCATAGCCGCCCCTGTAGTTTGTTCATAAAAAGTTCCTGGAAAATGAAATAAGTAGATGTAAGACAAGCTTCCACTACGTCTATTAAGTTCTTATCAAGATTATTATGATGCAATATATCTGATACAACGAAAAATGTGTCCATGGTACATTGTACATTCACAACCTGAAACCTTGGAGCTGCTTGGTTTCAATTATTTTTTCTACGCTTGTGGTAGACTGAATGTGTTAACCGAATTGGTGATATGTCTTTCTGTTCTACTTGTAGGGTCTGCCTGCACAACCTCACAGTTGTTTTTCTCCAAAAATTGAGTTACCATTCCTATGTATTCGGTTCTGTCCACGACTTCAATTAAGGTGTTCCTAGATATTTTCTTGGCTGCGGAGAGATTCGACTTCGGTGGTTCAGAATGTTTAATGATCTTCGCCGTCTCATATCTGACTTCGTCGGCTTGTTACACTGGTAATCTTCTGATTGCTGCTTCAACGGAGGATATTATGGGAATGCTACTCGGTGTCTTGCTGGTACTGACATTGTCAGATTGTCACTATTTCACATACTAACTTGTATGTGTTAATTTTGCCCAACGAAATGGGCTATTCCATTAAAGACAAATTAAAGATAATACGCTTATATTATGTCAATAATAGAAACCTTACCCACACTCACAATGAGTATCATCGGCAATTTCCCGGTGGAACCGTCGTAACACGAAGCACAATAAGACATATAGTAAACAAATTTGAAGAAGTTTAAATAAAAGAAGAAGAACTGCAAATTCAAACATCTTGTCCATGAGGCCAAACAACAAAAGTACCATCTACATATCTGAACCAGTGTTTTGGTTTTAGTAGAGGGGATGTTGAGCAATATCCTCAAAGGCTTTCATAAAGATATTCGCTACCATAGGTGACAGAGGAGATCCCATAGCCGCCCCTGTAGTTTGTTCATAAAAAGTTCCTGGAAAATGAAATAAGTAGATGTAAGACAAGCTTCCACTAGGTCTATTAAGTTCTTATCAAGATTATTATGATGCAATATACCTGATACAATGAAAAATGTGTCCATGGTACATTGTACATTCACAACCTGAAACCTTGGAGCTGCTTGGTTTCAATTATTTTTTCTACGCTTGTGGTAGACTGAATGTGTTAACCGAATTGGTGATATGTCTTTCTGTTCTACTTGTAGGGTCTGCCTGCACAACCTCACAGTTGTTTTTGTCCAAAAATTGAGTTACCTTTCCTATGTATTCGGTTCTGTCCACGACTTCAATTAAGGTGTTCCTAGATGTTTTCTTGGCTGCGGAGAGATTCGACTTCGGTGGTTCAGAATGTTTAATGATCTTCGCCGTCTCATATCTGACTTCGTCGGCTTGTTACACTGGTAATCTTCTGATTGCTGCTTCAACGGAGGATATTATGGGAATGCTACTCGGTGCTATTGCGAAATTTTGGCCTTCAGAAGCACAGAATCTTCTGCTTCGGTTAACGGCTTCGATGATAAGTTGATAACTGTATTCTGTGGAGATTTTTTCAGGAGTGTTTTAAACTTTTCTTGTTGCTTCTTGATGGTTTTTGTCTGCCTGTACATTGGTGATGTTGTCAAAATATGGTTCTTTCTAATTTGACTATACGCACTTCAGATAATTAAAAAATGTAACTATGCTTAATGAAGCTTTATCTATATTTGTCTGTTTTCTTTCGTGTACCGCACTTCTATATCTCTTTTGTGCTGCAAAAATGGCGAACTTTCGAATTTTAAAATGATTTAACTTTGATTTTTCTTGATCGATTTACCTATAAACATATTTTTTCTTGAGTTCGTCATTAACGGTTCCCTTGTTACTGCCTACATCCACTATTATTGGACCACCCAGTATAGTGATACAAGGGCAGCCAGCATCAAATCCAATGAAGGAGATTTATCAAAATTTTAATTTATGCAGTTCGACTTTGGGCTACTCGAGTATGCCAAAAGTGGCCGTCTGTCTCCGTTTGTCATATTACTTTATACAGGGACCGTTATTATGAAGTACTATACAGGGCGTTTCCTAATTGCGTGCTAATGTTAAAGGGAGTGTTTTATGTTCTAAAAGTCTTAACTTTTGAGATACAGGATGGTAAAGTTTAAAAAGAAAACATTTTTTTTTCATGCCAATTCTGATGCTATTGTAGATAACTGCATGAAATTAGATACACGTCTTCTATGCGTTAAGGAGCATACGGATTTACCCAGGTTAATTACATATGCGCGCCACTGGTAGAAGTTTCAAAAATTGATTGTTAATAAAAAATGCCCTTTTATACATAAAAGACGTGTATCAAATTTCACACAGTTATTTATCTATAACAGCATCAGAATTAAGATTTTAAAAAAATGTTTTTTTAAAACCCTGTATCTCCAAAGTTAAGACTTTTAGGTTCATATTAAACTTTTTTCTTAAAAAGGTGCAAGAATCACCCCCCTTTAACATTAGCACGCAATTAGGAAACGCCCTGTATAGTACTTCACAATGACGCCCCCTGTATAATGTAATATGACAGACGGAGACAAACGGTCACTTTTGGCATACCCGAATAGCCCAAAGTCGAACTGCATAAGTTAAAATTTTGATAAATCTTGTTCACTGGAATCAGTGCTGGCTCCCCTAGTATAACTACATTGATGTGTTAATTTTGGAAAGATATGAGTTCTGTAGTTTTTCAAATATTAATTGCAATATTAGATGTTTTTTGACACCCGGTATTGAATAGAAAATTAATTATTTTGAAGTAATATATTGACAGCTACTTTATGAACAATTTTACTAAATATATTAAAAAAAAACTAAGCCATTTTTGAGGTTGACGGCTGTGATTCTAATGGTTCGATTCTTTCTAAATCGTTGTCTTCCTCTGAAAATGATGAGGTTTCGTCGTCACTACTTGAAGATCCCGGTGTGATAACTAAATCATCAATAACTGTTTCAATTTTGCCATCTGCTTTGCAGTATTTATCTTCAATAGAACGAACATGTTTAACATACGATTTCCAACTTTCAGCCGATATTGAGTTAATCGTTTCTAATGTTATTTTATTTAAATCTTTAATTGAAAGTTCACCGGTGTTGTGCTCTCGAATATATTTTTTTACTCCTGCCCATGCAAGTTCAATAGGGTTGAGGTCGCACAGCCTTAAAGGTGTATGACCGAGGTTACGTAAAAGACCGTCAATTTTATACTTTTTTTCTCTAGACTTGTTGGCTGATATTACTTCATATAATTGATATTTTCTCCGTGTTGGATCACATACAAGATTGTTCGATTTAAGCCACGATATCATATGAGTTTTGTAGAGTATTTAGTTGGCACTTTATCTTCTACGTGAGAATGATAAGACGCATTATCCATTACCACGAATGATTTAGGAGGAATGTTAGGTAGAAGCTTTTCGAGCAACCATTTTTCAAAATTATCTCTATTCAACTGTCCATGATAGTCTCCAGTTGTTAGTCTCGAGCGAAAAACTAAAGCAGCACCTGGAACAAATTCGGCTTCTGAACCAGCATGAACTATAATAAAGCGACTACTAGAGCGGATTCCCCGAACAAAACCTGTAACGCTTTCACTTTGCCAGCATTTGTTCACTGTCATATCATTATCTGCCCAGGTTTCGTCTAGATACACCACCGGGCATTCACACAGCACATCCTCCATACAAAGGCAACACTCGGATTCGTCTTTAAGCCCCATCCTGTGCATGTGATGTCTTAGACCACAATGGCCAGTGTATAGGTCTATTGCTGTTTTAAGCTTAATTCTGTTCATATTTAACAGACTTTCTGTTATCCTCTTCTTCATAGGAAGGAGGATAAATGCCTTTGCATGGGACATATTTAGCAGTCCAAGTCAATAAAGATTAGCTTTTTCCTGAACCAAGTCTAAAATTGCGCGTTTGGCCTTTTCGTGGGCTACTCCTAAAGCTGATTCAGGTCCCACGAATCTTGTCTCTGCTCCTTTGTTTGCTAGAATGTTCGCAGACTCATTTCCCTCAAAACCTACATGTTCTGGTATCCAGATAAGGGCGATTTTATTGTCGCTCCCCAGGCCAACAAGTGTCTTTTGGTAGTTCCAAACGGTTTTGAATGTACAATGGCTCGCTTCAAGTGCTTTAAGAGCCGCTTGATTATCCGAGAATATTTTTATCGTTTTATGTGTTATTTGTTGATCCTGCAACATGATGGCACACAATTAGATAGCATGAACTTCTGCTTGAAATATTGAGGTGTTATTGCCCAGGCTTACTGACAGAGCAACCTTCGGCCTTATCCCATGGATTCCAACTCCTACACCTTTATTGGTTTTAGAGCCGTCTGTGAATAGGCACAGTTCTCTTTTCAGTAGATTAAATTTATTCTGATCCTACTCCTCTCTACCAGGGAAGATCACGGAGTCTGGATGATTCCATGTGACTCGTGTCGTCCACCATGCTGCTGGTGACATGGTGGAGTCTGTATGTTATCCTCACTGCTGCCTCTTTCACAAATAGATGGATTGATGGAAGTTTCAAAAGGAGTTCCATGACCGCTGTCGGAGTGGAGCGAATCGCTCCTGTAATTGACAAACAAGCCTGTTTCTGCAGTCCACTCAGCTTGGCTTGGGCAACACTTTGTTGTTCCTTGCTTCACCAGGCTACAGAACTGGCCATTAGTCTTATGACCATTAGGTACAGCCAATATAGCTGTTTGGTCTCATACCCCATAACCTATCGCAGATTTTACCGCAGGTCAACAGGGATAGTTTAGCTTTCTGAATTATTTTATTCAGACGAGCATTCCAGTTCAGCGTTTTATCCAAGATAATTCTCAAATATTTCACTTCAGCTGAAAATAGTACCATCTGTCACCGTAAGGTCGAAGTCTCTCTAGATTATTTTTTTGTGAAGGGGACTAAAACCATTTTATTAGGGTTGATAGACATCTCTTCCCTCTCACACCATGTTAGTGTGGTGTTCAGTATTTCCTGAAGGGTTGTCGAGATTTCCTCTTCAGTCTTTTTTTTTTACTATGATGACTAGATCATCGGCATATGCCTGCAGATCAACCTCCCACATCCAGCAGGTTGTCCACCAGTAGTGACCACAGCAAGGGCGTTAACATTCCTCCCATAGAGGTTAGCTAACATAGAACTGAAGCTTTCACGGCTTGGGTCATTTAAGACATCATGGTTCTTGGAATTAGACCGTCTCAAATTGAACTTATTATTCGACGTTTCGCCTTCGATTGCACGAGGCATCTTCAGGAATCTTTACTCCACGAGATCTGAACCATGAATGAGCTCGTAGAAATTCAGGCGGGCTTTTATACCCTTCACGGTCTACATCACATGTGAAAACCGATCTTAACATAGGGTCACGATTCGGTGAATACATTTGAAGATGCTTTGTGCAATCATAGGCGAAACGTCAGATAGTAATTCCATTTTGATACAGTCTAATTCCAAGAACCGTAATTTCTTCTACAAATACATATTTCAGTCCTTTTTTGATAGGCTAAACAATTTCCATATTTTCATAAAAAAACGATAGCCATTGGTATTTTTGAAGAAGAAAATTTGATAAAAAAAAATTTAAATATTTTTCGGGCGGTAGCCACAATTTGAAGTGCAATACTTGTCCCGATTTAGTAAGGTATCCTTAAGAGAATTGGCTGTCATTTCCAATATATGGTAAATGTCAATACTCGTTCCAATTAAATGCTACTCGATTAGCTTATTTGAAGAAGTTGGAGCAACATAACAAAATGAGGAAAATGAATTTCATATAATTTATGAATAAAATTATCATATTAAATTCGTGACTCAAAGGTTAAATTATTTTCCTGTTGCAAAAAGATCAAAAACAACTTCCAGAATGTGTACGGTACACACTAACAGCCTTTTTCAATACGCAACATTAAAGGGGATAAATAACATTCTAGTCGTACCTCGTGGAGCAACTATTCCCTGATACTATTGAGCGGTTTATGAAGTATCCTGTCGTGCATAACCGGCTGAATTATTTCCCTTTATTCGCCAGGAAATTTACGACCGTCGTTCATCATATTTATTACGTATATCATGAAGTTGCAATTCTTGCACTATTGGAATCGAAGACTGGCTCTCGCCATATTTTCATACACTCGAGGCGGGTGTAATTAAAAGCAGCCGTTTCTTATTGCCTAGATACGTGCAATCGATCGGAGAAGTTATGACTCACGTGTAAATGGGATTCGAAGGGCCCGTGATAGTGGTACCACATTCTCACTCTCTTCATCTGCAAAAGCTCTTTTTCCCCATTAATACAATCCATGGGCGTGCAGTCAATGGAAGCAAGGGAAGCAGTGCTTCCCCAAAAAAAATTACAAAACATCTTCTAAAATGTAATTTTTGAAATAGGAAACCATTAATTTAGTTTATATTAAAAATGCTAAAATATTATCTTAATTATCAAGCCCACAATAAATGCGGGCTTGACTCCCACCCAGCCACAATAGAATATCGAATAGAACCTATATTCACCGGCTGTTTGCAATTTTTGCATTTCAGTCGCGTGCTTTAAGTGGTGGCGGAAGCTATCGTTGGAGTAGGTTCTTTGTTTGAACGGCTATCCGTGTGTTGTGTGATACGTACGTCGCGTCGTGCATGGTGCGATATGGAAGACAATAATACGGACGTGGATATGCGAATACCGTCAACTTCGGCTGTCGGTAATAACGTTAAAAATGTTAGAGAATTTAGTAAGAAGAGTGTGTGTGAATGTGTGGTGTGTATCTTAATAATAAAGGGATTTTTAAACTAAACAAAAATGGAAAACTGTATTAGACATTTTTATCCGGAAAAACAATACGAACAATTTAAATGGCTAACAGGGTGTAAAAATATAATTAAATTATTTTGTTGGCCATGTTTACTTTTTGAAAATGAAAATGGTCTGGAATAAAACTGATTTTTCCGATTTAAACAATTTCCATAAAGCTGTAAAAAGGCACATTATGTCCAAAGCGCATTTACAGGCCGTCATAAAAGAAAAAGTCTTCGGGAAAACCAGAGTTGAACACACCCTTAATAAACAGTTGGAAATTAGTCACCGCCAATACAATGAACTAGTCGATAAAAATAGGCAAATATTAAAAAGACTTATCGATGTTGTTTGTTTTCTCGGACAGCACGAATTGGGATTTACAGGTCATGACGAAACAAGGGTTTCTTCAAATAGAGGAAATTTTCATGATTTACTTAGTTTAATGGCTAAATATGATGATTGCTTAAAAAATCAGTGAGAGCAGTCTAACGTTTTTCGCACAACGTCGAATCGAATCCAGAATGATTTAATTTCCGCTGTTGCAACCATTATTCTAAAAAGAATTAAACTGGAGATTGGCGAAGCGCGGTTCATTGCTATTGTTCTGGACGAAACAACTGATATCACTAGTTTTAGCCAATTATCTATAGTAATACGCTACGTTAAAACAGACGGAAGTATTCAAGAGCGATTTTTAGATTTTAAGAATGTGTCCGAAAATCGTACAGCAGATGCATTATATACCGTAGTTTATAACTTTACTAAAGAAATTAATAGAGAGAAAAAATTAGTTGCTCAAAGCTATAATGGAGCTGCAGTGATGGCAGCACAATTAGGGTGTCTGCAAGCTAAAGTTCGAGAAACTTTCCCAAGTGCTGTGTTTGTCCATTGTTTTGCTCATAGATTAAATTTAGTTTTATCCCAGTCCATCAATTACATTAAAGAGTGTATTTTTCGTTACTTTAAGTGGCATGGCTGCTTTTTTTCCAAGTCAACAAAACGTATACGAGCTTTGGACTCCATTGTCCACAAACGATTGCTTCTACTAGGTGGAACTATAATGGAAGACTTGTGTTAACAGTATCTGAAAAT
This sequence comes from Kuschelorhynchus macadamiae, assembly GCA_030620095.1. Lineage (NCBI taxonomy): Eukaryota > Metazoa > Arthropoda > Insecta > Coleoptera > Curculionidae > Kuschelorhynchus > Kuschelorhynchus macadamiae. The sequence goes on from JAUTXW010004259.1 coordinate 480,728, forward strand.
CGTGAATTACTGATTGAACTATTTGAGAATATAATAGAAAATAATGAAACGTGGGAGCAATAAATTGTTCGAGGGGGGACTGTTTGAAGCGAGATTTTAATTTTAATTATTTGTTGAACATATTTTCAGAAATATTTCCATCCTCGGACAATGTTTTAAATATATTACAAACTAAAACAAATGATATTGTTTTTTGCCTAAAAAAAAGTGGATGATTTTAAGTCCATGTTAAGCCAAAAAAGAGATGACTTAGACCTATTTTGGAAGAAAACGATGACGTTAAATGTAGAGCTACAAGCCAAGCGTCTTCGAACAGACAAGGAGGGAGATGTTCAAACATCATACAGACGACTCTTTTATGAAATAGTCGATCAAATTCAGCAACAAATAAACTATAGATTTAACGGTTTAAATGATTTTAAATTCCTCGAGCTCTGCAATTTTGATGCATTTAAAGGAAAAACTTTTCCAGAAGATGCGTTTTAATCTCTTCTTCTTCATTATGGCCAGTTCTTCAACCGAGTATTACTGCGATCTGAACTAAAAGTGATTTACGAAACTGATGACATTACCGCAAAAAATAACGCTAAGGAACTAATGCAATTTTTAAAAGACAAGGAGCTGGAAGATGCCTACATCGAAGTGTCGAAATTGTGTGAATTAGTATTGACAATACCTACCAGAAGTTCATCAATAGAACGCAATTTTTCAACACTGAAACGTATAAAAAATTTCGTGAGAAATTCAACGGGACAGGAGAGACTTTCGCATACACCGCTGTTGTCCATTGAAAATAAACTTTTCAAAATATGTCGGTGCATCGACGTTTTTATGATGACATCAGTGACGAATTTGTAAAAAATGATCGAAGAATCAAATTACATTACAAATAGGTAAGTTTCTAAAAATTGCTTCTCTTTCTCAAAATTTCACCGCACGCCCCTGATTATTTTTCTAAAAATGCATCTTTTATCATCACCTCAAATTTAACGAAATTTTGCAGACAAATGGAGTAATATACACTAAATATATGGCCTTTTCCTAGGTGGGGTGGCAAACGACAAGGGCGGAGTAAAAAATTAGTTTATTTTTAAAAGTGCAATTTTTCTTTTATCAGGACCTCAAATTTAACGAAATTTTGCAGACAGATGAAGTAATATACACTTAATACATGGTCTTTTCCAAGGTGGGATGGCAAACAACAGGAATGAAGAAAAAATTAATTTGTTTTTAAAAATGTAATGTCTTTCTTACCTTAACTTGAAATTTAACGAAATTTTTTAGGTGGAGAGATATACACACTTAATATATGGTCTGTCTCTCTAGGTGAGGTGACAAACGACAAGATGGGGTAACCCGAGTAGCACTTTTAGTCATGAATACGTCATTGTTATCACAAGTATTTTTATTGAAGTAACCGGAACTTGGTGTCGCCACGTTCTGTTTAAGCTGAGACTACGTAGTCATTACCAAAATGGGGAACAATTTTAGGGTAACTATTTTGTGAATAACATGTAACTGTGACTTTGACTAATACCTAGATAGTACGGAATTGTGTAGTTCCATTTAAGTAGCCGAATAATAATAATTGACCCTATTCAGCACTCTTATTTCTGTCTTTTTAATCCGTTTTAAAAATATGTGTTTCGTTTTAATACAAACAAAACAGTTACAAACAATCAAATTGGGAACATGGTGTAGAGCGTATAGAATACGTTATTGGTATTTGAGGTAGGATTCATGCATTTCACTTAAGTTTTCTGGCTATGTTAAGGACCTAAAATTAAAACGTGGTGAATATGCTGATGATAGTCGTAAAAAAATTACGCGCTTTTAAAATTCATTAATTTTTGTTACATTTTGGTCAAATATATTGGCCAATTTAGTAAATAGTAATTATCATTAAATATCTTATTATAAAGAGTGATTCTTTTTTTAACGTAATTTTTAATTTGTATGCATTTTTAATCTTTATACTCACAAAAGAAAACATCATAGCTAAATATTTATAAAGGAGATGAAAATAAACAATGACGTTCTATTCAACTTTTACTTGTAGGTGGGATGCATTTCTTTACTGAGAAAATTACTTAACATCAAGTGTCTACGACTGCTCCCATGCGCTTTTCTTTTATAGTTTTGGATTCTTTAAATACGCAACTGTCACTTAAACCCAATTACACTGAAGTCTTGAACACTGTGTGTCATAGCATGCGGAGAGTTGCGGTACTTGAGTCACTACTATAATAATAGATGGCAATCTATCATAACCATAACCCTTTGTTTCGTTTTTATTTTTTGTTTCCTTAAAATACCGCTTTAGGTTGTTTTATTCAGGTATGACATAACCAAGTTGTGATATTTCTAATTTTCTATAAAATGTGGCTGAGTGACGAAAGCTACTTTTTTTATGGTATGTGAAGCCATTGTGAACCATTTTAACTTGTTACTCGTAGACGCTAACACAACAGATGCCAACTAATTAATAGCTGTAGACCGAATTACAATGACTTTAGAAGGACAGTGGCGACAATACAAGTTCACCCGCCAAGTTGACGCAAAATTTCTAAAGGTTTAAATGGGGACACCTATATTACCGTCAGTTTTTCGCAAAATATGACTAAATTAATCTACTTTTAAATTGACAACCTCTGTCAGCGTCAGTTGTAAATGTAGGGTTATGTTAATGTTTTATTTTAATAATAACACTGGTTAACAAGAAATTTGCCACAGAAAAAAAATTACCTGTTTTTGGTGTTTTTTTGTGCGCTGAAACCAAATATATTTTTAGAATTTTTCTATCACCCACAGTTTTTATGTTCCAGTATAAAACATAATACAGGTAGTATATTAAATTATAATACAGGTAGCAGCTCAATATAGTGCACAAATACTTAATTTTGCAGTACACTACCTGTTTTTATTATATATTTAGCATAATAAAGTTCAGATAAGAGAACATTTTATTATACAGGTAATATAATATAGTCTACGCCGCCGCTGCTGCCGACGACACGTAGCCATTTTGTACACCTATGACGGTCAATCAGTCCAACGGCTTAGTCGTTTGTTAGACTTTACCAAGCGCGTTTATCGTGTCTAGCGTGCAATCCGGAATTTAGAACTATTCAGTTGTGTTTATATTTTTGGTGTATACCAAAATACCGTGTTTTCACAAAATGCCTAGAAATTGTGTAAATCACCCGTTTCTGCTATATCTGCGGTGAGTTAACGTTTAAATTCCAAAAACGTTCATTTACACCTCTGATTAAAAAATGCTACGAACAGTACTTTGGCTGTAAAATAGGAGATCAAGATAAACCTTGGGCCCCCCATATTTGTTGTGTTACTTGTGTTAAAACTCTCACAGCCTGGGCAAAAGGAACTCGTCATATGGCATTTGCTATTCCTATGGTTTGGCAAGAACCTAAAGATCATAGCTCGGATTGTTATTTCTGTTTAACAAATATAACTGGAATAACATCAAAATCCAAACACACTGTCAAGTATCCAAACTTACCATCGGCAATAAGACCAGTACCTCACAGTGATCAGCTACCTGTACCACAGCCTCCGGAGCATATGATCTTGAGTGATGATGAGTCGGAAGATGTTTTAGAAGTAAACAGGGCAGAAACAAATTTGCAATCTGATTCGCTATTTGACCCAGGTCATTTTTCAAATAAGCCACATTTGTTAAGTCAAGGGGATCTGAACGATCTTGTACGAGATTTAAACTTGTGTAAGAAGCAAGCCGAACTTTTAGGTTCTAGGTTAAAGAATTGGAATCTCCTTCAGAAGGAAACTAAAGCTTCGTTTTATCCTAGTCGTCACCAGCAATTCAGTGACTTCTTTTCCATTGAAGATGGGATAGTGTTCTGTCATGATGTTATATCTGTAATGCGGGAACTTGAGCATGAATATAAAACACATGAGTGGCGATTGTTCATCGATTCGTCCAAAGTCAGCTTGAAGGAGGTTCTACTGCACAATGGAAACAGGTTTTCGTCCGTTCCTTTGGTTCATGCTACCAATATGAAGGAATCATATGACAACATGAAGCTTCTGTTGGACAAAATTAATTATAAAGACTTTAAGTGGGCCATATGTGGTGATTTGAAAGTTGTAGCGCTTCTACTTGGAATGCAACTTGGTTACACAAAGTATTGTTGTTTCCTTTGTGAGTGGGACAGCAGAGACAAGAAAAACCATTACACAAAGAAAGTATGGCCAGAAAGAACATCTTTGATTCCAGGGAATAAGAACATTGTAAATCCTCCCCTTGTAGATCCTAGGAAAATTTTACTACCCCCTTTGCATATTAAGCTTGGCTTAATGAAAAATTTCGTTAAAGGTATGGATAGAGAGGGTAATGGATTCGAGTACCTAAGAAATAAGTTTCCTAAAATCAGCGAAGCAAAAATCAAAGAGGGTATATTTGTAGGACCCCAAATCAGAGAACTGCTTAAGGATGACAAATTTATTTCAGAACTCAATGCATTTGAAAAAAAAGCATGGCTATCGTTTACCAGGATTTGCACCGATTTTTTGGGAAATTACAAATCAGAAAACTATCAGGAAATTGTAAATGATCTTTGAAATTGCTATCAAAAAATGGGATCTAACATGAGTTTAAAAATCCATTTTTTGCACTCACACTTGGATTTTTTTCCGAAAAATCTTAGGGCAGTCAGTGGCGAGCATGGAGAAAGATTCCATCAGGATATCTCTACTATGGAAAAGCGTTACCAGGGGAAGTGGAGTCCCAGTATGTTGGCAGACTATTGCTGGACACTCAAGAGGGATATACCTGAAGCCAAATACAAGCGAAAATGCCACATAACTACATTTTGAGGACAATTTTTTATTGTACAACTGACGTTCTTGTATGCTTATTTATGAAAAAAAAAATATATATATATATATATATATATATATATATATATAAATATATATATATATATATATATATATATATATATATATATATATATATATATATTTTTCAAAAATTTAAGGCCTTGTCACTATAAAACTATGCGTGATGGAAAAAATCTGAAAACATATTTGAATTGAGCGTAAAAAGTTTTATATAGTGTACCTTATTTAGTTCGTGTGGCAAGAAAACAGTTTAATTTTGTTAACCAGTGTAATCTATTCGAACTATCTAGTACAAACTTAATTTTTCATTTAACATTTTTAACAAATAACAATGTTTGTTCAAGCGATTAATTAGAGTTGTCTAATTAATCGCTTAAAAAAAATTAAACCCACGTAAGCGAAAAGTAAACAAAACGATTTTAGCAGCAATATGGCCGAACCAATTAAAAATTGGTTACTGTATTGTTGTCACTGTCCTTATAAAATCACCGACCGAATTTCGTACCAGCGCCCCCTATCTCCGCAACCTCAAGTACAAGTCTCTGCAAAATTTAAGAAGGTTCTGATACTCAAAAGTTGTAATTTGGTAAACAGATTACAAACAGTAACTTTGAATAATTACTATTATGTAACGGAAAAGAAATGACGACGTTGGAGTCAATTCCTTAAGTAGTTGCTTGCCAGTAGTCAATGTAATTACTTTACATGAAATTATTTATTACTATAAAATATTATTCGCAGTATCAAATACATATAATACTTAAAAACGCCAAAGTGTTTGTCGATATAAAAACTCTTAAAGAGTAGTAGTGGAAACAGTTGTAGCTACTTTAGTGCTAGCTGAGAAAACATTAATTTATTTTTAAAAATGCAATATTTCTTTTACCATTACCTCAAATTTAACAACATTTTGCAGACCGATATGACTAATATACATTTAATAATTTTTTACTCCGCCCCTGTGGTTTGCCACCCCACCTACACACAAGTAACTAAAAAATATCTATTAAAGAATTTAGTTGGCCCGCAAAAAAAATCTGAATTATTTCTTAGAAAATTTTAATTTATCGGCATATATAACGAGTATACAAAATACAGATAACAATATATTGTTGGTTCAACAAAGGCAATTAAATAGCACATTTTTGTGCTACTTAGTTTGCCTTTTGAAGGCAGCCTCTGGGACATTTCTCGTAGTAGTCCAGCAGTAGTCGGCTAGCATCTCACAGTTCTATTTTCCCTGATATCCTCTTTCCATGTTTAAGATATCCTAGTGGAACCTCTCAACGTGCTCGTCACATAGAGCACCACAATTTTCCGGAAATTATTCCAGATGAGAAACCAGGAAATGAATTTTCAACGATATATTACACCTTTGGTTTTGGTAACAAAAGAAATGCCGCCATTTTAAAGGCATTCCAAGCCGCTTTTTCCTTGCCTTCAAGTATAGAATCGAATTGCGCATTTCATCATCATGATCAATTTAGCGTCACTGATTCTAGCTAACTTATGTTTTAAATAACTGAAATCACGGCCTTCTTTGTCCATAGCCTTCACAAAGCTTTTCATAAGTCTCAATTTTTCATAAAGTGGCGGTAGTAAAATCGTTTCAGGGGAGCTAATAGCGTGCTGGCTTTCCTGGCTCAAAAGACTCTCTCTGTAGTGATTCAGTCGTGTTCAACTGTCCCATTCACAGAAAAAGAAGCAGTATTTAGTATAACCTGGCAGTATTCCAAGCAAAATCGCCAGAACTTTTAAATCCCCACAAGTTTATCGTTTATATCTATCATATTGTATGGTCTCCAGTAACAATTTCAAACTGCTATACGTTTCTTTCATTATGAAGTAACACAGCTTTAAGATTTAATTTTGAAGAATTAATGAAAAGTCTCCAGTCTTTTGGATCATAGTCCAGATTAAAAGCTTTAAGATGTTAATTTTAGCAAATTGTTTTTCATGTTACCAAAGGTGTTATGTTTTTCTGACGGCTTCGGTACACAGAAACTTTTACTTCATCTTGAAGTAAATTGCATTGTTGTAATCAAAGGGCCAATAGTTCTGCTTTTTTCTTGGGAAAATCTAAATCCCTTATTAGATCATTTTATTCACTTTGACTTATATCGAGAGACTTTTTACTGGGAAGTTCACAAGCAAAATCGAAGTCTTCGAGGTTCATGGGCCGACGATATTTTCCGGTACACTACCATTTGATCATCATAAGAATCAAGGGTATATTCCTGAGTTTGATTAGGTACAGACAACTCGTCACTCTGAGGCATCGTTCGTATGGCGGATTGTAAATTTGGATACTGTATCGCAGACCTTTTTTTCTCCGAAAAACTTTTTTTGATGGGAGGTGTCAAGCAAAAGGAACAGTTAATAATGCGGTCTTTCAGTTCCAGCCAGATGATAAGAAGAGCGAAGGGTATCTTACGCTTTTTTCACTTAGTCAGCAGCAAATGTTGAATGCACAGTGCATATGCAATTATGGGAAGCCCAATTTTTATCCTAGTTTTTATTTAAGGGCTAAGAGTACGTTTTTGTTTCACACACAAAAGTCACTTCACTACATATATAACAAAAATGATCCCGCAGATTTACACAAACTGGCGACATGTTGCTCAAAACTCTCTAATTTCTCAAATACGATCAGCTCTCGATCAACTGGTGGTTGAAATACATCTAACTAACAATTAAGGATATATGTTATATGTATTAAACCTCTTATAAAGTCCACCTGGTATAATAAATACAGATATTTCACATTTAGTGGTCGAACTTTCCTATACTTGACTGAGACTTTTGCAAGACAGATTGATAATTAGTGCAATAAAATAAGTAGGATTTTGCTATTTTGGTCACCGTAACATTTTTGCTGTTCCCAGTATCTTTAGCACGAATGGTATTCGGTATTTGTTAATTTTATTTTTAATTGTTTTAGTTAGCGTATTGACATACACATTGGTAGTCGCAATAAAGCACTATTGACACACTTTATTTGAAACTACATTAGATTTTATGTATGTAATTGTTGCAGTTTCCTAATGTATGTGTATCCTAGAGTTTTGTTTACTATGAGTATTTTTGGCTGAGCATAAAATCATCAACAGTTATTGTATTGTTATTTAGACAGGGAGCAATAACAATTCCGCGACAGACTTTTAGATTTTTTTTTATTATTATTAAAATGATTGGATCCAATCACAACACAATACGTAATATATTGCTTTCTTTTTAGTACATTTTAATAAAAGTTTTCATTAAGTGTATTTTTTACTTTTTACTGTGTGAAATTTAAGTCTTTTCTATCTTTGGAAAACCAGATATAGATTTTCAGTAGAAAGACAAAATATAAAAATAAATGTAATTTTCATCCGATTCACCGATTTTTGGTTGTGTCGGATAAGATATAATTATACTTATCCGTCATTTTAGGGCCTCCATTGTGATTTTTTATTTACGAAATTGTATTCTCGCTACAATTGTGCCCACATCCTAAATTTCAAGTTGTTCGATTATGCGAAAGTAATATACAATCTTAAGATCCTCCAGATACCAAGTTTCATCGAATCGAATCAGAAATAAACATCTTTGTCCACCATTGCTCCATTTTGGAGCTGCCATCTTAATTTTTTTACATAGGATTACGTAAAATTGGCAATCCAACATCACAAAATGCTGAAAATCTAAACGATATTCCCCTTATATTTGGCATTGCTGAATACGAGTCCAGATTCTCATGTGACGTCACCGCTAAGGAATGCATACTCAAGACCCTACCTGTGTATGATGATGTGGCATGTTAGACTGTCAGAGTCTACTGTAGTAGACTTATACATATGCCGTCGATAACTAGACTTTTGAAGGGTAAGAACCTCTTGAGAATATTATTTTAATTTCATAAACTGTCTGGTTGGTAGTAGTAGTAGTAGTAGTAGTAGTAGTAGTAGTGGTAAGATGGTGGGGACAAACCCAGCAACTAGACCTAAAAGGCACTTTTTGCTAACACTCACCGGTTCCACCCATTTTACTCCACTACCCTTCGAAGGAAATAAAGGAGATTATCTTGTTCAGTCGAGGTGTTGTAATCTTTTCTTGGAGAGGGACTTAATGCCGAAAGGTATTGCAGTTTAATTTTACCCACCTTTCACACGTACCAACAAAATGATAGGGATCCTTCTGCCCTGTCCCAGAATTTGGACAGGGATCGTCCAAATCTAGCTGGAGCATGTACCTGGAAATTGTACAGCGTCCCATCGAAATTCCAAATAAGTTCCTAATCACCTGGAGTCCTTGACATGAACCAAGTTGCCTTAAATCTGCATGGATAGGGTAGTATTTCTACTGCCTGTCCGCAGTAGGTTGTCCTTGATTCTCCTTTATCTTCTCCCAGACTAGCTTTTTATTTTATTCCGATAGATTAAAACCATATGTATTCATAAGTAGCTTGAGTTGATGATAGTACCATTGACCTTCTTTAGTATACCTAATTTTTAGTCTTTGTACAGCCTGGCGCATGAGTAATGGTAATTGTGTTTCTCTTACTCTTGGCTCGGATAGTTTTTAAATACATTTGGATTGCTTCGATATACGTTTCGATCTAGTTCTTGTTCCGCTTCTCTGTTAAACTATTCTCTCCTCGAAATCAGTTAGATCCGGGTACCCTAACGTTGGAGCTAAACCAAACTGGAATTTATTTTTTATGCAAGGAGCTTAATCACAAGCCTATTAGTATAAATTAAGCGGATCAAACGCGATAAAACTTATTAACATTTCTGTAGACCATATGAGTATTATGCCATAAATTCGTTGTATTGCTAACAATAATAAAATCGATTAGAATAATGCAACAATAAAGTTTCTATACATAACCGCAAAAATCAATTATTAAACGAAAGTGTTCGTATGGCAGAAAAAATCGATCTATAATGTTATGTTGAAAAGTATATTGCGTGAATACGTAGATAACGCAAACGACAAAGAATTTAGGCCACAATGAAAGGTCACATTACATGTTCCCCGCAACTACAACAAAGAATTCAATGTTTAAAAATAAAACTCGATTTGGTCAAATACAGAAATCCTTTTTAAGGCGAGAGCATGTTAACTGGCCAAAGAAAATTGCCTATTGTTGAACCTACCTAGTGTTTGTTAAATTTTACATACAGTTACACAAAGGTGTTAAAAAAACACATGTGTTAGCATAATAAGAAATTCCTTCATTTTAGAATAATGTAAGTTCCAATCTTATATCGAAAATATCATAATTAGTATTTTTGCTACTCATTTTCTGCTACTTATATTTTAAAAACGTATGCGTGCATTAACTAGATGAGTTTAATTTTAAATAATGTTGAACAATATTAAAAATCTGCTCGAGCTACAAGGAAAAAATGTTATTAGTAAAAGTAAATTTTACAGAAGCAAATTTGTTATATAGTATACTTTTTAGAACACAATTTTAATTTATAGTAATTGGTGACTAGTTTACTGACAAAATAAATAGTAAATTTTCATAATATTTCTATGGACCATCGTCACCAAATGTAACTGGGACAGCATCATATTAGCTTTTGAACTATTATATAATTTTTCCTGTCAAATATTTCTTCTTTCTTTCTCTTCATTTTAACGGCCTTGAGCTGCCTGAGCTATACGGCCGATGTGGTGGCTATATTTTCAATTTTCAATTTTGTTTGTTTTCTTTCTTATCTTTTTAACTTTCAATATCTTTTTAATGCATCTTGGCTTCCACTAAATGCCTCTTGAGATTACTACTGGTCTCACGACATGACATTTTCTTTCAAGCTATCCCCTTACCCCTCCCACTCCCGCCACATAGCGGCCATTACGCTAATATTCTATGTAGAACTGCGGCAGACGAACGGGATAGAATGCACGTGCAACTAACCCTCACACGTTCACAGCGTCTGCTCTCTTTCTAACGAGGTCGTTAGTTTCAACTCTGAGCGGTTGTGTCTCCCACTTCCCCCCGAAATAAAGCAGCAGAACTGAACACGTGGAACCACTTATGTCGATGACACAGAGGTCTGCCTTCAACAAGACGAACCGGAAGACTCCTGTCAAATATTTGTGAAATTATGAATTTTAGGTTAAATCCAATGCAGTATTGAATTGAATAGCTGGAAAAAAAGTATGTTTGGCAGCAGCAGTTGTTCTTATTTTTTATTTAATTTTTATTTTCTGTATAAACCACCTCCGAATCCTGAATTTAGTTTAATTTATATTTTATTTTACCTGCTGCGTAAATCCATCTTTAGTTCCACTTATGAAAGGTAATACAACCACACATTTGTATACTTTTCGACCTACAAAATTTAAAAAAAAATTGAAATAAAACTCATGATTACCAATATTTTTGCTGTAAAATTAAGAAATATATTTCACAAATATAACTTAACCATAAACTTTCATAAAGAAGTAAACCTAGTTCTTTTTAATTTTTAACTAATAACCATAAACCAACACTTAAATAAATAACTTAATATTTTGTCATGAAACCATTATGTTCGATAACATTGCGCAGTCTTTGAGGCATGACCAAGTTTCTTGTATGTTCAGGAGTTATTTCGTTCTAAGCTCGGACGATTGATAGTCGAAGATCATCTTAATTACCAGGCCGAAATCCTTCCTTATAAATTTGTTTGGTCATTTGCCCCCAGACGTTTTCAATTGGATTCAAATCAGAGTTTTTTGAAATCCATGGCAAAATTTTGATATTATGATTTCGCAATATATTTTGCACTAAACTCTATGTATAGGGCAATTATCATGTTGAAATACAAAATTGTCTCCAGAAACTAACATGACAGAAGGTTAATGTTTGCTAGTATATTGCAGTAAATATCTGCATTAAGTCTTTCTTCAATCACTGCACACATTCCTGGATCTCTAATACTTATCCAACCCCAAACTTTTACAGAAAAACGACTGGTTTATTTTCCAAGTATATCTCTTATCATACCTCATCCCAAAAGGTCTATATACACGCAGTGTTTCATCATGGCATGATTGAAAAGTTCTCTCGTCAGAAAATGCCACATTCTCACAGAAATTATCTTAATTTTCATATTCCCTTCAAATTCCAACCTCCTTTGCTCGTTAAATTCTGTAAGGAATTTGTTATTAGAAGCAGCACGATTCCTTAGGTTTGATAACCGTCTCCTTCTTGCAGTATTTGCAGAACATGGGAAATTGATTTTCTTTAGCCTTTACTGCTGTTTGAAAAGGATTGTTTTTGCTTACATGAAAATGATTGACATTTGTTCCTCCGTTAGCTTTAGCATAATGTATAAAATGTGGACAAATTAGGTATTTGCTTTCAAATTCAAAGTAAAAGACAGTGTCAAAATAAAACAAAATAACTTTGACATTCCAATCCTAGGTTAACTTTGGCATTGCCATTCTAAATTAACTTTATAATAGAATGGATTGGAGTTCAGAAAAATAAAATGGGTAATTTTTGTCCCAGTTACTTTTGGCAACGATGGTACATAACATAGAATGTAGAAAATTTTTGTTTTGTGAGTAGCTAGCTAGTATGCAATGTCTATTATGCCTTAATCTATGGACCGAATTACTTAAAACAATTTAACGGATGCTATATTCTTTTCTTTAAATTACGAAGTCGATATCAATTTTCTTCAAATTTATTTAAATTAATTCTTTTCGCGTCATTCTGAAAACAAAACTTGGTGGTACCTATCCATTTTCAATTAATAGATGGGTCAGGAAGAGTCAATTCCAGGCTCCACGATCGCCGGAGTTAACCCTCTTGTTTTTTATATGTACAGGCATGTAATGGATCTAATTTTCATCGCGATAAAATAATAACACTCTTTTTCGACAGTTGGTTGAAATAAACGCATTTTTTCTGTAAATATTAACGATGTTTTTTAATACAAGGAAATGAATAAGATCTAATTAAATATATGTATGTTGGCTCGTCATGAAGCTACCGTATTTCAGAATTTGTAAGAAATATTTAAAAGATTCCTAAATACAGCCTCATGAGGTAGAGAAGAAACAATATTTTTTAGAGCATTTTAATAAAAACTCGTCGTTTAATTTTTTTATATTAGTATATTCATTATTAAAGTAATCTAACAACTGTTAATTACACAGGGTATATTATTCAAAGAAGTCAACCAGAAAAATGTAGAACATTCGACCATTTGTAGCTATTCGTTTGACATTTATACAAAGATTAATTAGTGGCCTCTTAACGAATTGTGTTACTTAGCGGATAATAGAGTTCAATTAATTATCTCATCAGAAAATCAGGTTCATTAAAACAATAGCCATGGACAAAAACATCCTTGCGCTCGACAGTTAAATGGTTTTAATTTTAATGTACCGGCCTATGTTCAATTAAAGCTAATAGGTAGGTACATGCACTTGATATACATATGTCATATTTTTTCAGTAGCTGCTGTTCTAAATAAAACTTTAAAAACGTGTGTGTGTTTTATTTTTTTATTTGTTTTTCTCTTTTTGGATGAAATTTGATGCGGTACAAACACACATTTTTTTTTAATAATAAATTTTCTCATTATTATCAAGCTGATAATGTTATGCATTTAATATTCAGCATTTATAAACCCACTATTTTTGAGATTTTTGTTTCAGAGTCTCTAGATGCTGAAAAACATGTTTTCTCAATTTCGTCGGTCTGTCTGTCTGTCGATCTATCTGTTCGCGGCATAGCTAAAAATCTACTGATCCGATTGACTTCAAATTCTGCTCACAAATCAAGGGTCATATGGGGATGAAACAAAATGGCGACCTAGTGAAATGTTAAAACAATTATTAATAAAAAACTACTTATCCAATTTGTCTCAAATTTTGAACAAAAAGCAAGTATTATGTAAAAATCGACTGGTAAAATTCTGTTACAAATCCAAGATGGCGAAACAAAATGGCGGCTTGATACCAGATTTAAAAATTCAGCTAGAAAAAACTATTTAATGGACGGATTTCTAATGCCATAACTAATTGTGATGTAGAGATGAACTAGTAAAACTGTAGTACTAATTCAAAATGGCGGACCAAAATAGCGGCCAGATAGACTATTTGTAAACGTAAAAATAATTACTCTCAGGTTTTACATATTTTCAGGTTTTAGCGTCCCTAAAAGACTAAAAATATTTTATCAATTCCGTTGGTCTGTCTGTCTGTCTGTCATTTGCAGAATAGATTAAAAACTACTCAGCAGATTGATTCAAATTTCAGTCAAAAGTGAAGGGTTATAATGGAAAAGGAGAGAAGTTGAAATCTGGTTTCTCTCTCTTTGCTTTAGTTACTATATAACCTATTAACAGGTTTCAGTAAGCATTCAGGCAGGGTAAAATGGAAAAATGGGAAGCTACAACATTAATCTAAATTTAATTACTCAGTAACAAAATAAAAATGATCAGTAAAGAAAATTGCAATAAACAAACATTAAAAATGCGTGTTTCCCCCTCTAGCATTAATAACTGATTGACAGCGGTCTGGCATACTCATTATAAGATTTCTTGTATTGTCCTGGTCCATTTCCCTCCATATCATCTCGAACGATTTCCTCAATTCGGCCAGGGTTTGAAGCGGTCGATTTAGAGCTCTAACTTTTCTGCCCATCTGATTCCATAAATGCTCTATGAGGTTAGGGTCTGGGCTTCGAGCTGGCTAGTCCATCATTAAGATCTCCACCTCTTCTAAGTATTTCTGTACGACTCTCGTAAAGTGTGGCCTTGCATTGTCAAGCATGAATAAAAAGTCATTGCCTATAAAAGGTGCAAACGGTACAGCATGTGGTTGGAGGATATCAATGATGTATGTATCAGCTGTCAACCGTTCTATAAAGATTCTATAAAATTACATTGAGCGTATGGCTCACCAGGCCTGCAAGAAACTTTACTGTAGAGTCAAAAACGGAATTCATTGCTAAATAAAACTTTACCCCATTGACCCGCATCCCATGGCAAATGCTCTCTAGCAAACTTTAGTCTTTGATGTCTATTTAAACAGTAAACAGACACTAAGTCTCGGTCTCAGTCAAAGTTTATAATAAAATAAAACTGGTTGCACGTGTTTCGCCCGGTCGGGCATCATCAGACGTATCAGAAAAAATATATCCTAATTACTAACTAAAAGCCTTTAAATTAAATAAATAAATAGTACCTTTAAAATTAAATAACACGACACACATACAACGTTAAAACAGTAAACAAACAATCACATTAGATAGTTCGACGGATTCTGAAAGAGGCTGAAACGAAATGTGGTCAAATGTATGAATAAAAACTCCTTATGCTTAAATTATAAATAAATAAGAATACAATAATGAAAAATTAAAAAAGAGGTATACCAGTGGTGAGATTTGAACCCATATCTACTGAGTGAGAGGCAAGAATAATAGATTTACTGCTATTCAGGACTATAACAATATTTCGTTTTGGGTGATTAGTTGTTAGTTAAATTATTAAAGATGAGGTTCGGTTCAAAATTAAATATATCATTTACGCAACATAAAACAAGGCTCTTTTTAGCTTTGGTTATTTCCATCTTCTCCAAAAGGCCCAATTTTTTACCTTTTTGACATTCATGGATAACTGTTACGTAATTCGATGTAGAAAATCGGTGGCCTGTAGATAGAAGATGTTTAGCGAATGCTGATTTTGTTTCTGTGATATCTGTATTTTTATGTTTGTTGACCAAGTGAACGTGTTCTTGGACCCTGGTTGAGATCTTTCGCCCTGACTGTCCTATATACGTGGCAGAACACTCTCCACACCTCAAAGCATAAACAACCGACTTTGACAGGAATTTAGCACGCGTATTCTGTATCGCCAATAGACAAGAAATTTCTTTCTATAAGAATAGAGAGGAAATTTCTTTCTGTCATGAACCTATTCTGTACCACTCTTTCCCGGGCCGGTCGGGTATGCTCGGCTATAAAGAAATGTATATTATTGAAAGCAAAAACATTGACCTGTTATTAGGAATATGGGATTATTTCCTCAATTTAGTTGGCAACTTTTGTCTATTTTATGTTGTGACGTTTACAAATGCGTGTAGAGTACAATTTAAAGTGCATTTGAAATAATTTGAAATTTCTTTTAAAATTTAATTATGGATCCACTTTTTATGCATTATGTACAGGAGATAGAAGAGGAAGAGCGACAAAACCAATCACGTTTGGAGAGAAGAATTTTGCGAGACGAACAAAATGCTTTTGAGTTACCCGAACGAGATTTCCGGAAATTATTGAGGCTAAGTCCACAGTTGGTTCAAGACCTTATGCATATTCTTACTCCCTATATAGATATAGGTACTAAAGTGACGAAGGTTCATATTCATATAAGGATCTTGGGCGCCCTAAAATTTTTTGCCCAGGGCTCGTACCAGAAGGCAGTTGGAAATAAAGTGCATGTTGCCCTGTCTCAACCCGCATTTAGCCGGGTACTATCAAATGTTTGTTTAGCCTTAGAGGCCATTGCCCATCAGTGGATAAAGTTTCCTCTAACTGAAGCTAGAAAACAAGAGAAGAAAGAGGCGTTTATGACCCAATTTGGGTTTCCGGGGATAATAGGGTGCATTGATGTATCTGTAATCTACCTTGATAAATAAACAAATGTTTGTAAATAATAATAATGGCTTCCGGCTTATGCCTTGTCCTCGGCCTTGTCTAATTAAATAAAACTTCCATCGTGTCTCGTGTCGTGTTTGTTAAAAAAAGACAGCGATAACAACAATGTCCTAGCAAGACTTGAAATGGTCTTTCTATTTCTCTCTTCCAAACGAAGCGTTCGTGCGACACGACCGCTGCCGAAGTAGCATACAGAATAAGTTTGGGGTGTAGAAAGACTTTATAGAAAAAATTTCCTGTTACGAGTGGTAGTACAGAATAAGCGCTCAGGTTTATCTTTCATGGTCACCAAATGTCTTTTCAGTTGGTTGATGGTTTTAAAGGCGATAGAGTGGTAACCCTTTAAAGAATTTAGCCAACTGAGTTGAAATATTTCCAAGATAAGAAATTGTTTTAAAGGTTTTGTTATCATTTGAGGCAGCATGTATAACGTTAAAGGACATTTTGTATTTGTTAAATAACTTAAAGTATAATTTGTTGACAGAATTTTGCGAGAAGCCGTTGTTAAATGCTATTTGCTTAATAGTATTTAGTTGTTTTTTAAAGGCGTCCTTAGATAGGGGTATTTTAAAAAATCTGTAAAAGAAAGAATTAAAAGCTGCAAATTTATGTGTATGTGGGGAATTGGAAACTGTATAATGTTGTCTGTGGAAGATGATTTTCCAAAAATCTCGAACTCTATTCGGCTACCATTTCTCATAAGCAAAAGATCTAGGAAAGGTAGCTTACCAAGACTTTCTTTCAACAGGGTAAAGGTAATTTTGTTGTGGAGGGTGTTTCCAAAGTTCAGAAAATCAGACAACTCTTGGTCATCTCCATTCCATACCACGCAAATACCATCCACGTATCTTGCCTCTCACTCAGTAGATATGGGTTCAAATCTCACCACTGGTATACCTCTTTTTTAATTTTTCATTATTCTATTCTACCTTATTTATTTATAATTTAAGCATAAGGGGTTTTTTAATACATACATTTGACCACATTTCGTTTCAACCTCTTTCAGTATCTGTCGAACTATATAATGTGATTGTTTGTTTACTGTTTTAACGTTGTTTGTGTGACGTGTTGTTTAATTTTAAAGGTACTATTTATTTATTTAATTTAGAGGCTTTTAGTTAGTAATTAGGATATTTTTTTTGATAGGTCTGATGATGCCCGACCGGGCGAAACAAGTGTAACCAGTTTTATTTTAATATAAACTTTGACTGAGACCGAGACTTAGCGTCTGTTTACTTTTTAATTTAGAAACAGGTCTCTTTGTGAATAATGAATGATTTACTACAATTTGACGTCTATGTTGCGGTAGAGGTTTGGGACCAATAGCGACTTCATATGGCTTCAGGCGATCTTCTGCTAACCTCCGTAATACTTTTTTCTTAAACGAATCTCGTGGACAGCAGCAAATTCCGATTGAAGTTTGACACAGATTTAAATCTACTCAAGTTAAAAATCTGTCCTCTTCCCCTATTCGTCCCAGTTTCCCTATATCTGGCCAGCAAAAAATCGCAAATAGCTAATAAAGCAAGTTTTTCCTAGCAATACAAGTAAACTCTGCAAAAATCGGGTTTTTTCATAAAGTGCAGAGTTGTACCGAAATGAGAACACTTATTAATAGGTTAATTATGTAGTAACGAAAACAGAGAGAGAAACCAGATTCAACCTCTCTTCTTTTCTACAGATTCGGTTAAAAAGTAGTCAATTTGACATGATTTCGTACTTATTGACTTTGTATTTATTATTATATTTTATTGACTTATTTGACCAGTATACTAATAATTTTTTTATTCTTTCCAATGTCACCTACCAAAGAATGATCTTTCAAACAGCGAGAAAAAAATTAAACCGATCTAATAATAAGAAAAATATCGAAAAGTTGGCCTATGTTTTTTAATATTCCATTATTTTGGAACGAAGTTTATTTTTTAAAACCAAAAATAATGACCGGAAATACAACAAAACCCAGTTAAATCGAATTTCAATTCAAAACAGCAGGCGATCGGATTTATTCCATCTCATGGGGGAACCCGATCAGGAGTCAAAAAAATATATATATAGCATGTTTTTAAACTTACCAGACCACTTTGTGCTGTATTGGATAAGACAAAGATGAGAGATTTTCTGGAATTTTTGTGCCACTTCAAAAAGTCAAAATTTGAACTAAACCATAAAAAATGATCGTAATTACCCCACTAAATTGGGTCACATCTAATTATTCCTTATAATTATTGATAACGAGTTCTAGGTAAAGGAAATTTACCGATTTTTTTGTTTATTCAATTAATTTAAAAAACGATATTAAAAGTTAGAGGTCTCTTCTATATAATTCATTTTCAGAGAATTTAGTATTAAATAGTGTATACTAAATCAAAACATCTTTACTTCCAATAAGATTATCGATATGTGTACTTTCACTTTACAGATGATTATGTTCCATTATTAAAAAGTGAACGTGATAGCTTGCCCGTTAAATAATTACATAAAAGATTGCTGACAGCTCAGTTTTATTGATATTTTTAATGTTTCGTTATTAAAAAAAAATTGTTCTGCCATCTTGAATTCGTACTTGAATTCGTATGCAATATGTTTATCTCTATATTTATATATATATATATATATATATATATATATATATATATATATATATATATATTCACAAAAAATACATAAAAATTTGAAAATTCGCGAATTTTCAGAAAGCTATTAAAATTCAACCTTACATCCTAGGACAAAATAAATGTTTTTTTCGTTTTTTATAGCATCAAATTAGTACATAAACGAAGTTTTAGCAAAATCATCTTCCTAAGAAAAGTTCGAAAGTTTTGCATTTTATTTAACCACCATTTTGTTCCGCCATCTTGAATCAGTACAACTGTGTTACTATCTCTATACAACAATTAGTTATGGCAGACAACTTGAAATCAGTCCATTGCGTAGTTCTTTCAGGCCGAATTTTTAAATATTTTATTAAGCTCCCATGTAGTTCCGCCATCTTGGATTGGTACCAAAATTTTACCAGTTAATTCCTACATAATATTTGTTTTTGTACAAAATTTGAGATAAATTAATTAAATAGTTTATTAGTAATATTTTTATTTTACATTTCACTAGGCCGCCATATTGAATTTTTACCAAAATGTTATCATAAAATAACAAAAGTAAATATTTTTCAATTTTAGAGTCAATCGAAATTAATAAACGTAAAAACACCTAGTATCTCTCAAACGACCATTTAGATATGGATAATTGACGTCTTTTTTGAACCTATTTTGTTAAAAATTTCCGTCCAGATGTTATTTACGGCTCTCGTAGGCCAAAAAGACTTTACCTAGAAGTATGATTTTTTTTAATCAAACTCATTTAGCAAACTGTACGACGAACGAAGGTAAATAAATCAAAACATATTAACAGAGGTAAACTAAGATTAACTAAGTTATCGTTTGTAAATTTGATCATTTGGTACGTTTTTGGGTAACTCACTATATTCAAAGTATTCTTTCAACTTTTCATTCCTTAAAGCAGAAGAACTAAATTCGATATAAATCAGTTCGAGTGTTGGCAGGGGCGCGTATAGCTACATTGAATAGCCGACAAAGCCAGCGGCGGCGCAATGTCGTGATTTAATAACGTTAAACAAGAGTGTGTCTTTTTTTTTCTTTGTGAACTTTATAATATTTGGTTTTTCTGATTTGCTTGACGGTTACCGGGATAGTATAATGAAATTCCGGGATCCGGGACAACTTACCTAAATCCGGGATTATCCCGGACGTCCGGCAACCTTAATAACAACTATAACTGTGGGGCAAACCGCTTTGACTTTGCTGGAGGTGCTATGTTTAGTTTACGATTTTCGTACTATGTTGCCATGACAACGCGTACGTGATGACGTCGAGCCCAGCTCCATATAACGCTCTCGGTGAATTGCAGGCGTAGTACACTACACCCATGTGTCGTTCAGTTTGCGGTGGTTGTTTACTTTTATTTTCGCGGATTTCACTGCAACCGGTGAGTTCCTTTGAGTTAACTTGACTGTTTTGTGTTATATTTATTTATGGTGTTGTTACAACTTCAAACTCGAAGTTAGTAAATGTGATTATTTAAGACTGGAATAAATTAAAAGACGTCTTTGAATTCATTACAAAACGTGACAAATCTGATGAAAAATCAATCCGCCTTGCGAAAGGATTTTTAGGTGAGATGAACGATTTTGAATTCACGTTTCTGGCATTAGTGTTTAATGACTTTTTCTCAATCACGGACATACTATTTGACGTTCTTCAAAAAAAAATCGTTTGACATTCATTTGTGCATATCCAATATAAAACGCTGTCGTGAGGCGCTCTATAAAAAAAGAAATGAACGTTTTTTTAATACCATGTTTGATAAAGCAAATTCTATTACAGAAATAAATCATTACAAACGTGAGCTTGCTAAGCTTTCACCTGAAGAAATTAGGGCTAAGTATAGAACCCTTTTTTATGAAATAATTGGACCATATTTTAATGGAAATGACACTATGATTTCAAGAATGTGAAAAACTTACAAGTTCTGCTAAATTTTCCGAATATAGTTTAAATTTTCCGACTGGCCCGTTTGAAAATTTGTTACAGTTGTTTGGGGAAATATTTTCAAAAAGTCAACGACATAAAAATGAGCTTGGTCTTATTTTTGCCAATGAGACTAATTGGAATATATCGCTGCAAGAGCAAGTGAAAAAAATTAATAAAAATAAATATATTTTTATCGAAGCATATAAATTGTTTTCCCTTATTTTGACAATACCGTCGACAAGTGCTTCAGTGGAAAGAAGTTTTTCTTGCTTCAAATGTGTAAAAACTTATTTAAGAAGTACAATATCTCAAGAAAGACTTACTTCTCTTGACAATATTTCAATTCAAAAGGAATTTCTGGAGGAGACTAGGGCAACTCATCCATTTTATGAGGATGTTATAAATAAATTTGCTGCTATGAAGGATAGGAGAATTGATTTAGTATACAAAATTTAGGTAAGTCGTAAAAAAATATTCTACCCCCTCCACATATAAAAAAATTGTGGAAAAAAATTATTGCGATATTTTCTTGCTTCATTTGCACTTCACTTACTTTTTCACCCGCGAGCCGCCACTGCTTTGCTATCTTGTTAAACTTGGTTGTAAATTTGGGAGGGCTAAGTACGAAGAAAATTACTAACTCCTGTTTGTGTCAAATTTTTTTTTAAAGAAATAAATCCTGTCCCAGTGTTTTGGACAAGAATTAGTTAAGACTCTGTATACATAATTACATTTTTCCGTTTGCATATTTACTTTATTTAACACAAACAGTGCGTGCAAGGAAGTAAAAAAAAGACAAGTAGCAAGCGTCCCAACCACCTAATGAGATCCTTAACACTTCAAAGGTTTTTGAACCTACAAATTGCTGTAATTTAAAATATTTCGTAGCCTGCTAAATTGCATAATGAGTTGTAAAAAAAAACTCGTTTCAAAAAATCTTTGGTTGGTATGTACAGAAGTTAGACTAGTTCGGTCTCCTAGTTGGGAAAATTAATAGTACCGTTATAAAGACTTGTTAATTTAAAATGTGCAGCAAAGCTTCTGGAATTTTTTATACTTTCGCTACATCACCATTGGAAATTATCTTGATTTAATTTAAACTGTGCCTGGTGGCGTCGAATATCACGAAAAAACGAGTTTTTCCAACTACCTATTCCTTTATTAAATGTGACCTTAATTAACAAGTTTTTGATAGCAACTATTGCGTTGCAATAGCAAATGTCGATTCTACTATAATGAAGCAGCAAAACTTATAGAATATAAAACAATCTTGTATATAAAAATACAAATATTATTACACATACTTATTAACTACCTATAAACCCTAGGCAGTAGAGCATTTTGTTACTGTTATTATTATTATTATTTTTTATCTTTATATATTTTATACTGACGGAATCACACCAAGTCAGTACAAAAAAAAAAGGAAAAGGAAAAAAACAACTATTGTGTATTAGAAATGATCTAAGGATGCTACACGATTTCAAAATGACCGATTTCTGGATGTTCATGTAAGTGTCTGTATTAAGTCCTAACTGGGCCAAATGCATTGTAAAAGTTGTTGAGGTGAGGGCTGTTACTGATATGACGAGAGGAACAATTATGACTCTTTCCTGTTCCACAACCTTTTTATTTCCATTACAAAGTCGGTGTATTTGCCGATCTTTGGGGAGAGCCATGTCAATTGAATAAGTGATCTTTTCTCTTTTGGATTGAAAGGTGATATCGGGTCTGTTTGGTTGTGTCCTTGATGATGTGTTTTGGTAGTTTTTGATTGCTTTGACTTTGTCCTGGATGGCAAACAGAAAACTTTCTGTTTCGGGGAACAGCTGCCCGTCTTGTAACCACGTATATGAAAGCTTTTTATATATGTGGTCTTGCTTTATGTGGTATCTGTGTCTTCCGTGGAGTGTTTATTTGAGACCAGGTGTTCATCTTTTCTAGTCGTGATTGGATGTGACTGTGTATGTCTGCTGCGTGGCTCGTTTGAGACAGGTCGAGCGGTTGCCTTGTGGAGGTTAGTTTGTATGGTGTGGAAGAATTTTCTGAGTTCGTAAATTTGTTTTTTATTTAGCGATTGTATATCTAAAATTCTCTTTCCTTCTTCTTTTGTCTCGATGATGAGTCTTACCTTGCATGAGTTGGGATGTAACTTCCTGTGTTTAGTGAATTCAGAACGTATGTAGTAATGAAATGTTTCATTTTTGAACAAACTATTTTTGAAGTTATTTATCTAAAACAAAAACCAACTGTAATAGATCTAATACACCATCTTTTTTATTAAAATCCAGCAGGCATACAAAATATAGGGTGTATTTGAGGAGGAATAAAACCGTTATACTTTTTTCCATAGAAAATGCTAAAATGATATTTAATGAATATGTGCCAAGTTCCTCACCAATCAAATATTTAAGGTGCTTTTAGACCTGCTGATCCAGGTGTAAAAGACAGAATTTCTTATTTAATTTCGTTGTTTTGATCAAACTAACGTTTTTCATCTTCTGAACTAAGTGGAAAAGTTTCATCTTCTAACTGCACAGGATGTTTTTCTCTTAACTTCATAGTTTCTTTGTTGCTATTAGCTAAAGAATCATTCGAACATAATAAACGTATTGCTTCTTTAAACCTTCGGATAATTTGAATTCTACTTTTTTCCCAAAAACTGTTTGTTATAGTTAGCTTTCTTCTTCTGAAACCCATCCTTCTTTGTTGGCTTGTCTAATAAAATAATAATAATAATAAGTCATATCTCGCTTATAAGAGCTTATTTTTCTTCCAATTATCTAATTGTTCTTTCACTGAAGAAGTCTCAGATATATTATTTTGCTTTTTCGATTTAAAATTTAATCAATAAAATTTCTTGTTAATAATTATAAAAAATATATTGTTAATAATTATAAAAGAAAGTTAGATCTAGATTGTATATATTCTGTTACTGTTATCAAGGGTTTAGCTAGAAATATCGTTACTGAAAATTTTCGAATACTATGTGGATTGTAATATAAATATTGTTTATGCCGCAGAAATATCGACATAATCCTTAGCCGATTATTTAAGAACTTAAGCAAAGTTGAATGTTTTACAAGCACTTCTATTTACAAACTGCAACATTTTAACTGCTATAACTAATGAAAGTATCCTGTATATTCTTTATTATCAGGGCATAAATAATTGAATAGATTGTATCGAGGCCTGGAGAGATAAAATACGGCTAAACTTCCTTTCGGTTATTATTAACAATTTGATCCAAAGCATTAAGGTTTTATGGTTATTTAGTGATATAAATGATCGTATAACCCACAATTGTGCAGCACGATAGGGGTATAATTTCATCCTAAGTAAATTAAATGGCGCAAGCTGTCTTGACGAGGCAGTCTTGTATACTATTTTAAATATTTTTGCATGAAATTTGTTTAATTAAACTTTTGATAACATGTGCTATGCCTCTGAAACATTCGATAATATTTTTGTGATTGAATAAAATTTTCAAGGTTATGATTTGCGTATAATTAAATTAAGGCTCGTTTGATGATTGGTTTAAAACAGCATTTACGATTTAACATAATTACAATCTAAAAATTAATTTTCATTATTAGTTAAAGACAATGGATTTTTATTATAGTCAAACCAGACCATGATATTCGTTCGCAACTCATTTTTGTAGGTTATAAACAGATACCAAAAAATATTTTAAAAAAATGCCTATTGCTAATGCTATAGCTATTCATATTAATTTCGAATTAGATGCAAGAACTTTCGAAATGATAAAAAAATATATTTAACACTTCTATTTAGCAAAAAAAATTAATATCCCCATGCACTAGTCCTTAAGAAAACATATTTAACAATCGGACAAAGTAGCCGCGAAAAAAAAAATAGTTACACGCTTAGAAATTTTACAACTATCAAATTACTTGGATAATGAACATCATACCCATGAGTGGTGATTTCATTACTCACTTGCTGCAACCACTCATAAAACACTTCTATTGTTTAACTGTTTGAATTGCGTTTGTTTACGTAGTAAGACAATTTATATTGCTGCTAAAATAACGTTACTGTTACAATAATTAAAAATATTATTAACAATGTATTTTCCATGGAATCGGCTCCGACATGCGACGCGTCGAACGTTAAAATGTTCCGAAGTAGGCTGGGTCAGGTAAAACAAAACGGCAAATTACGCGTGATCGGCTGGCGCGGTACTAAACCATTTGTGTTGTTGGAAGAATATCGTACACAACTATAGTAGGTGACAATTGAAAATGCTGGATTTCGAATACTTTTGCGCCGTCTGTCTTATTGGAGTCAAACTACAAAGAACTCGAATTTTACAATTTTTGTTTGAGTTTGACGGATAGGAAACAAGACAAATCGGTTGCAATTTATTTACAGATGGTGGTGAAAGAAGGCAGGTGGAGACACGCCAACTTGAAATTTTACGTTTTTTATATCCCCTCTATCTTTATTAATAGATTGACCGTTTTCAAATCTTATATTAAAACCTCTCCTGAGTATGTGTACAGGGTCATTATTTATATTTCGCCATCCTTTTTTAGGGTTTATTTTTGTAGATAGAAACTATATCCTATTTAATTTAGGTGAAATCGTGTCTAAGGTGTCTTGATGAAAAAGTAAAAATGATTAAGATGAATTTAAAGTAAAGAAATATTTTATTATGAACAATATATACTAATTAAAAATTTATACAATCAAAAAAAAAGACAAATAAAATTAAAAACCATAAATTCTAGTTTTTCACATATCCTCCTTGATCGACAAAGCAACTCTCAATATTTTGTAACAGTTATTAATGCAGTTAAAAATAAAATCAGATTGATTTTCATTTGATCTTGGATTTTCTTCCCTAATTCTCTGTTCCAATACAGCTATATTTTCGGATCTGTTGTAGTAAATTTTGTTTTTAGATAACCCCATAGAAATACGTCAAGCGGCGTCAAGTCTGGACTGTTTGCTGGCCATCTTATATTTTCATTTCGTGCAATCCACAGATCATAGTTCCGACTCAAAAATTGAGTAGCATTTAAAACATTGTATGCTGAAATGCCATCCTATTGCCAAATGAATGCAAATGATTTAAAGGAATGATATTTAACTGCTGTTTTGTATCATTTTCCAGATATTGGAGATATCTGCTACCACTAAAACTTTAACGGAAAAAGATTGGTCCGATAACCTTATTTTTTAGAATGCCACACCAAACATTTAAACTTTGTCGTCCTTGAATTTTGTGAGGATTGTTTTTGTCGCCCGGAAATGTTTATTGCGACGATTAAACATACCGTTAGTAGTAAATGTAGCTTGATGAATTTTGCCAAATCAATAATTAATCGTTTAGGGTTTAGAAGTATAGAAAACTAACAACTATAATCACCAAACACTAACAAGACAAAAAGGAGCACAGTCCGTCGAAACTTTTATGTTGTGCTTACAATAACGCGCCGACGAATCCGAGAAATGCATACAGCTGTGCAGGTGCTCACGCTTTTACGGGGTTGATGCAAACCGCTAGCGTTTAAAACGTATAAACGTTCACTTACCTGGATGATTTAAAAATGAGTTTAAAAATATTTAGCCATAATTGCTATTGCAATCTATTTTGCTTTATATGTAATAAAAGAAAAAAGAAGAAAACAGCAAGTTGTTTAATTGATAGATCTTAATATAATTAAAGAAAGTACTGTTTGTAAATATTAAGTAAAAAAGGAATTTAATTGTTGAAAATTTTAATCCAAGATGGCGGCTAAATAAAGTATTTAAAAATACAGCCTAAAAAACTTATTGTGATATAGAGATAAACTAGTAAACCTGTGGTACTAATTCAATATGGCGGAACAAAACGGCGGCCAAATGAAATATTTGTAATCGAGAAAAAATGACCTTAGGTTTTCCATATTTTTAAGTTTTAGCATCCCTAGATGCCAAAAAATATGTTTCATCAATTCCGTCTGTCGGTCTGTCAGTTCGCGACATAACTTAAAAGCTACTCATCAGATTGACTTCCATTTTAGGCAGAAAATAAGGCTCATATGAGGGATGGCCTGGTAAAACTAATTATCCATTTTCCTCAAATTCTGCACAAAAATCAAGTGCTAGAAATGAACTGGTAACATTTTGGTATGAATAAGAGATAGCAAAACAAAATGGTGGTCTAATAAAATATTTAAAAAATCGACCTGAAAAAAAAACTACTTAAATTAAATTTCAAATTTTGTGCAAGCCTTAAATGTGATTTAGAGATAAACTGGTAAAGTTGGGACACGAATTCAAGATGATGGAACAAAATGGCGGCCAATAATACTCATTTTGAGTGAGGATAGGGTTTCTATTATTTACATAATATAAGCTATTATATTTAATTTCAGTGGAATAGCCCATTTTATTGGGCAAAACTAACACAGATAACTTAAATGATAGGAACAACTTGACAATGTCAGTACCAGCAACACACCTTAGACACGATTTCGCGTAAATTAACTAGGATAAGGGGGAATTTGTAAGTCGAATATCTTAAAAACTGCCGATCCAAGTATAGACATTATATCACACATTTTTGAAAAGGGAATAATAAAAAATATATAGGGCATGTCATTTAAAAAAACCAAAATTCGGTACGCTACTAGTTTCTGATTTGCCCTATATATTTAAAGTTATTTTTTTTTAGGATGTTCCCTGAAATCCAAAAAACTTTTATATTTATTAGTTTTTCTACCTACAAACATAAACCCTTAATATGGGTGGCGAAATACAGAGTTATTCACGCAACCCGTTCATTAAAAGTTTTTGATGATGCCATTTAGATAAAAATTTCAAATTTTGGGATTTGGGTAAGGTCAAGGGGTACTTCTTTTTTGAAATATTTTCAACTTCCTGTCACTTCCGGTTTAACCGGAAGTTGGTATCAACTTGCTTATTTTAAATAGAACACCCTGTATTTTATGATATTTTTCGATTCTACGGAGAATTCTATTGCTATTTTATGTAGCATGTCCTATACCTAGGTTTAAACGTTCTTAAGATATTTGACCTTGAACCGAATATGAGCCTTCGGGATACCAAATTTTAAAATCTCATATTTTTGTAAGTTTTGAAGATATAATCTTCATATTTTGCAGACGATCGGTAAATAATCTTGGGTTTCTATTTATTTAATTGAATTTGTCTATATTTTATAGAGGGTGTCCTAAATTCAACGGCAAACATTCACATTTTCAAAGCCGCTAAAGTCCGTTTTTTCAAATGGAACACCCTATAACTTTATGCACTATCAAATGTAGAATTTCATTTTATATCGAACTGTATTAAGGTTCCCTATACTAATTCGTAACCATTTTCGAAATAATTGGGTTTTATAAAAATATCGTATGTATTTGATTAAATGTTTACATGTTCCAATGGTGAGCCATGGAAAAACAATTAAGATCCAATATCCAATATGACAGATGATTAGTATGCGTTATTTATCGAAAGCTGTCAGTGATAAACTAAATCTTCTAAATCGAAATGGAAGAATACTCAAACGCTGATATTCTCAATCTATTTTATATTCATGGAGAATGTTATAAAATTTTGGAGAGAACGTGTCGTGTGTTTAATGAACGCCACCCTGATTTGCCGCCAATGAACAAGTCAAAATTCAAGAGGATTGAAACGAACTTTTTGCGTTTTGGTAAGGTTAAAGTTACAAAAAATGTTCCGAAACCAGTGACAAATGCCGAGGATAACGTAATAAACACATTAGCTTATTTCCACGCAAACCCGCAAAGTTCAATACGGTCTGCAGAAAACGATTTGGGAATTTCTTCTTCATCTGTCCTAAGAATCTTGAGCGAACATCATATGCACCCTTATTCCTTCCAAAACGTGCAAGCCTTGAGACCTGGTGATGACGTCCGACGAGTAGAATTTTGCGAATTCATGTTTTTAAAAATTCAAGAGGACCCTCAATTCCTTTCAAAAATATTTTGGACCGATGAAGCGAAATTTTCTAGAGAAGGAATAACAAATAGAAGAAACGAACATTTCTGGGCAGCAGAAAATCCGCACGCTTTACGCGAAACGCGTTCTCAAGAGAGGTTTAGATTCAATGTTTTCGGTATAGTATTAAATGATCAGGTGCGGTACTGTATTTATGAAGACAATTTAAACAGAAAGAAATTTCTATTGGTGAGCTGCAAAATTATTGGTATTAATTAGATGGGGCACCAGCACATAATTCCGCTTCAGTTTATCTCCAATTATCTCGAATTTTTGAAGATCGCTGGATTGGTCCCAATGGCCCTTGGAGATGGCCCCGGCGATCGCCTGATTTAACACCCCTAGACTTTTATTTACGGGGATTTATCAAAGGTAAAGTCTATGCTTCCCCAGTAAATAACCAACAAGATTTACTGGACAGGAAACAGCTTTTGCCGAATTAGAAAACGGACAAATTCAACGGGCCACAGCAAATGTACAAAGAAGAATTGAAATGTGTCTTCAAATGAACGGACAGCATATAGAACATTTGTTATAATTCAATTTTATTATTTTATTTATTTATTGTTGATTGTTAGATTGCTATAATTTTTAAGTTTACTAAAATAAGTTTAGAACAGTCTCGAACTTAGTAGATGTGGTTGAAAATAATGTAAACAATTTATTACATTTTTTATGACTTTAACTTTTCCGAAACGAAAAAATTTCGTTTTAATTCTCTTCAATTTTCTCTTGTTCGTTGGCGATAAATGAGGATGTTTTTCATTAAAAACATGGCGCGTTCTCTCCAATATTTTGTAACATTCTCCGCGAATATAAAATAAATTGAGAATATCAGCTTTTGAGTGTTATTTTATCTTAATTTAAAAGTTTCAAATCAGCTGTCATGTTGAATAGAAAAGCACAACAATTGTTTTTCCATTGCTTACTACGGGAAGGTGTAAGCATTTAGCAAATACATATGATAGTTTAATAAAAACCTGATTATTTCGAAAATGGTTACGAATAGGTATAGGGAACTTTAATACAGTTCGATAGAAAATTAAATTCTACATTTGATAGTGCATAAAGCTATAGGGTGTCCCATTTAAAAAAACGGATACCCTGTATAAAAACAGACAAATTCAATAAAAAAAAATAGAAACCTAAGATTATTTACCGATCGTCTGCAAAATATGAAGATTATATCTTCAAAACTTACAAAAATATGAGATTTTAAAATTTGGTACCCCGAAGGCTCATTTTTGGTTCAAAGTCAAGTATCTTAAGAACGCTTGAACCTAGGTATAGGACATACTACATAAAATAGCATTAAAATTCTCCGTAGAATCCAAAAATATCACAAAATACAGGGTGTTCCATTTAAAATAAGCAAGTTGATACCAACTTCCGGTTAAACCGGAAGTGACAGGAAGTTGAAAATATTTCAAAAAAGAAGTACCCCTTGACCTTACCTTAATCCCAAAATTTGAAATTTTTATCTAAATGACATCATCAAAAACTTTTAATGAACGGGTTGCGTGAATAACCCTGTATAAATGATGACTATACTAAATAAAAGACATATCGTGTAGCAATACTTGTTTACCAATATGGAAAAATCTTAAGGAGGAAACTAAACAGAAAAGTGAATATTTTTAAGAATAATTTTATTTACGTAATGGGTTGGAAAGTGACCAAGTAAATTGAATAGACTTATAACTTTCCGCCTTTTAATTGTCAAAACGATCAAATGCCTAATAAAACATTAAATAAACGCATGTCGTTTTCATGGAAATGGCGGGCCATGGCTACTTGATTATTCACTGGTATTTGGTTTCTTGCGCCCTTACCTACGCCGAGGTCGAAAATTAAAACCTGTAAAGGGTATTTTTCTCGGTTCCATTTTTGTTTTTCGGGTCTCATTTTAACTTTTCCGAATAGGATAAGTCGACGGTCGACGGTTTTTTTGATTATTGTAATATAATGCAGTTTAAAATCACATAACACAATTAACCTAACTAAAAACATATTATCTTGTAATTTAACGCTGAATAATTAAAATTTTATGAGAGATATTTATATCTCGAATATCCTGTTTCAATTCTCAACTACCATAACTCTTAAAGATATTCACCAGCTTCTTGTTTTTACGTTAATCTTCTTAGTCATATCTCTGCTTACCGTGTTGGCAAGACCGAGAATTTATGGAGACACGTAAAGTAGTTACGATCTGGTGAGCAAAATACGCGACACTGGCAGAAGTGTAATATGGTTTTATATGACGAAGAAACGGGGTAGGTGTATATAAGCTAAAGTACATTGAAATCCGAATTGTTTTGCGCCAGTGGTTTTAACTGGGATCGTTCGTACTCAACACGTATTAAATTATTACCACAGTTCGCGTTTTAAACAAAATACAAATAAATATCTGCAAAATAATAAACAATTTATAGAATGAACTAAAAGGACCAAATTACTATCCATTTATATGTACCGGGTGGCCATTTTTAAAGTACCCCCCCCCACTTAACCCCATCGTTTAGTATTCTGGAATAGAATGCCTAATACAAAAGTTGTAAAAAATAATTTGTAGGTTTTAGATATGCTGGTAGACAATATACAGGGTCTGCCACAAAAAAGTTACAAACCAAAATTTGTGTTTTATAAATGGAATCCGAAATTTGAAATCTAGTTGGAATTGTGAACATTTTATTATGCAACACTATATGTCTAAATTCAGATGTTTTTGAGCTATCCATTTAAATGTTGATTTATACTAATTTTTTCTAACTGACGGAACTTTTCTATTTTAAAAATAACAATAATAACTTAAAGCACTTTATTACAGCAAAAACAACAATGATAACATCATTCACGCCTTATGTTTAATTTATCTCATCGTTTTGCAGGCATTCTTCATAACAAGTCTCCAATTTTACAATGGAATTTTCTATAAAAAGGGTATTTTTTGTCTCATATTATGAATTTCATCAATGTTCTCTATATAATGTAAATTTATATATTTTTCAGCCGTCAGTGTTCCTTTCTCAACAAAAACCAGCTCAGTACAAGCCTTCATTGATATTCCGGCCCACACTATTAGTGATCCTCCTCCACGACTAAGTGAACTGAATGTACACTCAGCGAATCTTTCACCCGTTCGCCTTTACACACATTCCCTACCATCTGGAGAGTGTAGACAAAATCGAGATTCATCAGTAAACAAGACTCTACGCCTCTGAACTTCAGTCCAATTATGATGTTGACGAGCAAAGGCCAATCTTGCTAAAGTGCGGGACACGAAAGAAAACTGGGCGGTCCTTAAAATAAAGGTTCATAGTCTTAAGCAAGCGGAAAAGTAAAATTTGTGTACGCAAATAAATTTTATGTTATTTTATTTGTTGTAACAGTTTGCCGCTTCACCTATAAAGTGCGCCAGCTAAGCGGTACGGAAAATTAATCGAGGATTTAGTAAATTTCGCACTGGTCTACTTGTAATTGGGATGTGTCTAGAGTCTCCATGCCCTTGCCGCTAGAAGGTTCTAGCAATTTCCAGTGGCGCCTATACATTTCGAGCATTTGATTTCATTTCTATATAAACTCGTTGCGTTAAATTTGAATTATTATTTCGAAGTAACGATGCCGAGCAAAAGAGGAAAAACAATTCAAAGCGGTGCACATGAAGTTATTGCGAGCGTTATAGAGGCCTGTACTAGTTGGAATTGTGAACATTTTTTTATGCAACACTATATGTCTAAATTCAGATGTTTTTGAGCTATCCATTTAAATGTTGATTTATACTAATTTTTTCTAACTGACGGAACTTTTCTATTTTAAAAATAACAATAATAACTTAATGCACTTTATTACAGCAAAAACAACAATGATAACATCATTCACGCCTTATGTTTAATTTATCTCATCGTTTTGCACGCATTCTTCATAACACGTCTCCAATTTTACAATGGAATTTTCTATAAAAAGGGTATTTTTTGTCTCATATTATGAATTTCATCAATGTTCTCTATATAATGTAAATTTATATATTTTTCAGCCGTCAGTGTTCCTTTCTCAACAAAAACCAGCTCAGTACAAGCCTTCATTGATATTCCGGCCCACACCATTAGTGATCCTCCTCCACGACTAAGTGAACTGAATGTACACTCAGCGAATCTTTCACCCGTTCGCCTTTACACACATTCCCTACCATCTGGAGAGTGTAGACAAAATCGAGATTCATCAGTAAACAGGACTCTACGCCACTGAACTTCAGTCCAATTATGATGTTGACGAGCAAAGGCCAATCTTGCTAAAGTGCGGGACACGAAAGAAAACTGGGCGGTCCTTAAAATAAAGGTTCATAGTCTTAAGCAAGCGGAAAAGTAAAATTTGTGTACGCAAATAAATTTTATGTTATTTTATTTGTTGTAACAGTTTGCCGCTTCACCTATAAAGTGCGCCAGCTAAGCGGTACGGAAAATTAATCGAGGATTTAGTAAATTTCGCACTGGTCCACTTGTAATTGGGATGTGTCTAGAGTCTCCATGCACTTGCCGCTAGAAGGTTCTAGCTATTTCCAGCATTTGTTTGCATTTCTATATAAATTCGTTGCGTTAAATTTGAATTATTATTTCGAAGTAACGATGCCGAGCAAAAGAGTAAAAACAATTCGAAGCGGTGCACGTGAAGTTCTTGTGAGCGTTATAGAAGCTTGTACTAGAGAAGCTGAAAATAATAGTTTGACTATTCCATTTCAAAATCGAACAGAACGCGCCGCATTTTACACTGGTGTTTCGGAAAGTAATGTAAGAAAAATTCAAAGAGAACATAATGCTCGCTCATGTTCTACTTCACCTTTAAAATCTCCTGGTAAAAAAAAGACCCCGATTATCATACAAAGATAAAATTGACGATGGTGATTTTCAAGTAATTCGATGAACAATAGAGGATTTTTATATAAACTTGAAGAAGGTTCCAACCTGCAAACCCCAACTTGTTACAGGTGTTGTTCAGGGAATCCGCTCTAGTAGTCGCTTTATTATAGTTCATGCTGGTTCAGAAGCCGGATTTGTTTCAGGAGCTGCTTTAGTTTTTCGCTCGGGACTAACAACTGAAGATAATTTTGAAAAGTGGTTGCTCGAGAAGCTTCTACCTAACATTCCTCCCAAATCAGTCGTGGTAATGGATAATGCGTCTTATCATTCTCACGTAGAAGATAAAGTGCCAACTAAATACTGTACGAAAGCTCATATGATATCGTGGCTTAAATCGAACAATCTTGTATGTGATCCAACATGAAGAAAATATCAATTATATGAATTAATATACCACAACAAGCCTAGATAAAAAAAGTATAAAATTGACGGTCTTTTACGTAACCTCGGTCATACACCTTTAAGACTGCCTCCATACATGTCCGACCTCAACCCTATTGAACTTGCATAGGCAGGAGTAAAAAAATATATTCGAGAGAGCAACACCGGTGAACTTTCAATTAAAGATTTAAATAGAATAACATTAGAAGCGATTGACTCAATATCGGCTGAAAATTGGAAATCGTATGTTAAACATGTTCGTTCTATTGAAGATAAATACTGGGAAGTAGATGGCAAAATTGAAACGGTTATTGATGATTTAGTTATCATACTGGGATCTTCAAGTAGTGACGACGAAACCTCATCATTTTCGGAGGATGACAACGATTTAGAAGGAATCGAACCATTAGAATCACAGCCGTCAACCTCAAAAATGGCTTAGTTTTTTTTCATATATTTTGTAAAATTGTTCATAAAGTAGCTGTCAATAAACTGCTTCAAAATAATTAATTTTCTGTTCAATACCGGGTGTCAAAAAATATCTAATATTGCAATTAATATTTGAAAAACTACAGAACTCATATTTTTCCAGAATTAACACATCAATGTAGTTATAGTAGGGGAGCCAGCACTGATTCCAGTGAAGATTTATCAAAATTTTAACTTACGCAGTTCGACTTTGGGCTATTCAGGTATGCCAAAAGTGACCACTTGTCTCCGTTTGTCATATGACTTTGTACAGGGGGCGTCATTGTGTAGTACTATACAGGGCGTTTCCTAATTGCGTGCTAATGTTAAAGGGGGTTGATTCTTGGACCTTTTTAAGAAAAAACTTTAATATGAACCTAAAAGTCTTAACTTTGGAGAGACAGGGTTTTAAAAAACATTTTTTAAATCCTAATTCTGATGCTATTATAGATAAATAACTCTGTGAAATTTGATACACGTCTTTTATGCATAAAAGGGCATTTTTTATTAACAACAAATTTTTGAAATTTCTACCAGTGGCGTGCATATGTAATTAACCTGGGTAAATCCGTATGCTCCTTAATGCATAGAAGACGTGTATCAAATTTTCATCAAAAATCAAAAAAAAATGTTTTCTTTTTAAACTTTACCATCCTGTATCTCAAAACTTAAGACTTTTAGGACATAAAAACACCCCCTTTAACATCAGCGCTCAATTAAGAAACGCCCTGTATAGTACTTCACAATGACGGCCCCTGTATAAAGTAATATGACAAACGGAGACAGACGACCACTTTTGGCATACCCGAGCAGCCCAAAGTCGAACTGCATAATTTAAAATTTTAATAAATCTCGTTCGCTGGATCTGATGCTGGCTGCCCTTGTAAAATCTGGACTTGTAAATCGTGTATCGCTATACTTGGTGGTCCAATAATAGTGGACGTAGGCAGTAGTCCGAAAACCATTAATGACAGATCTCAAGAAAAAATATATTTATAGGTAAATCGATCAAGAAAAATCAAAATTAAATCATTTTAAAATTCGAAAGTTCGCCGTTTTTGCAACACAAAAGAGATATAGAAGTGCGGTACACTAAAGAAAACAGACAAATATAGATAAAGGTTCATTAAGCATAGTTACATTTTATCTGAAGTACGTATAGTCAAAAAGAAGTGTCATATTATTTAAAAAACGACGGGACACCACTGGTTTAAAGAGATTTCTTGGCCGACCTTCCTAAATTGATTGACTACGCCCGGTTTTCTTTCGTGTCCCGTATTTTACCCGCTGACGCCTAAGCAACCT
The DNA here is from genome assembly GCA_030620095.1 of Kuschelorhynchus macadamiae. Lineage (NCBI taxonomy): Eukaryota > Metazoa > Arthropoda > Insecta > Coleoptera > Curculionidae > Kuschelorhynchus > Kuschelorhynchus macadamiae. The sequence goes on from JAUTXW010004259.1 coordinate 516,877, forward strand.
TGGACCTTTACCACTTACTCAGCTGGTCGACTTACTCACTTCAGTGCCCCGAACTTCGTGAAGTTGAATTTTTGTCTGCACAGATGTTAAGTCTCGATTTCTTAAGGCAGATAAAATAATATACCTGTCATGAGCATCGGAAGTCTTACGTGTTGGGCCACTGCCAGATCTTCGTTAGTTGCTACCCGTTTCTCTATATCGTAGCTTAACTCTTCGGACAGTAGAATGACTGACATTAAATTTTCTTGGGACGTATTGGTAATTTCGTCCGTCGTCTAAAAGAGCTAAAACTTTTGCGCAGTACTCTTTGTTCAAAACCATTTTAAAAGTGTTTAATGCTTTCTAAAACTGACAATATGACAAGATTAAAAACGTCAAAAAATAAATAAAATGAAGCGCTCTTCATCTCCTAGCAACGGCATGTTACTGTTTTCATGGCACTTTCGATTTTTGCATAATTAGAATTTCATTAAAAAGAGATCTCGTCAAATTGAAAAAGGGCAATGTCGTATTCAATAGCCTATAATTTTACAACAAATCGAGATATTGACGTGATTCGAAAACTGGTGTATAGGGAATGAATTAAGCTTGCAAACGAAATGCTTTTCATTGACTTCTAAAAGCGGCATTTTGACACACTAATTAAATCTCAAAACATAATTTTGTTTTGCCTTGTATAATATGAGTAAATAAAATATTTTTCTAAAATATGAATATTTTTCAGGAATTAAGAATGATTTTTTCCCATGTGAAAAAAATCATCAAATTGGATCGAAAAATAAAAAAGTTCTTTAAGATCACAATTTCTTAAAATTTTAAAGTCGCCGTTTTTGTACACCTGAGTGTAGTATGACATCAGTTGACTCACAAGGAATTTTTATATCAAATGCTGGCAGGCACAGGCCGATATCTCTTTGGTTTTGGAAATATTCGCTTTCAAATTTACCCTAAAAAAGCAACTGATCAACTTGTTATGAAGAGCAGTTTGGGTAATACAAAAATAAAATGTTGGCACTTCCCAATACGGCAATACTTTTTAATGAAGAACTTACCGTACATTCTAGATAATTGCATTCCTTCTCTATAATAAACGGAAATATTTGCCGTAATTCAGTAAATCCTGTATTAGCTCAAACGCACACGAGATCAATAATCGCCTTAGATCAATATATCAAGTAAATCCGCCACATTAAATCGACCATTTCAATCCGTAAGCGCTTTATTTCAAACGGAAAATGTATCGGGTATTATGTCAGGGCTTCTTTCCACGAATAGTCGTTCTTTTAGTTGCAAATGAGCTCTAAGACAAAAGGTCTTATGCGGGAATAATGTAATGCCGGAGTTTGTCGACCTTTTAAATTCTTGTGTGACCTATAGACAAAGCTGCACTGTCTTCCTGTTTTTGTTGTATATTTATTGCCTTACTCTAAGATGTTTCCGTTAGAAATATATTTTGCGGTATCTATTTTTCTTTTTGCTTGTTTTAGTAGTCGATTTTAGTTCTTTCTATAGGAAATTTCCGATTTGTTGTTGAATGAAAACAACAAACAAAAATGAGGGCTATTTAAAAAATTGTTATATATTCTAATGTTTCGTTCGTGTTAATTTGGCAGGAGATCTCCAGAAATTCATCATGGCCTGCTCTTATTTACGCTTTTTATTAATAAATAATATTATATTGAGAATCTTTCGAGCCACTATCTGGTTTTTGCTGACAAATTGAATTTTTTTTTTGTATATTCACATTCAAATTCAAATAGATTTATTGTGTAAAATTCACAAAAGGACAGGATGCATTTCAAGCAACGATATTAAAATTCGGCCCCACACTGTCACAAAAGAATACGAAAAAATAACACAAAACTTATTAAAGTATTAAAATAATGACATTAAAGTACAAGCAGAAAATAAAAGGGAATTTTTGAGATATACAAGAACAAAATTAAATACTAGGCGTACAACATTACATCTAAAGGAAAACTATTTTACTGTTAAACTAACATGTATTATTATTACTAAAATGTATTCAGGTTAACCTGCAAATTAAAGGTATTGGTCAGTAATTGGTGTTTTAGTTTAGCCTTTATCGATGGGACTGAAATATACCTGAGGTCCTGCAAACTGTTGCAAACCACTGGATCTCGAAACGAAAAAGCAGCATCGAATGCTGAAGTCCTGTGAACAGGAGTATGAAGACCACCAGTGAGTCCTCTCAACTTCCTCACATGGACAAAGGCGCGATAAGTTAATTTAGTCCTTAAATAATGAGGAAGACCAGTATTTAAAATCTTAACCACAGAGCAACCAAAATGAATGAAACGCAATTCATTAAGCTGAAGCAAACCGAGTTCACGGATATAATCTACCGAAAATGATTATATTAAGTTACAATGAAACCTCGACATATTGCATGATTGGTATTATTAAGAATTGTCTGGATCTGGACAAAAGAAGAATTGTTAACTTGGTTTGCCTATCAGTGGTTTTGCTAGATGTCAAACAACATGTTTTCTCAATTCCATTGTTCGGTCTGTCCGTTTGTCTGTCTGTCTATATGGGGATGACCTGGTAATATGTTAGTAAAAATCCAATATGGCGGCCTAGTGAGGATAAATTATTTAAAAAATCAGTCTGAAAAGCAACATAATAAATTCGTTTTATAAATTTGGGCAAGCATTAAGGGTTCGATTAAATAAATCACAAAGTCTTGGTCTCAGTTAAAACAGATATTTTAAAAACCTAAAGTGACACGTGTTTCACTCTTGCGAGCATCATCGGCCCTTCAATATTGGAAAAACCTAATATACTAATTGTACAATTAAAAAATAATATTAAGTATAGCTACCTTAACACATTTAAAACAACAATTCCACGTACATGGTTTTCCCGTATATTTTTCCACCCACCAACAGAGTTTATTTGAATAGATACGGAAATGTCGTAAATACAAAAATTGTTGGGTTTTTTATGAAGATTTAGAATATTATATCATAAGTGCGAAAATATTATTGGAAACGTCAAATTTTGACAGGTTGTCAGTTTTTTTAAATGAAACACCCTGTATATTAAATCATATTCTTGAAGATCTTTTTTTTTCTAATTTCAAATATATATAGTTTTAATATATTCTGTCAATTAGTTTTGGGTATATAAGCGTTTAAACATTAAAGAAATGGTAAGGTAATTTGCACTAAAACATAGTGAGTCGTGGTCAAGACAATTGCAAAGAACGGCGCCTTTTTGACGTTTACCGATCAGACGTAATTATTTACGAGCATTTTTAATATCTAATACGTTGAACGATGGGTTTTTCGGAAGAAGAGAAACTCGACATGATGAATTATTTTACTTAGATGGTAAAAATGCATCGATAGCTCGTAACGAATACCATAGACGATTTCCAGATAGACCAACACCGACTTGTAGGACAATATTAAACATCGCTACACAATTGAATGAAAGAAAAACACTTAAGCGAAAATTTAGAATAGTGGAAAGAAACGCTGAAGAAGATTTAAATATTTTATTACATTTTGAAGATAATTTTGAAACTTTTGTATTAAAATAATTTATTTATTTTATTTATTCTTGTTCGCGCTCAATTCCCGATGCAGCCACTTTTTTTAACAAATCATGGTATAAAATCCACTCAGTTCTAAAACATTATAAATATAAGTCATATGAGTTTTTACCTACTCAAGAATTAACCGATCAAAATAAAATAGACCGATTAGACTTCTGCCAAGAAATACTAAGACGTGTTATGATGAACCAACTAAATCTGTCAAACATAATTTTCACTGACGAGGCAAAATTTACCACTGGAGGCATGTTTAACCGGAAAAATAAGCATTTTTGGTCAAAAGAAAACCCTCGAGCTCTTCAGGCAGAATTCAGGGAAGAAGATCCCTACATGTTTGGTGTGGCCTTCTTAACAATCATGTTATTGGACCTATATTTTTAAATGGGAATTTAACCGGACAAAGGTATCAGGAGTTATAAGAAAACGAAATCGAGGGGCATTTAGAACAACTACCGATTAATTCATATCTTAATTTGATATGGCAACAAGATGGTGCCCCTCCTCATAATGTCTAGCCGGTCACCAATTTTTTAAATGACAGGTATCCATTTTGGATTGGAGACATGGACCATTAAGATGGCCAGCAAACAGTCCCGATCTCTCTCCATTGGACATATTTTTGTGAGGTTATCTGAAAAACAAGATATACTACAATAGGCCAAGAACCATCGAAGCTTTAGAGCAAAATATAGTCTAAACAATCGACGATTTAAACACCCAATCATCTCATTTTATCTACGCATCCATATACAGAAAATTTAGAAGAAATATTCAGAAATGCATTATAAACCAAGGAGGCTATATAGAAAACCAAAACTTAGTTCTTAGCTTAGCTAATATTATTTATTACCTACTTTATATTATTGATTTTTTATGGTATTGTTTCTTTCCACAATTCTAACTTTTCGCTTAAGTGTATTCTTTCTATTCAATTGTTTAACGATGTTTAATAATATTATGCTACGAGTCGGTGTTGGTCTATCTGGAAACCGTCTATGATATTCGTTACGAGCTATCGATGCATTTTAATCATATAAATAAAATAATTCTCTTATGTCTAGTTTCTCTTCTTCCGAATAACCCATCGTCCAACGTATTAGATCTAAAAATGCTCGCAAATAGATACTTCTGACCGGTAAACGTGACAAAGGCGTCGTTCATTGCAATTGTCTTGACCATGGCTCACTATGTTTTAGCGCAAATTACCTTACCATTTCTTTAATGTTTAAACGCTTATATATCCAAAACTAATTGACAGAATATATTAAAAGTATATATTTGAAATTAGAAAAAAAAGATCGAATATGATTTAATAAACAGGGTGTTTCATTTAAAAAACTGGCAGCTTGTCAAAATTTGACATTTCCAATAATATTTTCGCACTAATGATATAATATTCTAAAAAACCCAACAACTTTTGTATTTACGACATTTTCGTATCTATTCAAATAAACTCTCTAGGTGGGTGGAAAAATATACGGGAAAACCCTGTATATAGTAAGAATAAAATACAAAACAACAAAGCACACGTTACGTCTTAGACGTACAACAATAATAAGAAGAGGCTGCATCTTTGAGTATTGATGGTTGCATATGCTCCACAAAACTTAAAACAAGCCTATGTAGCTAAGTGTGTTAAAAAAAACTGTAAAAGAAGAATACAGGTCAATTGTCCCATGAAAGCTTCGTAAATAAGGTTAAAACTAAATAAACGACACTAATTCTTATTTATGTTATTAAAGATGAGATGGGGTACGAAATTAAACACGCCATTAACACAGGTGAAAACTGGACTTTTCTTGGCTTTAATTATTTCTATTTTTTTCTCATAAATCTATTTTTTCCCTTGGAACATTCATGTAAGATATTTACATTTTCACGTACAGCAAAGCTGTATCCTGAAGCTAATAGGCGGTTCACAAATGCAGATTTATTCTGCGTTATTTCCGAATTTTCATATTTATTAAAGAGGTTTACATGTTCCTGTACCCTGGTAGATATCTTCCTCCCGGACTGGCCAACATACACAGCAGGGCAGTCGCTACAACTCAACGAATACACTCCAGACTTTGAGAATCTAGCAGTCTTGAAATATTATTATCATAGTATTTCTAATGGAAGGTAAGACTCATAACGTTCCAGGTAAAGGAAATTTTTTTGGAATTTTTACCCAACATGACGGTAAAAAATGGCGGTCTTAGAAAATATGTAAAAACTACTTATTCAATTTATTTTGAATCATGTCCAAAAATTAAGTATAGCATAAGTAGAAACTGGTAAAATATTGGTAGAAATCCAGTATGGTGTAACAAAATGGCACCTATTAAAAATGTTTGAAAAGACAGTATACTAAATACCTATCTGCGAAATTAAATTGGGTTACGTTTTCTAATGGAAGGTACGACTCATAACGAGGGAAGTTCCGGGTAAAGGAAGTTTACCATTTTTAATTCGATTTTTCACGCACTCATCTGATTCTTTAACTCTGTACAGGGTGTCCCATTTTCGTAGGTTTTACGGGGTTTCCAGCTTATGAGTAGAGATAGAGAGATGCGGTTTTCGCGACACCGTGCTACTTTTCGATGAAACTAAAGAGGCCGCAAACAGATTTGCCCTAACCATTTTAGTTTCCGTGCTACAGGGTGATTTTGAAAATTTGTCATTTTCGGACACCCCCTGTAACTCAGCTATCGTAAAATATATTTAAAATGTTTCAACTGGTATTTATAGATTTTTTCACGTAGAATTCAGTGGCTTACTCAGATTTTTGCTGAGAGTCATAGTTTTTGACATATTGGCATAACCTACTATTTTTTAAACGGGACACCCTATATATTATTTTTTCATCTTATTCTCCGTATCGAGAGCTTTTCAAAAACATACCATAAGTCATATTTATTTTCATAAATAACATGAAAAAATGCATTTTTCTTTAAACGGATTTATGGCATAGCAGATCAATCGAAATAAGAGAAGGTGGCTGTGGAGCCATGGAAAAAGTTAACAAATATTTATTAACGAAATAACAAAGTAACAGCAACAGAAAAAATTAGGAAGTAGGTAAAAGGTAATAATTATAATTTCATTAAAACTACAAATATTGTTCAAATTGTAGACCATTATGTGTCCTACAAGTGTGACAAACTTTAAAAATTCTTTTTAATGCATTTTCTATTGTAAATGACTGTCTTTGTAACTCTGCAAAAGCATTTTCGGTGGCAATTCTTAGTTGTTCTAAGTTTTCGTATCGCCTTACATAAACCTTGTTTTCTAAATAACCCCACAAAAAGAAATCTAAAACTGAGAGGTCAGGGGATCGTGGTGGCCATCGAACAGATCCGTTTGTTCCTATCCATCTTCCAGGATAATGGTCGTTAAGCCAGTTTTGACTTATTCTGGCATTGTGGGCTGGAGCTCCGTCTTGCTGGAAATAAATCCTATTTAGTTGAGCCAAGGGAACATCATCCAAAATTCCTAATGCGTCTTCTAGGATTCGCACGTAACCAATCGAATTCAGATTTCCTTCATATATTTGGTAAACTATTTTTCGGTTGAAAATAAAACAGGAGACATTGAATCCAAATCTGCCCTGACGCTCCCTAGGAAAAATAACATGGTTGTTTTCTTGACTCCAAAATCGCGTGTTGTGTCTATTTAAAATCCCTGAACTAGTAAAATGTGCCTCGTCTGACCAAATAATCTTTTTTTCAAAATCGATATCTTCTGCCTTCATATTTATAAACCAATTGCAGAACTCCAATCTGCGCTCTGCATCACCAGGATGCAGATGATGCACAAGTTTGTATTTATAGGGTTTGAATTTGTGCTTTTTCAAAATTTTCTGCACTTTGGTTTTCGGTACACCCGCCTCTTCGTCTATTTTCCTGCAAGATGTTTCAGGAGCTGTCTGAACGAGGGCTAAAACGTTGACCTCAGATTCTTCGTTGTCTTTATTATAAGTTCGCGATCGAGGCTTGTTAAAAGATCCATATTGGCAAAGATTATTTTTAATTTTTTGAAAAATTCTTTTTTCTGGTTGTCTTCTCTCGGGATATCTAAGATAAAATAAAGCGAACCAATAAAGTCAAAATGTAGGAAGATAAAAAAGAACTAACCTGTTCAGATAAAGCTCTGCCGCCTGATCTGCATCTTCATTAGACAATATAAAACACGCGTTCATATCATATTTCTCAAAATATTCAAATTTTTGATTCTGAGCCATATTAAAAACAATAATTATAATAGATGTCAAGAAAAATTTAAACGCAATAATGCCAAAAATGACAGCAGTAATGGTTGCCTGATCATATTTTTGTTGGCGTTGCCATGGCTACCACAGCCACCTTCTCTTATTTCGATTGATCTGCTATGCCATAAATCCGTTTAAAGAAAAATGCATTTTTTCATGTTATTTATGAAAATAAATATAACTTATGGTATGTTTTTGAAAAGCTCTCGACACGAAGAATAAGATGAAAAAATAATATATAGGGTCTCCCATTTTAAAAATAGTAGGTTATGCCAATATGTCAAAAACTATTACTCTCAGCAAAAATCTGAGTATGCCACTGAATTCTACGTGAAAAAATCTATAAATACCAGTTGAAACATTTTAAACATATTTTACGATAGCTGAGTTACAGGGGGTGTCCGAAAATGACAAATTTTCAAAATCACCCTGTAGCACGGGAACTAAAATGGTTAGGGCAAATCTGTTTGCGGCCTCTTTAGTTTCATCGAAAAGTAGCATGGTGTCGCGAAAACCGCATCTCTCTATCTCTACTCATAAGCTGGAAACCCCGTAAAACCTACGAAAATGGGACACCCTGTACAGGGTGTCCGGACTTGGTTGCAAAAGCAGGGTATCTCGCTTATTTTTAAAGATAGAACCTTGCGGTTTTCACGAACCTGAGCTAATTTTTTGTGAAACTCGTGAAGCCGTAAACAAAATTTTCATAGCCTTCTTCGTTTATGAGATACAGGGCGAAATAGAAAATTTTGCCCCGCGTATCTCGGTTATCCTTCAACTTAACGCAAAGGGAAAAATTGCTGCTTATGCAGTTTTTACGCTGGATCCAGTGACGCAGTCATATTTTTCATTTGAGTTGTTATTTTTTAGATATGACCCAAAGTTGCGTTTTTTTAAATGGGACACCCTGTATATTTGTCCAGATATTGATTTGTCCTTTTAAAAGATTCTTAAAAATATATAATAGTATGGGCCTATTTTAATAAACAACAACAAAAATCCTAATTTTTGTAATTATCATCCCAAATTTTGCAGTAGGCCATGCAAAACGATGCCGTTTTCTTTTGTTTTCTTGGAAGCAAATGACATTTCCCAATTTTGTACGCGTATATAAAATACAGCACTAGTTTTTGTATTTATTTATTGTGTAAAAATATATTTGTATTATTATGGAAGAAACCCAAACTTTTGAACATGATGAAAAGTACGATATGATGAAGTTGAAGCGGCTTCTGAGATGTATTTTAACAGGTAAATAGAAAATTTTTAGGTATGTTGAAATACTATTGCTTAATTTTTATTTAGATATCCACAAAGGAGGCAACCTAATATATCCACTTTTTATCGGATAAAAAAGAATTTACTTAATCACGGATCATTTATCAAACCTCGTACGAAAACATATAATAAAGAAAATCGGGAGGCTGAGGAAATTACGGTTTTGGCTAATGCAGAAGCTTACCCTACAAACTCTTGTAGGGCCAGTGAAAAGAGCATAGGGATTCCAAAAACTAGAGTTCAAGAAATTCTAAAAAAGCACAAATACCACCCATACAAATTTAGGCTCGTGCAGCACTTACAGCCAGAGCGTCGGGTAGTCTTCTGCAATTGGTTTCGAGAAAGATGCGATATGGTTAGAGATTTTGAAAGGAAGGTTATATGGTCAGACGAAGCACATTTCAGTAATTCTGGTATACTCAATAGGCACAATAGTAGATTCTGGTCCTAGGAAAATCAACACCAAATATTTCCCAGAAGACAGCAGGGCAGGTTTGGTCTAAATGTGTCCTGCTTCATATTAGGAACACATATAAAATTTTATATATTTGAGGGAAATCTAACAGCCAATCGCTATATAGAAATTTTTTAGGCAGCTATACCTGAATTACTTGACGATGTTCCTCTAGCGCAAATTAACGAAATTTATTTTCAACAGGACGGTGCTCCTGCACACAATTCTGGAATGACGAGATTATTTCTGGACAATAATTTTACCAATCAATGGATCGGAACAAATGGACCTATAAGATGGCCCCCTAGGTCCCCAGATTTGTCGTTTTTAGATTTCTTTCTATGGGGATGGAAAATAGAATTTACAAAGACCACTATGATAATGTACAAGATTTAGGAAATGCAATAAGAGAAAATTTTCGCTATTTACAAAATCATCCCGTTATTTTGCTTAATTCCCTAAAACGAATACGAAAATTGTACGAAGCATGCATAGAACAAAATGGAAATCAGTTTGAACAGTTCTTCCTTGGTTACTGTAGTTCTTATGCGACAGTTGATTTTTGCTGAAAGGCTTGTTACATAATAATTTATTACTGTTTTGTTCTTGTGTTACATAAATCTAGGTAGGTGGTATTTTTTTGGTGCGAAATTATCAATACATATTTTGATAAATAGATTTAATTACATATTTATTTTGATTTATTGTTAGGATGTAGATATTGTTAACGACTTTAAATAAAAGGCAGCATTGTTTTGCACGGCCTACTGCAAAATTTGGGATGATAATTATAAAAATTAGGATTTTTGTTGTTGTTTATTAAAATAGACCCATACTATTATATATTTTTGAGAAGCTTTTAAAAGGACAAATCAATTTCTGGCCAAATATACAGGGTGTCCCATTTAAAAAAACACAACTTTGGGTCATATCTAAAAAATAACAACTCAAATGAAAAATATGACTGCGTCACTGGATCCAGCGTAAAAACTGCATAAGCAGCAATTTTTCCCTTTGCGTTAAGTTAAAGAATAACCAATATACGAGGGGGGGTCTCAAAATGCAAAATTTTCTATTTCGCCCTGTATCTCATAAACGAAGAAGGCTATGAAAATTTTGTTTACGGCTTCATGAGTTTCACAAAAAATTAGCTCAGGTTCGTGAAAACCGCAAGGTTCTCTCTCTAAAAATAAACGAGATACCCTGCTTTTGCAACCAAATCCGGACACCCTGTACAATAATTATCAAAAACCTAGACTAACAGGGACGGATTGAATTTTTAAATCCTTGTGGCAGATCCCCAATCAAGAATTTTTTAAAAAGCAACATTTTCATATCATTTTCCGATATCCAAGAAAAAGCAACATGGGTTGGCTTTTTGAATTTTACTAACGAAACTAAATTATAAGAGAGTAAAATCGAGTTTTCCATTTTTATAAAACACCTTGTATATTCAACCAGAATCCTCTTGTTCTTGATAAGGTAGGTATTTGCCACTTCACGCTATGGCAGTAAAAGATACAAAAACTACAATTAATTTTTTTGTGTAAGTTGCGTTTAGAGGTATTCCTAATGAGATTTATTAACTAACAAAGTAAAAAGGCCAGTCCTGCTTTTATTATTGACAGGAAGAGTTCAGATTTTATGCGGACGCGAAAGTAGATAATTAATTTAGCTAATTACCCACTTATGCGAAATTAAAAAGGAAAAAAGATTTTTCCTCTATTTGTAGGTCTGGTTAATTACTTCTTCATCGTTTCGCGGGTAATTAAATAGACGATACTTGGCTAGATGCTAACTGATAGGATATTGAGCGTTTTCTTGTTTACTTTTTTATAAACGGCCATTTATGCATAAATAACTGTTAGATAATTTGCGCGCATCATTAACAGCACTTGCGCATGGTGCCAGTTAATGTAAATAAACACTTATTGCAAATAATGCTCCAACGTGACGCCATTCAGAGAATGTAGACAGAGCAAATAAACAAGCTATATGCCAGGTTGTGTTGTTTTATCCACCTTTCTTACATTATTTTCATATTTTTGTAGACCACAGCAGTACGACTAAGATTTAATTTAATAACCACTTTCCATTTTATTCAACTTTATATCGACGAGTTAACTAGATATCTCGGTATATCTTATAAAATCGTCACCTGACTATTGGTTTGTTCTACTTCCAATTTTTTCATAAATTGACATTTTGACGATTTCGTATAAAGTAGGACTTGTTTGTTCTATCTCCACTCGAATTTATTTGTATTGCTGTTATTTGCCGAAATAAATTAGTCTATCTCCTATTTACTTAAGTTAGTTATGATTATTGGTTTGTTCTATCTACCATTACTAAATTTTTGTTCTACATAGAATAAAAAAGAATTCCTAAAGAGAATATTGGTTTGTGCTATGTTGAAAATAATTTTGTATTTGCGCTATCTCCTAATTGGTTAATAAATCAATGGGTACACTTTTGTTCTATCTCCATTAGAGCCAATGAGAGTTAAGGATGCAGAAGCGCATATTTTGTTCTATCTCCTTTCTGGCCAATTGAGTATTCAAATTAAATTTTCGTCTTGGACCCCTTCATAATTTCATTACTTTATATGATCGAAAAGTTAGTAAGTATTGCGGGTTTTAGCGGGTTTTTATCCTAACGAAAAGTTGTAATTTAATTAAACTAAAATGAGTGATTTGAGTTCACCTGCACCTGAACTTACTCCAAATACTCTAAGGTAAGTAAACTATTTGTCTAAAACTAATATTTAGGATAATCAAATGAAAAATGGGCTTAAATTTAAAAAATAACCATAACCTCAATCTGTAAATCTGTTTTTATTATAAAATACTGAAAGAATGAAGTGATTTTCATTACATTTTTTGTTTTTATTTTTAATTTAAAAAAATATAGTTTATAATATAATTATTTAGGAGCCTGTTTTGTAGGTATAAATTTTAATTTTTAGGATGATGAATATTATATTTTCCTCAGGGGAACCTAGTTCCTCTGTTAGTACCGCTACCACAAGATCTCAAAAACTTTGCATCGAGCAAGAACGAGTAAAAAGGGATTTATTTAGAGAAGTTGACATTGCGTCATTGGATATTGAACTTGAGGATGGAGTTATTATCCACGGAAATAATATTCACGAACCCATTCAAGGTACCCTTAAATATTGAAACAAAATATTGTGATTTCCCGTAGTTGTTTTTATGTTTACTTGTTTATTTCCTTAACTTTTTTTTCATGGTGGTTGCTGGCTATTTATTCTATTATTTGCTAGGTGGTACCATTTTGGAAGGGGAGCAAGTCCAAGACACAAATAATAATAATACAAGAAACCCTTCTAAAAAAAACTTACTAGGAAAAGGTTACGTGATTCCAGCAAGCGGGTAATGAATGTTAGGAAAAGAAAACGGGAAAATGAAGAAGAATATACGGATATTAAGGGAAAAGTACATGAACAGAGACAGGTGAAGAATGGTTGTAAACGTTCAAGTTGTAAATTTAACTGCGCTACTAAGTTTAGTATTGTAAATCGGCAAGAAATTCATGATGCCTTTTGGTCACTTTCTGACACCAAGAAAACGCATTTTTACAGCAAATTTGTTATTCGAAAGCAAAAAGCACGGGTTCGCGGGGAAACTAATCGAAAAGTATTTTCTTTTGAATATTATTTTGAGAATAATGGCTCTGAGAAAGTACGCGTCTGTAAAGACTTTTTCCTGGGAACGCTTGATATAAGTTCCCAAAGAATTTATTATTTTTTTTCTAAATTTTATAATGCTGAAACTGGAGTTCCAAGATCGCCTCTTAAGGGCAAAAACCAAAAAAAGGTTATTTCCGAATCGCAAAAAGATGAAGTAAGAGCCCATATTAAGTCGTTTCCGTTGGTGGCCTCTCATTATTGCAGGGCTAATTCTCAAAAATTATATATAGAAAGTAACTTGAATTTATCTAAAATATATTCTCTTTATCGGTTGAAAGTAGACAATCCTGTTAAATATGTAATTTATTCAAGAATTTTTAACCATGAATTTAATATTGCCTTTCATAGGCCAAAAAAAGATGTTTGCGATAAGTGCACCGAATTCAGACTTCAATTAAACCCTTCCGAAGAAGCTCGCATCTCTTATCAAATTCACGAAAAAAATAAAATCGCCGCTAAAAGCGAAAAAGATAATGACCGAAAAATTGGTGACAAAACAATTGCAGTTGTTTCTTTTGACCTCCAAAATGTCTTTTCCCTGCCTAAGTCAAATGTGTCATCTCACTTTTATAAACAAAAACTTAATTGCTACAACTTGACAGCATATTGCAATATTAATAAAACTGTTTATTGTTGCTTGTGGAATGAGGGTATGACCGGTCGTGGTGGGATTGACCTTGCTAATGCCCTAGTCAGAATTTTGACTGAAATTGTTAAAAATATTTTGGGTTTGACGAAAATTATATTGTGGTCGGACAGCTGTGTCCCGCAAAATAAAAATTGCATAATGTCATTTGCTTTGCAAAATTTTCTTTCTTCACCTGAAAGTCTTAATGTGAACCTAATAGAACAAAAATTTTGTGAGCCGGGACACAGCTCTCTTCAAGAAGTAGACTGTGCGCATAGCGTAATTGAAAAACATATTAGGTTCGTAGACATTCACAGTCCGCTTTCACTTATGAGGGTATTGTTAAAATTACCCCAAGGTAAGCTAAATTTTAAAATTCTGCAAATGACAAATTCAAGTTATAACAACTATTCTCCTAAGTCTTTTAATCTTACGTATAACCTTGTTCCTTATACAAAAATTAAACATATTATTTATGAAAAGTCTGATATATTTAACATTCGGTATAGGAATTCTTTTGAAGATGAACTCATTATTTGCAACCTGAAGGGTAATGAAAAAAAGTTATTGCGAGCTACTAATAAAGATAAATCAAAAAATACTTTAAACAAATTTCCATTAGCTCCAAGAAAAAAAGAGTTCATTGTATTCCATGTTAAATACTATGGAAGAAGATGACAGAAAGTTTTACAAAGAAACTGTTTTGAAAAACTATGTTTACAAACCAAATAAAAAAAAATAAATAGAAAACTTAAAAAGACAGGCTAGTAACTTATATTTTTTGCTCGATTTATTGTTAAACTTGTTATTGTTGTTTTTGTTTGTAGTGGTCTGAAAAATATATACCTAGTTTTAGTTTTTTTTTACAGATTAGGTAACTATATTATACTACGCTGTTTTAAATCTGGCTTTTATTTTTTGTTAAACTTTCATTTTTATTACTTGCAGTGTTTTAAATTACATAAAATAATTTAAAAAATCTGAAATATGAAATTTACAAAATAGAGGAAAATTGATGTTTTTTGGTTGTATTTTATCAGCATGACTGATTATTATTAGTTTTAGAATTTTTTTTTTAATTTGACACTTTTTTTGTCAAACTTTTACCTTTTAGCAATGTATTTTTTTGTTAATGTTTATCTTGGATATTTGCAATAAATGTTATCTAATCGAATATTGTTTTATTCTATATCCCCTTCTAGTAAGCTTTTTGCGCTATCTCCAAGAAAAAAATCATAATATCAAAGACTTTGTCCTATCTCCGTTTGGTTTTTTGTCGATTTTTTTAAAATTCCTGGAGTTTAAACCAAAAAAAAACCTAATAGGTGTAATCCTCACACCTTGTTACCATAAATCCTTCACTTGAATTACTAAAAATTCAATTATTTCATTAAAATATTCAGTATCAAAACTTTAAAACGCTCTCCTGCACATTTTACAATTTTGGAGGTAGAACAAACCAATAGTCAGGTGACGAAATGTTATTCTCCTATTGGTTTATTATTTTGAGTTTGCAGCACTTTATACCATATTAGGATTAATTAATTGTTCTTTTATAAAAAAAATAAAAATATGGGGAATAGGATACGTTCGTAATGAAAGTAACCCATTTCCGAATAAATGGACTTAGGCTACTTTAGTATTGCAAAAAGAACCCTTTGACCATATAGAGGTATTATGAAAAATGTGCATATTACTTGAAATTAATTAATGTGGGCATTATGAATAGTTTATTTAGTTACTTCCTCACGATCTCAAATATAGGCGACTGTATTTAGTTGCCCAACTCAATAGAACTAAAATTATCTCTAAAAACTATGGACCAAGATGGTTAACTTTTAATTTTCCTGATTTGTGGAAAGTATCTGTTGGAAAACCTTTACTTAAAGTCGACAACCCTCAAAGTTTAAACGATCTGCGCATAATAATCATATTTCCTTCAATTTCCAAAATATTCAAAAAATTATTACCCAATCAAATGTATGATTATTGCATTGACAATGGAATTATTCCCACGACTCAATGTGATTCCAAAAAAAGTATTTGAATTTTTAAATCTAAGCCCTGCCATGTTTAAGATAAAATATAAAAAACATCTTTTGAAACTGCAAAATCTGTAGACAAATGAAAATTTGGTTTGGATTGAAATGACTCAAGAGTTTTATATTGATCTAGTTAAAAAAGTTAAACTATGATACTCTCCTTGTTCAATAGAGTAGCTATTATAGCTAGAATCCAAGAGGATTGTTAATGTGAGAGTGCAATATATAAGATTGTGTATATATGTATATATATATATATATATATATATATATATATATATATATATATATATATATATATATATATATATATATATATATATATATATATATATATATATATATATATAATGAGGGCATAAAGTCTGGAAACCTTGAGATATGTCAAAAACTATACAAGTTGGGTAAAAAAGTTTCATATAAAAGTTGTATAGTTTCTTACGATTAATGATTCAAAAATGTCTTGAAATATGCAGAGTGTTTTAAAATCAAGTTACACGTCAAAACTTCAGAATCTCTAATGGAACACCCTGTATATTATTTCATTTTAAGAATCTATATGAAATTCTGATCACATTTTATTAAGCATGCCCTATCCCTAAAGTGAACTGTTTTTGAGATAAAAAAATGAGAAAATGGAAATTTGGCTTTAAACAAAATTAACTCATTTCCCTACGCGTAGTGAAACCTGGCGGATTATTTTAGAACTCCCATAGAAACTGTCATGTACTGACAATAAACTGTGTCAATTTTTAACATATTGTTGGAGAGTTACTTTTTTCCTGATAAAAATGCTTTCAGAAAGAGAAAGAATAGAGATTCTTATGATGTTTGGATGGGGAGATCGCCAAAGAAATCTTGACGAAGTATGTGAACTTTTTAATAATACGCATCCCGAGCGAGGACAAGCAATTGCAAAATCCACAGTTAGCAAAATTATCAAAAAATTTGGTGATCATGGTTGTGTAAAACATCTTCCCAGGACAGGTAGGCCAAAACTAGATGATGATATGAAATTGAATGTTTTACTCAGTTATAACGAAAATCCACATTTAAATACAAGTCAAGTAGCATTAGATTTAAACCTTAGTCAATCATCGGTAAAAAATATTCTGCACACGGCAAAGTATCATCCCTACAAAATAAGATTAATCCATGAATTAAATGAAGACGACTTGAGTTTTGCGAAAGTATGCAAGAGCGGTGCAACCTGGATCCATTCTTTTGTAGAGAAATATTTTATTTTTTTATTATTTATCTTGACTCGAGTTGATTCCTACCTTAGCTCAATTGTATCCAGGTAATGAGCCCGATATGCCTACTGCAGCAATGTGGTTCCAACAAATGGAGCACCACCTCACTACGCGCTACCTGTTCGGCAGTATCTCAGTGAAATATTTCCTAACAGGTGGATAGGACGTCGTGGTCCCTACGAATGGCCGGCCAGGTATCCGGACTTAACTCCTCTAGATTATTTTCTGTGGGGATATTTAAAGAGCAAAGTTTATTTGAACAGACCTCCTAATATCGATGCGCTGAAAAATTGTATAAGAGATGACATCCGACAAATCCCACCTACTTTCATTCGAAATCTACAACAAGAGTTCATTAATCGATTAGGATATTGTCAGGAAGTGAACGGACAACAGTTCCAGCATTTATTACGTTAAAACGCATCATTTAAAATTTTAGACTATCGTTGTAAATCGTTATTAAAAAAATTTTGTAAAACAGTTTTCTCATTTTTTTTATCTCAAAAACAGTTGACTTTAGGGATAGGGTATGCTTAATAAAATATGTTCAGAATTTCATGTAGATTCTTAAAATGAAATAATATACACGGTCTTCCAGTAGAGATTCTAAAGTTTTGGCATGTAACTTGATTTAAAAACACCCTGTATATTTCAAGACATTTTTGAATCATAAATCGTAAGGAACTATACAACTTTTATATGAAACTTTTTTACCCAACTTGTATAGTTTTTGGCATATCTCAAGGTTTCCACTTTATGCCCTCATTGTATATATATATATATATATATATATATATATATATATATATATATATATGCAATATATATTATTATTTATTATATAGTATTAACGGACCGCGCAATCGCTCTAATCTCTCTAGAATACCGACCAGAAACAGATATTAGTAGTCAACCATTATCCAGAAAAAAACATTTTATGGATTTTTAAACAAAGAACTTATCTTCATTACAACCAAAAGAAAGAACCAATAAAGAACCAAAATACTAAATACGTGGCACTACCGTACATACATAACCAGAAAAATTAGAGTATATTCTTTCAAAACATAACATAACTGTTTATCATAAAAAACAAAATTTATTAAATTCTCTGTACACACCATTAAAAAGTAAAGTTCCACAAAAAAAGAAATCAAACGTAATTTATTTAATTCCATGTTTAAATTGTCATAAGAAATATATCGGTGTGATAACACAATACTTAGAAAACCGTATTAAAGGGCACAAATATACTAAAAATGCGTCTACTGCTCTTCATAAACATGAACATACAACATAACATGAGTTTAACATTAACGCAACTGAAATTTTAGCCCAAGATAGAAATTATTATAAAGTAACAGTTAAGGAAATGATTGCAATAAAAAAGGAGAGCCAAGCAGTAAATGATAAAAAAGATATTAATGGTTTAAGTCAAATATATTTCAAGTTAATTAATTAATCGAAGAGTAATATAAATTCAAAACCTAATCCTCTCAACCCTGTATAAAATTTTAAACAAAAATTCAACTTTTATCTGTATATCAATTAAAAATATTAATATTTGTATTCACATGTGCCAAGCATCAGATAAAGTACCGAGTTTTTATAGCCAAAAAAAATGATAACCAAAATATTGTAGACCCGATTAGTCTCATAATTTCACCACATTAACATTTCACCAAGCACGATCTCCTGTAAAAAGAATAAATGGCACAGAACTACAATATATCATCTGGTAAATTTCGTCATGGATATTCATAATGCATTTAACAAAAAAACTTACCACAGCAGCATTCTTAGATACGACTAAGCTCTGACATTTCTCAAGAATCCTCTATTAGTCCAACACTATTCCTAGCAGTTATAAGCAAAATAAAAAAAGTATTCCAACTTTCGTACATACCACAATATTTGCTGATGATATATTAACACCAACAATAATATCCAAATATCTAATATATAATAATAATAATATCTCTTGATCAAAACTCAGTTGTAGTGCATTTCTGCAGAAAAAGAAGCGCAGGGCAAATACAAATCTAAACATAAATTCCCATTCAATAGAAAATAAATCACAACACTCCTTTTTGGGAATGGCATTTGACTACAATGAGCATACAGAGATTCCTAAGTCTATTGAAATGTCAAGACCAGGCTACAAATCACTTTCAAGATTTCAGTTACAACCCTGTTAAACGAAATATTTGAAGGAGAAAACTCAAAATGTCTATCGATGATTGACAACGGAAGATGGAAGTAGTGTTCTTCTAGAAAGTGTTAATACCACCGGTCATCCCTATATTGCTGAATACCTGGCATATATGGCCATTGGTTTAATAAATTTTTTACAGACAACGCAGCAAATATCAACAGTTCGTGAAAAAAATTGTGGAAGCACTTGTTTACTCCATTTTTACATGAGAAAGATCATGTGGTGCAAATTGTAAAATACTTTCAAGATGTCCATTTGCCAAATACTTTGTACAAAGAAAAAGGAGGAAAGAAGTTAATATTACCACAAGGTGTTCGATGGAATACAGTTTCTGACTACTTGGAAATGTCTATCAGTGAGTGGCCAAAACTGTTGCAAATTTGTAAAGAACACAAAGGTGACATTGATTCAGTGATTTTTTAAAAAGCATCGAATATTCATACTACACAAATAGGTGAAGATTTTGTTTAGCTTCTTAATCCAATTTCTGTGTCTCTGAATATGGTTCAGCAAAAAGGTGCCTCTACACAGAGTGGTAAAGTTTTATCTGTGATATCACTGTAAATATTTTTATGAACACATTCTATGGATCTAGAGGCATTTCTCGATGAACAACCACTTTTTTTTATTTTTACCAGTGATGTTCGTAAGTGATTTTCTTTTATACGTTGAAGGAAAAAAATATTTTGCACATGTGCAAAAATACCTGGTTTATTTCATATTCTGTCACATCCTTGAATTATCCGGTTTCTAAGATCGTTTAGATTTTGTAGAGGATTTGTATAGATCACTGTTTTTAAGTAACCCCACAGAAAAAACCCAACGGATTTAAATCAGGCGATCTTGCAGGCCACGGTTGACATGGTACGCTTTCAACCAATCCAACGGGTGGCAAATAATCCATACTAATATGTGACTCACATCAAGCTGGTTGAAAAATTTTTTCGTGCTTGTTTCTGGATGACGTTCAATTTCATTCAAAATTGCTTCTTCCAAATTTGCTGGTGAATTCTTGCAAACGTGCGAGCATTTGAGATTTGTCAGTTGGGAAATCTTTCTTGGTAAACCCGTTGTGCTGCTAAAGAATTCCATCATCCAGTCCATAATCAATGTGGATGTCTACCATTTAGGAGTATGTGTAGTTAACCATTGTCAGGATATATTATGTTTAATAACGTAACAGTAATTATTAAAATAATGAACAATAAACTAAAACGTAATGAAGGGAACTTATAAACACATCAATAGAAATTAGAAAGTGCACTTAAAATGCGATCTTAACTCGAAAAAAAAACCTAACTAGGTAATATTTATGATTATCAAAAATGATTTTGCCAATCAGTAACCGTACTTTCTTAAATTTAAGGTAGAGTATGGATTTTACGCATTAATTACCGCATCAGATATTAGCGGATTTTGTTCCGCATTATTATCAAGATTATTATCATTACCTTTTAGTGTACCTGTCTGTCCCTTTTTCAAAAAGGTTATCAACTTGTTCCAATCAAGGGCTTCTAATTCTTCTCTGAATAAGGTGGCTGATCGAAAGGTGTTTCTTCTGGGTCTGCCGAACCTATTGCATACCCCTATACAGAGAGATTTCCCCCGCGGTTTTATAATTAATTTAATTAATTTATATATATATTAATTATCCCAGACCACTTTCTTTAGGGCCTGGGAGGCTTATTTTTTATTTAATCCTTTTAAAATTTACTTATTAGAGTCTTGATGGTAATCTGTATATTTTACAGCAAGGTCTTCATGTAAAGTGAAAGTCGAAATAGCAATTCATTCGTATTATTTCAGGCTTAATGAGATTATTCACATTTCAGTGGCAATGAAATGATTAAATGCATTAAATGAGAGTCACACTATTCCGAGTACTCAGCGATATCCTAAATTATTGGTTTACTTAATCGTATTCCAAGCAACCACGTCGAATTTCTAATAATCACCCAACTGGGAAGTAAAGTCTTCTCTTCCCGCTTTTTGCGTTTGTTTGTTCAACGTGTAATTTAATAAATTATCTATTCAGCGCAATGATGTCAGTAAATTTTCTTCGGGATGCTCTCTAATGTACTCTAATGTATAATAATCGAAGCATGAAGTGATTAATCAGCCGCCATAAATTAATTGGATAAAGACCGAGTCCCCATCTAATGGCCGCGTCTTGTATGGTCATTTTACGGTTTTATTAATCTCCTAGACGAATAGACAAATAATACGCTTCGCTTAGTGCGGTACATTACGTACCCAGAGTGCGCAGCGAGCGCCGCGCACATCTCTGAATTTGCTCATTTGTTTTCAATGTGCAAGCGATTATGCCACATTTTTAATTATTTGAAAGTAATGTAACTTCTCTTAACCATCAAAAAAATTACTCAATACATTAATTAACCTCAGCATTAATACACTCAATTCCAAAAAAAGTGACCCACTTGAGTTTTTCACTTTTTTTGTCTTATATTTTTATAGCAGTGGATCGATTTAAATTTTTTTTCATAGGTAATGCTTTTGTCCTTCAGAAAAAATTAAAGAAATGGAAATTTTTTCATCCTGAATATTAATCGAGCATTTGTAGAGAACTTTTTTACACTCTATATGAAACACGCTTTTTCTACGAGCACTTTTTTTCTTCATCAATTTATCACTAAATTGACCAACTTACAGCTTTTTTCTTGAAACCTCACGTTTATTATTTGTATTAATCCAAGAATACAGCCTTTATTTCTTGTAAAATCATAACGACTTTGAAAAACAATTGCCGAGGCCACAGCAACTAATTTGTTGTATTCTTGCGTGTTTAAATAGTGGCGGTAGTTATTTTCAGCATTTGCTTTAAGTTTTTAAAAAACATTTTTAGGTGTGTAAATTACGTATCTAGTGCTTTAAATTAATATGCTTGGTAAGTTCATATTCTTTATTAATTTTTGGAAACTAATAAACTTAATTAGGGTTGCGCAGTTAAAAACTATACAAATAAATAATCTAAAAAGTTTTAATAACAGGTTTTTACTATTTTTTATACACGCAGATATTGTGCTAACAATATAAATAACAATTTATTAACAATTTGTTCATACATTCCAAAAAACAATCTAAATAAAATAAATGAATGGTTTTCAAAACTACAGGTTTTTTATACTTCTTTGTTGACAAAACACAGGTGATGAGATTGTCATCACATTGATGTCCAAGCAAATAGCAATGTTGCCATGTTGTCTTGAAATTAGAAACACTTTCGTATTTACCAATGGTTTACACGAAAAATCGTTCATACTATTCCATATTAAAGTATTTGTAGTCTAACCCCCAACACCCTGAACAACAGTTTTTGAAGCAGAAGAAACGAAAATGGAGAAAAAATCTAGAACTACAGGTTCTAGACTGTAGATGTGTGTGTGTGTGATGATCTTTTACGATTATAATACTTCTTATGAGGAAAAAATAGTTGCACTGCAATTATTTTCAATATTTGATTTAACAAACTTAAAACCAGTTGATAAAACATAATTCTTACCTACAAAATAGTTAATGGCCTTCTAGAACTATGGTATTTTGCCTCACTAAACCAATGTTTTATCATATGTAAAAAAAATTATCCGACAAGCTTTTATTTTTTACGAAAATTAGATTTCTTATAAATTTAACGAGAATAAACGAACTGATAAAAATGCGACAGCGCAACTGGATTTTTACCAAAATGTTATGGGTACACATATAACCCTTAATTTTTGACCAAAATTTGAAGTCAATCGGCTTAGTAGATTTGCCACGAACAGACAGACCGACACACCAACAGACAGACAGACCGACGGAAATGAGAAAACATGTCATTCGACATCTAGGAACCCTGAAAAGGGAAGTCAAAACGGAGGGGAAGAGCATCTTTTTTCACAAAAATTTCCCGTAGTTTGTCTCCACTATTTTGCCAATGATAAAATTCAAATGTTTCAAGCTAACAGAGTTATAATATAACGTATCTAAGGAGTAAGTCAGTATTACTTTTATTACCCTGTTGGTAAATACAAATGAACAATTCCATATTTGGGTCAAACGCACCTTCCTCGCTCTCACACCATAAAAAAAGTGAATGGTTACCATCACGCAAAATTAATGTCTTCTATATAAATTTCACTTTCAAAACAATTATATTAAATATTTTTGTCTAGAAGCATACAAATAATATTCGGTAATAAAAATGATATCGGCGTTTTTAAATGATCTCCTTATAAGTAAGTCTATATTTTACAATATGGTTTTAGTTTAATAATGATACCATTTTGCCCATACTAGGCAACACAATTGTAGGCCATTAGATCACCAAGATCGATTTTAAACAAGCATAAAATCCCAATATCTTGAATCAAATTGCTAATGATGCCCAAGAGACTTTGACTCCTCGAAGGAAGTTATGCCGTTTTTTTGCTCCAATTTCATGATGATTTCATGGTAATATAAGTAGTTCTTATTTTACTAAAGGAACAAAAATACAAGTTAATTAGCCATTCGCAGTTGGAGAAGTAAAATAAATGAAAGTGTTACTTAATTGCAAGATTTATCTCTAATAATTATCTTTGATACTAAATGAGGCTTGCAGCTACCTAAATCGATTTATAATACAGGTGATTTTGTAACGTTACAACTACCTTTCAAAAGTTTAAACTGTTTTTACATTTTCAGCTGATATTTTTTACAAAATTTTAAAATATTCTATTTATGATTATATACAGAATTCACAAAAATGTAAGTTAGTAGTTTCTAGAAAAGATTAAAGTTTTTTGTTGGTTAATAAACATTCACAAAGATGCCCATCTATATATTTAAAAGACTAAACCAGATTTTTCAATAAGTTCGTGAGAGGGTTGTACTGCACCAATTTACATGATTTTTTTTAAATGATCGGCTGATTATGTATCACAAATATGCCCGTCTATATATTTAAAAGACTAAGCCAGATTTTTCAACAAGTTCGTGAGAGGGTTGTACTGCACCAATTTACATGATTTTTTTTTAAATGATCGGCTGATTATGTATTGTTTTATTGCGTATTTTTTCTATAAAACCAATTCTTTTTCCTCTATAACATTTCTGGACGATGTGGTGAATGCGCCCCATATTCTTATAATTCTACTGGAAGCTCATCGCGTCATCTAACGCAAAAGGCAGAACAAGGTCTGCCGTGCAGGCCTCCCAGCTCTTAACTTTACTTCTGCTAGCCGTCTACAAATCGTCTGTTTACTAATTCTAACACCTCGAATTCGGCGAAGATCCTCCTAAACATTTACAGCCGTAGTAAAATCCGTAAAGCATTGCCTCCTATTTTAGTCCCGTGAAACGGAGATTTTTGAGAAAAATGTCTCTAAACAGTAATTTTTTTTGTAATCGCTAGATTTTGGGGTCCAAATTAAGGGTTCGACTTTGAACCTGCACTAGAAATGGCGCAACACCCTTAAATATGGCGAGTTTGGCCATTTTTTACGTTTTTAGTGCTTGTTTGCAGCTATATACAACCTTTTTCTGTATTAAAAAAAATCATTTTATTAGGATTTTTTTACCATAAATCATTGCAGTATCTTTAATAAGGTATACTTTAGTAGACTCAACTATAAAGGTATCCATTTTTTACCAGTTTAATGCTCATTTCAATGTATGAATTAGTCATATGTTACAGAAACGAATTTTCTTCACAGCCGTTTCTTTATAAGCGTTTTGTTTGACCAAATTGTTCATGAAACTTATTGACTCTAATATGTTCCTTAGATTCTTTGTCTTTTGAGCTCCTTTAGATATCGTTTTGATCATTTGCGTTCGAGAAACAACCATTTTAAACTCAATTTTTGCGTTTTAACGTAAAATTTCGTTTTTTTCGATAAATAAATGAATATTTTACTTAAAGTTGTAAATATTCCTGTGATTGCATAAAACACATCAAAATTAATATTTTATTGTTTTAAGAAGCCATTTGGCCATTTGGTATTAAAAAATCCTAATTTTAGCCTATTTTTAGCTTATTTGCGTATAATTTTAGCATTTTTCAAAACCTGCTTAATTGTTTTTCTCACACTTTCACTAATTGACTTTGTAATGTGGTTATTACTTAAAAACAATCATTTTAAGGCATTTTAGAATTAGTTTTCACCATTTAGTCTCAAGAAATCGTGATTTTTGGTTGATTTTTGATTCTTCGTTTAATAAAATTTTGCGTTTATTGGTAAAAAATTTACTTAAGTTTATGTTGTACTACAAGTTAAAAATACTCATTAAAAGTTAAAAAATATTTCATAATAAACATTTTAAGGGATTTATGAAGCTATTTAAATGAAAAGAGGTGGTGGAATTAAAACACAGAAATGACACAATCAACAAATTAGTGAACCACGTAAATGTAGCGAAGCCAATTTTCTTGAACAGATTCAAGAACGTAGGTCTTTGTCTAATTTGTTCCGCTGCAGCAAAAATGCGGTTTGTAAGGTCATCTTCACTTATAATTTCAACCCTATTAAGCACTAATGTTTTCATGTGGCCCCAAAAATAAAAATCAAAGGGGTTTAGGTCTGGTGACCTCGGATGCTACTTTCTAGGTTCTGGGGCATTTCGACCTATTCACCTATTATCAAACTTATTATCCAGATATTGTAACACATTTTTATGAATGTGGGCAATAGCTTCATCATGAAGAAAACAGACACTGGCTCGTTGAGCTAAATGAGTATCTGCTAAAACAGTGGCCAAATTATTAGTTAAAAATTGGAGTTATGCCTCTCCTGTTAAACGCCTTGATAGCTCAAAAGGTCCGATTAACCGATTGTGCGTTATTCCAGACCAGGTATTTATTGAAGTCGACCTTTTTAAATCGTGTGTGGATTTTCTTGAGCCCAGATATGAGTGTTATGATAATTTAAAATTCCATCTCTCGTAAAACAACATTCATCGGTTGTCAATATGTTTAAAGTAAAATTTTCGTGTTCTTGGTCTTTTCGGAGAAATCACCGGCAGAATTCTCATCTTCGGGGTAAGTCCTCTAAAGTCAAAGCCTGTACTCGATGCACATGATAAGAAGGTACAGAAGGTTTTCGCGAATGGTACAATTAGAAAATCCAACTTGTCGCGAGATTTCCCGAGTGCTCAAACCAGAGTTTGCCTCCACTAGGGCTAAAATATTTTTCTCGTTTTCGGGTGTTATTTGTTTTTCAGGCTCCCGATTAGTTTGACTGACGTTTACACTTCCCATATCGTGAATTCTTTGTAAAACCGCCACAAATGTTCTGTCATTAGGACACCTCCTGTTAGGACATCTTTGCCGGTATGTTTGGGACGCCAAATGGGCATTCTGTCTAACACTCTCCATAAATCAGTGCATATTAAATATTCTTATACATTTTTAAAGAGTTTTTAAATCCCAACGACGTATTAAAATTGTATGGAATTGCCTCATACGGCAAAAAAATTAAAGTGAAAGGACCAAAAAACACAACAACTGCAACTGATATATTTGTAAATTGTTAAGTTTGTTGAAGCCGGCTCGTTACTCTACGGTGGGCAGTGTTGCCGTTTTCAAATAAGCATTCTATGGTAAAATAAAACAATTTATTCGTTTTTATTTTTTAAATTTAGGTCGTTCAGATATTTTACTAAAGAAAGATTTGTAGGCATTTTGTAGAAAATCATATAATTAATTGTTTTACATAATAAAATTAAAACATGTGTTAACGATGTGTTTAAAAATTAATAAAACAAAAAACAAATTTTAGCCAGTTTTTATCAAAAATAGCAAGGAAATGGTCCATACTAACACGTGTTAAAATATTTGTAGTCAAACCCCTAACACCCTGTATATCCCGTTACAAAAATTAGATAAATTTTACTTTAATTTTTTTCAAAAACGCAACGGGTTTCTTTCAAACGACAAGTTTTCCAAAGTCAACCGCCATATTTTGCATTTGGCCGAACATCCCGCTCGTTCGCTAACCTAATGATGTTTCTGTCGCTGACCCATATCGTTGTGCTGCACATATCATGTGGTTTATAGTTTTAGTAGCAAAGCTGAGAATTTCAATTCACTCCGATATACTCTTAAATTTTAAACTTCTTAAAGGTACCCGATAGAATTTCTGTATATAATTCTCCGTGAGAACTAATATACCAAGTTGAGATGCAAAAAAGCACAAATACGCCTATATATCGTATTTAATTATAAATACTCGTAGGTAAATTTTGTTAATATTCATTCCCTAATATTATATCATATAATTGTTCATCTAATTTAGTTTTCTCACATACAATAGCTTATTACCAGAGAATTGGCTTGTACACATATCACAAAATACACAATCGTTCATTTCTATGGTTAATAATACCACTACTGACCCTTGAGTGTGTGTATATGTATGTAAGTGTAATGGCACTGGTAGAAACCAACTGGCCAGCTTGTTGCATGTGACATTGTGATACTTACCCTTTAGCTATAATAGATAATCACCGAGAGACCAAGAATGTTTTGCATATGGAGTTTACCTGCATCAAAAAAATAGTTGTTTAATAAAAAAATACGAATATTTTTTAATCTAGAAATACAAATAATTAAAGATAGTTTATTAAGGATAATTGAATTTTAAGGAATATCTAAATTAGTCTCGCATGAATGACGAGCTAGTAAAAGTTATTTAAATATCTAAAATAGAGATTATGTTCTGTCCCGTCCCACGTAGTTGACAATATCATAACCAGCTAGAGTTTTCAAAACATCAACTGTCAAATACCAACGATTTTTTAAAAACCATAACATGTTAGCTTGTATACAAAATCCACTATACACATTTTTGTTTGCCACAAAGAACATAGAACTGTTTCTCCAGAAATAACAATTAATATACGCAAGCATCTACCATTTTTAATACAATTCAGAGTTGCTGTTCTTCCTTGAAACAAGTTCAGGCCCACCATGACCAGATAATTAAAAGCTACACGGCTTTTGTCCATTTATAGATTTGTGATCTATTGTCTAAGCCGTTACACAATAGGTCAAGTTTTAAGGCAAGCAACGTGCCGGGAATATTATTTTATAATGAACTGTTTCTGATTTTACAGCTGTTTTAAAGTGAAACAAAAGGACCTTCCAATTAATTCTTTGATTGGCTTAAAAACTAGAAAACTAAATAATTCTTGACAAACACGAAAAAGCGGAGAAAAGTTTTAGACTGAACTTTTATATTTTAACTTTGCTATTTTATTAAGTTTTTCACTTATTTGGGTGTTCGTTTATCTGGTTTAAATCCTGTAATACATTTCTTACCCACTTCCACATTAGTGATTTTTATAATTTTAAATTTTTTAAAATAAAAATCAAGGGGAAGTAGGTCTGGTGGAGCATTTGGACTTATCCACTTATTATCAAACATATTATGCAGATGTTGGAACATATTCCTATGAATGTGGGCAGGAGCTCCATCCTGAAGAAACCAGGCATTGACTCGCTGAGCTAAAGGAATATCTTCTAAAAGAGTGGGCAAGTAAGTCATTAGTTAAAAATTGGAGGTATGCCTCTCCTGTTACACGTCTTGGTAGCTCAAAAGATCCGATTACCAATTGTGGATTATTCCAGCCCAGATATTTATTGAAAACCGGAATTGAAATCGGCCTTGTTGAATCGAATGAAAAACGAAAAAGCGAAGAAAAGATTTAGATTGAAATTTACTTTATATTTTTATAATTTGACTTTGCTACTTTATTAAGCTTTGCACTTATTTGGGTGTTTGTTTATCTGGTTCAAATCATGTAATAAATTTCTTAGCCACTTCCACATAAGTGATTAAGTATTGTTATTTGGACTAAAAATCGGTCTTTAGTAGTATTTTACAGTACACATTTTGAAGATTAGTCTAAACGTAGAAATTTAAATTCAAAATTGCCGGTCCAATGTAAATAACATGTTAAAAAAATTAATGTAAAAAACCTCCTTATTCAATTGACTGTAAATTTTGGAGAAAATTAAATATGATATAAGGATAAGCTGGTGCGAATTCAACATAACGTAACAAAATCGCGGTGTGTGTCATTGTGTTAAATTATGCCCAAAATCAAATGTGGCAAAGATCGAAACTGGTGAAATATTGGTACGGATCCAATATATCGGAACAACATGACGCCCAATAAAAATGTTTGAAAAGACCATATATATGTGTCCCTAAATAACTATGTACTGAACTAAATTGATTCACTATTCCTAATAAAAGGAAATATTCATAATTAGGGAAGTTGCAGGTAAAGAAAATTTACGGATTTTTTACTTTCAAGTCATTTTATAAAACGTGATTTTAAATTTGTTTATATTTTCTAAAATATTTTTTAGGAATTAAATATTAGACTTATCAGTGCATTGCTTAAACTAAAGTTACACAAGTCCCTAGTTATATACTGTACTATTAATGAATACGGAGGAAAAAATTTATATTTAACATTTTTTCTATCTTCTTAAATAAATATTATAGACCTCGTTAAAAATATAAAAGTAGAAAAATCTAGTATAGTCGATTCTGTATATTACCCAGACACGGTTGTTGCTGCAGAGAAAGAGCGTATTGTCTTAAAAATATTTTTTTCCAAGAAAAAACAACAAAAATCGATCTTGCGGTAACTGAAGCAAACAACATTATTCATTTCGGAGTACTTACCTAACGCTTTCAGCAAATATAACAGTAAATCACGAGGTAGTAAAGCTGTTCATAACTATTTATTACATTTTCTATACTTTTTGGGTTTACTTAAGGTCAGCAAGATTATCACTTTGTTCGCTGTATTCTTGAGGTGATAAAATCCACGGACCGTGTTAAAAATGTGTTTTTGGAAACCCATTTGTGACATAAAGTAAAAAACTATTTTCACTTTAAGCTTCCACTTTTTTTATTTATTTATTTATATACACTTATAGGACTGTATTCTAATAAAAAAGAAGGTTCATATATAATATATAAATATATATTAATTGTCCCACAATTAATATCACAGACTATATTTTTTGAGATTAAAATTAAAAAAAAAACATTTTTAATAATTATCTAAGCTCATTCCAAAATTCTGAAAAAAAGTTACTTCGAAAAAACATCGCCTAAAAGCCATCTGTAATTTTCGAATGTTTGTGAAAGCACAAAATAAATGGCATATAGAAATGTATATTTTTTGAACACTTGACAAAAAAAAAACATTTTGAACATGTTAAAACATTTAACATAAGAATACGCAACTTTTGAAATATTTTAAATGTAAACAAACTCTTTTTAAACAACAGGCACTCTTCAGTTTGTAAATAACTTGACCACTATAATTTTTTTGTTGCTATTATGTTAAATATTCAGTTTTGTTGCCTTTAAAATCAATCATATAAATTTAATCACTAATATCTACTCATATGGGGCTGTTTGCGAAATGCCGGCCGATTCAACGGTTGTCTTCAAATGCCTACGTTAATGATTTATTTTAAAGACAACAAAATTGAATATCTAATACAATAGCAACAAAAAATTGTAGTTGAAATATTTACAAACTAAAGAATGAATTGAAATTTGGCTAGGTATAGACATGTGTTTCTGACTTAAGGTCATCACCAGTATAATCAACAAGTTAAAAGACAAGTAGAACTAGCGCCAAAAATAATATACATACACCAGGGTCATCAACAGAAGCAAAACCGACATTTGATACTCTATTACCTTGGAGCAGCATATAGCCACCTGTGGCTAAACTCATAACCCAGGAGTATCGAAAGTAGGAATATGCTGCTTCACGGTGATAGAATCTCAAGTCAGACGAAGAATGTTCTCTTGGTTACCACAAATGCCGGATTGGCTCCTGTTGGTGACTACGGTGTGGATTTGTGTATTAATTTTGGCACTAGTTATTCTCGTCTTTCAATTAGTTGACTGTACTAGTGAAGACCTTAAGTCAGAAACAACGTTGAGGTTAATTTATTTAAATAATTGCTAATATTTGGGACAGTAAGTATGCTCCTTAATTTGATATCAAGATGATGTATAAAAATATTTATTTTTGTATGTTGAACAAAATGGCGTACTTCTTTCCGCCATTTTTTTCTATGTACAAGAGGGGAATCTTTCTATTGGACATTTTATATTAGGCTATTGCTGATTCAGATGATAAAAAACACGGGGAGATTTTCTGGACCATGAGACCATATAACAAAAATGTCGTCTACATATCTGAACCACAACTTTAACATTAACGGAGACGACTATAGGGCTTCCTACTCAGTTTCCATAAAGATATTGGCTACTACAGGTAACAGCGTAGATCCCACCACTGCTCGTTCATAAAAAGTTCGTGCTTCTTTATTCAATTTATATTGGAAATTTTATATTAGGCTATTGCTGATTCAGATGATAAAGAAACACGGGGAGATTTTCTGGACCATGAGACCATATAACAAAAATGTCATCTACATATCTGAACCACGACTTTAATTTTAACGGAGTCGACTCTAAGGCTTCGTCCTCAAAAGCTCCCATGAAGATATTGGCTACTACAGGTAACAGCGAAGATAGAGAAATATACAATGTGTCCCAAATATATTGTTATGTAAACCGCTATAGCTACAGGGTGGGTTAAATTAGGAAAGTTTTAGAGAATTTTATTACAAATTTGATGACGTTTTGAAGTTTAGGATATCTTTTGTGGTTTTCAAGATAATTGGGAAAAATCAAAATGGTGCATTTTCAACTTTTGCCCGTAGCTTCTAAACGACTCGTATTATGGTTTTATGGTTTATACATTATTAGGGCACTTTTATTAGAGGAACATTATGCAGGTAAAACGAATAGCTTCAATTGTTTTTGAGATATTGGCATCAACTTTTTATTTTCTTACCGACGCCATATTGGATTATTGTATTTTTGGAAAGATCTTTTTAAGAGCTTTCCAATGATGTATAACAAGGTAAGATTATTATTTTTCTTGACTCTAAAAACCAAAATAAAAGGCTTTGATTACGCATGGCGGCCATAATGAAACAAAAGAATGCCGCATGTCAACAATCATTTTGTGTTCCTGAATACTTGTTATCAATTGTGCCGAGTTTTTACAAAGTTTATTTGAGTTTCTTATACTACTTAAAATGGAGGGTAATTATTGAGAATTTGGATATGATAGAACTTTATTTTAAAGCAAATAGAAATACACAAGCAGCTGCGCGCCAAAGGCATTTCAGATTTCTAATTGTTAACCTGTTAGCCTACGGGTCTTTTTTGAAACCGAAACCAAAGACCTATTCAATAGATAATGAAGCAAGAAACGCAGAGACAACCCAACAACCTTTGAAGAACAAACGGGCACTCTCTATATTGTATATATATTTGTACATAGTATATAGAAAAAATACCTAAATTCCCATTCACATCGCAATCCAGCATAGAAACAACATCGCGATTTGTGACCAAAATTCGTTACAATCGGAAATCAAAAAACTTTGCTCAAGCTTTAAAAGTGAACGGATATTGCACTGAGGAAACTAGGCAGTCAGTTAGTAAATATAATAGTCCTACACCACAAGAAAGTAATAAGGAATTACCAACACAATTGAAGAAGAAAAGGTAATGTCGAAAAGAAGGGTATTACGACATTACTTTGTGTGTCGAAAGGTCTTTTAACACATCTATTGATTTTTAAGAGTACTTTTTTGCCAGCCAGTTTCGTATGTTATCATAGGAAAAGACATTTTTCTCCTTAGCATGCACAGTCGGTCCAAAAAACTGAGGCATCGCAAAATCGAATTTAAATGAAAAAAAATTAAACCTAAAATTAATCAACGACAGTTATTACTGTATATTGTATATTTTTAAGACATTATTCATAGCCAAGTAGAAACAAAGAGTACAAAATTTTTTTGCCAGCCAGTTTCGTATGTTATCATAGGAAAAGACATTTTTCTTCTTAGTCTTTTAACACATGCACAGTCAGCCCAAAAAAAGTGAGAAATCATAAAATCGTTCTTGTTGTGTAATACTTCAGAATTTACATAAAATCTGGTAACTCGCTTACATTTTAACTCCAGTCAAACTGGTAGTCGTTTATCAAATATTTCCATTTTATTTTAAATGTCTGTCGATCAACAAGAAAAAACAGGCACAGGACACAGTTTACGAGTCATACTAGACGTTGACGTAGTAGTTAGTACGGATTATTTAAGAAAAATGACACAAGCAGTGGGACGTAAAAAGCCTCGTAAAAACCATATTCTGTGCGGTAAAAAACATAGGTGGCTGGAAGTGATAATTAAGAGCTGTGGCATTTAGCGATGAAGGCAGTTCGTGAGAACAGGAAAGATTTAAAAGAGTTTACTGTTACATTTTGCTGGCAGCAACCACGGTACAGCGGTCTAACACTCGGGAAGACCTAGTAAAAGTTTTATCATTTTTATTTTTAGTGGTATTTAATTGAAATAAAGTTATTGTACACTATTTTCTAAAAAGGCGATATCTGGGCAACATTTAAATAAATAAGTAGAAAAAGGGTCTAGCAGCAATGTGTTTAAAAGTAATTTTCTTTCTTAATTCATACCGAAATTCTGTAAACGTTTCAATTAAATATTTTGAAAGGGAAAAGTAGGCAATACTTGATTAGTTATCAAATTGTGACACAATAGCTGAATTAATATAGCTTACCAGAGGGGAACTTTTTAGCTCATTCGCAAAGTAAAACTATAAAAATATGACAAATAGTTCAAGAAATTATGTGTCCCGACAATAAACCAGTCTGATAGTTTTTGACACACATACACAACCAAATTCTTGAAGCCAAAAATTCATTTAGTCTAGTTGGTATAGCTTTTCATCCAGATATTCGCTGACATAATCGCAGCCGTTAAAAAATTGTTTTTTTTTTTAAATCCGAAAAAATGTTCTTCTGTTAACTTGTATACCCTTGAAACCATATATAGGCAACCCCCGACCCTCCACTCCAAATTTCAAATAACGTGCAAAAAAATCAAAGATTTAGCACACATAGTTTTTTTGTAATTACTGTCAACCAACCTAAAACTGTATTCTTCAAATTATAAAGACTAAAATCGATAAATGATTTTATTATGCATACGCAGTAGAACGCCACAGACCGAATCAGAAATAGTCGTTAGAAAGAGATAAACAGATAAATATTCGGGAAGCCGCGCGAAGAGCGTTATGAATAACAATCGGCTCTGAGCGCTCGCATCGCATATTCGCGTACGATCGAGACTCTCGATTCGAGAGTATTCTAGTTGCTTATTGCGGGTAATATATAAACCGCTCAGCGCGCGTGATAACTCATTACAACTGATAAGAAAAGTCGCGGGAAATATTCAAGCAAATTCAGCTCAGAAAAAAAAAATCTAACACAGAATGTCGTCAATTCCAAAACAAATAGACTGATGAATACTTCTTTATCATGCACAGTGGTAAACATATGTGTTTGTTGCGCAATAAAACAATTTCTGTTTTAAAAGAATACAATATGAAGCTGCATTACTCCAGAAAGCATTTCGCTCAATATAATTTACATACGGGCCAGTTAAGAAAGGATACAATTAAAAAAAGTCATTCAAATCAAATCACTTTCATATCCAAAATGACACCTTAGTGTATAGAATTCGTCATATATACAGTTATAATTTTTACAATGAGCAAATTTAGAAAAAACAATTATTGAGTAAGAAACTCATCTATATCATAAAAACATTTATTAAGTAAAAACGTTTTGACCCTATTTTTAAACATATTAATACTAAGGCTTTGTTTAATTACAGTAGTTAACTTATTAGACAGTTTTGGTCCTAATTTAAGTATAAAATTTTTTGATATATTCAATCTGCTATGAAAACTGATTATTATACCTAGTGGTGTAATTATGAAAATGGTTATTCTTATAAAACTTGTCACAATTTTTAAAAACGAACAAGCATATTTCAGACAAAGCCACACATGGTACTGGTAGAATTTTGAACTCCTTAAAATATGGTTTGAAATACGCAATACATCTCACTATACGTTTTTGGCTCTTAAACACTTTCCCGGCATGAGGTGAAGCTCCCTAGAACTGGACACCGTATAATATCCGTGAGTGTACAACAGTGTAATACACACTAATGATTTGTGACAAATTCATGACCAACTTAAGGTTAAGTATAACGTAACAAAGGCTATTCAGTTTTGAGGCAACGTACGAACATTGACACTCTCAAGATAAATTATCATCCAGGGTCACACCAAGGAATTTATTAGATTTTTTCGCTGAAGTGTGTTTTCATTTACTTAATTCTAGGTCAAGATTCCTACTATTTTGAAAAGTATGAAACACCGTATAATTAGTCTTCTTGGCGTTTAAGGGTAGTCCATTGAGGGTAAACCACTTATAAAGTTCGTCCAAAGACCTACTAGAAGCACTATCAATACTTTCACAATTAACTTTTTTAACTATAGCCGAAGTTTCATCCGCATACATAGTAACATTGCTGTGAGCCAATTCCATAGGCAGGGGATTAACAAAGAGCAAAAATAGTATTAAGTACTCAAGTTCCCCGAGCACGCGCTGCCAGAGCCTTTAGGTGACATATTCCTAATTTCTACATACTGCATGCGTTCTTTTAAAAAAATGAAAACTAATTTAATACTAAGCCTCTAATGACATACATCTTCATCCTGCGGAGAAGAGCACCATGCTCATGCTGAGATCACAATAAATCCCAACAGGGCTCTCGCCCGCCTCCAGACACTCTACAACCTCCTCAAGAAAAGACAATATGGCTAAAAAAGTTGACCTTTTAGAGATAAATCCATGCTGCTTAGGTGAAATTATATTATTTTTGTGTAACTATGATAGAAGTCTGTCTAGCATCGCGTACTCAAAGACCTTTGAGAAACAAGATGTTAAAGCAATTGGGCGATACTCCCCAGGCAACATAGGGTCTCCTTTTTTAAAAACACAATTTTAGATCACTTGGAAAAATTCCAGTTTCTATAGATAGGTTCATGAGATATGTTAACGGTTTAACGCAATACCTGGCAGATTTTTTAAATATATATAAAGGAATTTCATCAGATCCATCAAACCGCTTATTTTTTATTTTATTATTAACTATATCTAGAATTTCTTTTTCGGAAAAAGGCAAGACACCCATGCTGCAAGAGAACATACGCTTCTTATGGTTAAAATTACAATTATTATTAATATTTTTATCAATATTTCTTAAAATATTTTTGGAGTATCTACAAAATATTTGTTAAAATAATTTGCAATAGCCTTGAGCTGATCAAGCCATTGACCATAATTTGCAGTTTTTTAGAGAGCGCGATACCGCCACTGTTATTGTTTAGTTCCGTTACAACGGACCACATAGACCTAGAAGGGTTATCAGAGCATATAATTTTTTGTTGGTAATAATTACTTTAACATTGGTTTATTAGACTTTTATGCTTAGATTTTTCTACCTTATACACAGCACCCAGTTCTGGATTATCGCGATGTAGTTTATGTAGTTTTTATGTAAATTCATGCTGGACAACTTAACTTCATCTGTCGCCCATGACTTCCTATTCAAGGGTTTACAAGACATATTCAAAGGAAAACATGAATTAAAATGCCATAACTAAGTAGTATAAAATAAATTAAAACTTGAATTATTATTCGTAGTATTAAACACCCCATGCCAGGTTTCATTCTCAACTTGAGAAACAAAGTTTTCAATATTCCTTTTGCTTAAATTTGTTTTATTGGTCTATATTCCTAATTTTCCAAACTCGTATTAAAAAGAACAGTTTCATGATCCGAGACCATATTGCTTTCTGTAACAGCTTCTTTAGTTTGATTGAAATTAGTAAAGATTGGATCAAGAGTACTAGAACAGGCAGACCCAATACGAATTGGTACATTTAGCCTATTCCTCAAGTTGAAAGACAACATCAAGTCCATAAAAGTTTCCATTCCGATTTGATTTACAATATTTTTCAAGCACAACATTTATTTTGTTAATAAAAACGTCAAAAACTCCTGCTGGGGACCTATAACACGTAAAAATAAATAAACACTTATTATTATCAAATTGCCATTTTATACCGCACACTTCAAAATCTTTATCGACACAAAACACATTTAATCTAAGACTCTCACATTTAAGGTTATTTTTCACACAAAATCGCGAAGCCTCTGTGTAGATTCTCCCTACGACAGTAAAACGTCTTTATAAAATATCCATAAATTGTCATACAATTAATATTTTCGCCTTTAGCCCATGTCTCTGTTAAACAGTAAAATTTAATATTTCGTAGGTTATAATTTACATGCAGAAAATCTGCTTTGTCGGAAGTAAATCCTCTAATATTTAATAAAACTATGTCATTTATTGTCAGCTCCGCGTTATTTATTGTAGACAAGTGGGTATCTTTCTGGTTACTTTCGGATGAAAAAAACCTATTAACACATGTTCCACTAGGTCACAAAGTAGGAGTCATTGCAGCCGATATTACATTTACCAATTTAAAGAAACAACAAAAACACATGTTTCAATCACATTACTCCAGCAAGCATTTCGCTCAATATAATTTACTTACGGGCCAGTTAAGAAAGGATACAGTTTAAAAAAGTCATACCAATTTAAGGAAACAACAACAACAAATGTTCCAATCATAAAGATTAAATCTAGACAGTGTTGTTAAAGCTAGTTTTATAGTTGGTTCCAAAATAGCGAAAACATCGAAGTCATTTTCTGAGAGTTTGTTAAACAGTGCCTAGTAGATCTTGCAGAACTTTTGTGCCCAGAAAAGAAGAAAGAGTTTGAGAAAGTGAGCTTATCGCGACGTAATGTTGTTCGCCGTATAGACATGATGGCTAGTGACATCAAAAAAAAAACGTTGATTGATAGATTGGCTGGTATTCAAGTATTTTCGAGTGCTTTTCATGAGAGTACCGATTTATATACCTACTTTAAACAAATCAGTTCAAACCTTGGCTATGGCACGCATATATAAGGAGCAGTCTCTCCTTCAATCCTGAACATCCTCTACTGCCCAAAGAAGAGCTATTGGCTTGATTAATGACACAAGCATCTCAAGGAAGCTTGCCTCACTAGACCATCGTCGAATTGGGGGAGATCTGTCTCTATTTTACCCATACCACCTAGGGAGCTACGAGCATCATGTCAACTTCAAAGACTAAGGACTTCTTACTTTGTTCTCTTCCGCATCAGTAAATGTTACCTTTCTTCAGTTAAAGAAACCAGACTTTCGGTCTTCGTGGTTTGCTCGTAGATATACAAAGCAGAAATATTTGTATGTAAGGTTGCATATTTAATTAACTGTTATTATCTTCTTACCATTATATGATACTTAGGCTACTGAAAATTTTATACACTCCAAGATAATATTGATAAAAAAAACAGTATATTTCATCTATTTGTTAAAACAGTTCTAATGTATAAAATTTTAGGTAGAACAGATTATAGTGCAAAAAAAGAACCTTACTATTGGCCTTGCGTTAGAATAACATACATTAACGAGAAACTTTACTATTTTCCTCACGTGTAAATTCTGCCCTGCGATTAATTCAATTTCTCGAATTGCAACAATTATTCCCTTCGTAGCGATTTTGATTAATCAGTGACAAGAATTGGCAGGTCGTATTTAATTTTCGAGTGAAAAAATCGGAAAATATCATTCAAATTTGACAAGGTAAGTTAAAGCGAGTATGATCTTCTTTAGTTTAATAATTATTTTTCTTAGTGTCGTTTTAAATAAATAATAAAAATAAATAAACAAATAGATATGGCTTTATTGTAATTTTAAGAAAATATAAATTACAGTTGGCGGAGTTGAAACCAAGCTTCCTATCTCAACCAGCAGATACATGTATACATGAATTATTATACAAGATATTGTTTTATCTAAGTGACTAAAACGTAAAACATATAAAAAATACAGGCCATCAATAGAGTTTTCTAATTGAATATAATTAGCTCACAACCTTCAAAACAACCCCTTTAAGAAGGCAGAGAAAGAGAAACAAAAGCAAAAATTATAATAAGAAATTCAAAAATAAGTTTAACAGAAATTATGAATTATTGTTCTAACTGCTTTTTTAAACCTGTAACCTGAGGCATCTTTTAAATAAGCAGTATTTGTACATCTTTGATATTTGGTAAGAAAAGGACCGCTCATACATCGAAGTACGATGTATAGGTGCAGTCAAGGTGTTTTTATGCCTCAGGTCTAAGTTATGTGCATCGTACCTGAATTTTACTTTGCTACATAAATAACAAGGACATTTATTACAAATTATCTTATTATATAAAACTAGACTATGTACCACTCGTCTTTCATTCATTATCGACCAGTGGATTTCCCGCAATTTTGCACTAACACCCCTTTCACGACCCCGAATACCACAAATCAGACGTACACACGAATTCTGCATAAGCTGGATTCTTTTGACATCACAGTCCAAAAGGCAGGGTCCATACAGCACATCACAATAGTTAAGGTGCGATAAGACGATGGAATCACAAAGTAACTTTTTAGCACTATCAGTAAGGAGGGAGAGCTAATTTTAAGAAGATTCTGGTTTTGATCTCGTGACTGTGTCCGACCAAACAACAAAATTTGTGATTTTGCTGGATTTATTTCCAAGCAATGCGCCCTTGACGCTCTCATAACAACATTTAGATCATGCGTCAATGTATCATTAGCCTCCAAGATCCCACTAGGTTTAAAAGAAAAAGTCCAAAAGTATTGTTATATTAAATATTATTTATTAAACTCATCTTGAATCTAACTTTTCCTATGGAAAAATTGAATTATTTGTTTCTAAGAAATGTTCGCACGAAATCTTGGTCTGGGTTTTTAAAACCACTAACGCTCATACTATTTATAAAACAAATTACTGAGAAACTCGTTTCTCCGAATTTTTCAGGAAAAGTTAGATGCACTAGAGACATTACCCCCGAGTATTTCCCTTGTGCATTTTGCACTGGAAATTTTCCATGGTTACCGTTCATTTTTAACTGGCAAAAGAAAACAAAAGACTAGCTAGATGTACTTTTCTCGAAAAGTGGACTTGGGCAATGTCAGTGTCATACAAACCCTTATTCCCAAAAACAATCAGATTAACTTTGAATTTGTTACGCATGACACATACTTTAAACCTAATTATCTTGGGTAATGAGGCACCAAATGATGAAATATGGTTTTAGCAGGATAGTTTTCCACCGCATTTTGCTCGAAATGTTCGGGAATATTTAGACAAAGTTTTTTTGGGAGATGAATTGAACGTACAATAGAATGGCCATCTCGGTCTCCAGACTTTACGCCTCTCGACTACTTTTTGTGGGGACACCTTAAAAATGTGGTATATAAAACTAAGGACTTAAAGGAGCAAATAGAAATCGAATGTAGACGAATTGAGGAGGCTGGCATTTTTCTTAATGTATTAAATATTTTCCCACAGTATGACAGTAGGCCATGTCAGTAAATTGATATTTTTCTATATATTTCTTTTTTGTATTATATTGTTTCCGTTGTTTTTTTCAGCCTACTTTTAAAGTTGAGACGCTGTTTTTTCATGCCAGTGTTTTGGTAGCAAGATGAAGAATTATTGTGCTTTAACGTACAGTATCTTTTATCTTTCACCAAATTTTTTGTTAATGTTACTTACGGTAGACAACTTGTAGGTTTCGCATTCTATCCCCATAACCCAGTATAATTAAAAATTCTTTAGGTTTCAGTTAAACGATCCATTTTTGTAAATCAACAAAACTGCAGCTATTTTAATAAAAGGTAATACATTAAATTATGGATATTAGACCTTTATTTCCGCAAAAAATGTTGACTTTCATGTAAAGTGTTCTTCATAAAAAGTATTGAGAATTTTACGCAGATTTTAAAAAAGTAATATAATGAAGAATATTAATGGATTTATCTTTAATAGTAAAATGTCCTATTGATTATAAATACTAGTTCTCTATGTTTTATCTGATTTTAATAATAAATATAACATTTAAACCATGACACTTCCAAATCGAATTAAAAGAAGTCACATGTCGCATTCCTTCTCTTATACCCCATCTATACGTCTCCATCAATTGCGTTGAACACATCCATATAAACTGCAGCATTCTTGTGAGGAAATCGGCAGCCAAGCTCTTTTTGGTCAGAAATTACAAGGCAAGCGA
This sequence comes from Kuschelorhynchus macadamiae, assembly GCA_030620095.1. Classification (NCBI taxonomy): domain Eukaryota; kingdom Metazoa; phylum Arthropoda; class Insecta; order Coleoptera; family Curculionidae; genus Kuschelorhynchus; species Kuschelorhynchus macadamiae. The sequence goes on from JAUTXW010004259.1 coordinate 558,489, forward strand.
TTAATTTCTAATAAACCTGGTCCAACGATATTTTTCTTCAAAACTATACAAAAAAGTGTAGATTTTAATTAATACAATTATAGGGTACTATTATTTCCCAAAGATTTACTACACTTCTTTACCTAATTTCATCACAATGAATGTCAATTATCAACCAAGTTAAGTTAAGGATAAACTGATAAAATTTTGATATGCAAATATTATTATGGTCACACATAATAGCGGTCTATTGAAAGGTTTAAAAATTAAGTACCAAAAAACTCGACTTGAAATTGAGCAAAAAATTGGTGGTGCGAATCCTATTACACAAAACAGAATGGCAGCCTAATAGATTGTTTGAATATTACTTAAAATATAATTTTCGGAAATAAAGTTATAAAAAATGTTAATAGTAACAATACCATTGGCAGCATCAAAATTCTTAAACTTTAAAGTCTCTAGAACTTATATAAATAAATAAATAAGGCCTCTATATTACAGATTGAATAGACGTTATACATAGTATTATAATATAAATTGTTCAAACTAATTAGCAGTTAATAGTCAATGCCTGGCACGTCTAGCTTCTTTAGTTACTCCACTGAACCAGACCTCAACCAAAATTAATAAGTTTCTAATTTACGACAGATGTATAAACGTAAATTTGATATGAATATAAGAAAAGAGAGATCGAAGAGGGAGACAATAATAAAAAAAGAGTTAGAATATTCGAAAAACTAGGCGTGTAAAGTAAAATAATAATCTGTAAAATAAAAATATTTAACCAAAGTTAATTTAACAATAAATTTTGTTCATTTAAAATATATTCTTTATATTCGTTTTTAAAGGTATTAAAATTAAGGGCTAAAAAATTTTCAGGAAGAGCATTATAACATTGCACAGCGTTAAAACCAAAAGACCTCTGGAACATGGCACTCTGATGATGTGGCATTGTTAATCCTTTCCGAGAACGAATATTAAGGGAATGCACGTCCCTACGGAAAATGAGACGTTCTTTTATTGAGGTGGGTGAATTTTGCCCCATTAATAATTTTTAATGTACAGAAATGTAATTTTCTTCTTAAATCCATTTTTAGCCAATTCAAATTATGAAAATTATGGGATATATGATCATATTTTCTCAGACCATATATAAAGCGGAGACAAGCATTCTGCACCCTCTGCACACGTAAACGACACTCACCAGTTAGATACCAGACAAGACTATGGATTCGCACAAACTTCTTCTTATTCTCAAATTCACAACATGTCTGTTACTGTATAGAACCTTCAAAGCAGTATAGGCTTTTTGAAAAATTTTCTTTAAGTATTCTTCAAATCTCAAATTAGTATCCAAAACAATACCAACACTTTTCGCATGATCAACTACTGATATTCTGTTTCCATCAATACCAATATTTAAACTATTTTTTAATGCACTAATTTTATTTTTATTCCCAAAAAGCAGCAGATGACACTTAGTAGGGTTTAATTTAAGGTTATTTGGTTTAACATATTTAAGTCCTCATTAATAATTTCTTCAGATTTTAGATGATCATCAAATTAAAGCAAAAATAAATTTGTGTGTCATCTGCATATGCTCGAACTTTACAGTTTTTTACAGATAGAAGAATATCAGCTGTGTAGACCAAGAAAAGGAAGAGTCCCAGAATGGAGCCCTATGGTACCCCTGATAGTATCTGCACTTGATCAGAAAATTTGTCGTTGGAAAATACTCTTTGAAAACGACCCGATAAAAAAGACGAAATTAGGATACACGAAGACTCATCAAAACCATAATATCTTAATTTAGATACAACGAGCTGGTGGTTAATTGCATCAAATGCTCTAGAGAAGTCTAACAAAACCAGAGCAGTAATAAGTTTTTATCAGATGCACGTAAAACAGCATCAATGACATTTGTTAGAGCAACAGCTGTACTGAAGTCTTTTCGGAAACCACACTGAAAATCTGGAAGAATTTTATTAGTGGTACTAAATGTAAACATCTGATTGTTTGAGGAGTGTTTTACTTCTTAAGAATTTTTGACACAGAGGGCAAAATACTTCCATTCACTTGGAAAATAATGGGACTCAATACAACAGTTAATGATGTGAGCTATGTACTTGTCAATATCTACTGAAAAAATGCAGTGAACGTATTTTTTATACTCAAGAATGCCCCTGAGAGTTTGCACTAGAACATACTAATATAGAACGTTCCCATCAAAAACGCAAAGTTCATTTTTTAAGTAATATAATTTTACACGCAATTAGAATGCATTAGGTAATTTAATTTGCAGTAATATCTCGATCGCCTAATAAATTAAATCTGCGGAATTAAACGCGCAGAGCTAATTTGCATACCACTGTGCCACAAGACATTACCGTTCGCATTTCATAAGCCTTATGTAACTTAAAAGTAACTGTTGTATGAGTAGATTATAGATTCATTAACTCTGATTGTTCGCCTTTACTGTTAGACAAAAACAATTGAGTGTGTTTATAATAAAAGCTCGTCAAAGTTCTCTTAGCAAATCTAGAACAAATTGTTTTTGTTTTAAAACTATCTGCCTATCTGATCGATATCTTGAATAAAATTTCCCACGGGTTTCATCATTTTCAATTTCTTTAATAGTCTCATCGCTCAGCTTACTAACCGACTTCAAAAAAGGAGAAGGTTATTAATTTGATCCTATATATTTTTTATGTATGTACAGGGTGGTCCACTTAAGATGCTCCTATACTTTATCTCAATAAATAAAACACTGAGAAAAAAAAGTTAAATACAAAAAGTATTTGACCCTAAGCATATTTTTTATTTATAATATTTTTATGTATACAGGATGTTCCATTGTGCCAGGACAGTAACCAACTTTTTTCTTTTTAATGAAATGGTATGAATATTTTTAGAAATTCTAATTCTACGCTTGATTTTGAGTTTTTTTTTGTCATCATAGCATACGAAATTTTGAGTAGTTTTTGAGAAAAATTAACTTTTCTAATTTTTTCGAAAAAACAGGTTTTTGGAAAAATGTGATTTTTTCACACCTGAAGACTAAAATTGTGAATTTTGATTATGGATCCATGGGAGTGGTTAATATTTAATACTCTGACCCATCAAGAGCGAAAATACATTATACAGGGTGGTCACAAATGACCATCAAAAAAAATGTTTTTGTAACTAAAAAAACTTAATTTTTTATAATAATTTATATATTTAACACTTTTATTGTGTTTAGGATTTAATTCTGCATCATTCCATGTATATAGTTTATATTCCAAAAATTAGTAGTTTAGAAGTTATGACCAATTTTCTATAATAATTCGGGTATTTTTGTTAAAAATCTAACTAAACCTAAATAATATCCTATTCTAAGTTTTTTTTAACATTATAATTAAATTTAACATTAAATCAACAAGCAATGCAAGAAGGAAAGTAACTAATTACTTATTACAAAACATTTTCGACATAACCCCCATCTTTGGCAATACAAGTAGTATATATGGTTTCAATTCTCGCAACAGCATTTCTAACCGCGTCTGTTGCGTTAAGTCTTTCTACCTCTTGCCTAATTGTCCTTTTTAAATCTTGAACAGTATTACACCTGGTTTTTTAGGTTGCCCCATAAAAAAATCCAGGGGTGTTAAGTCAGGGCTCCTCGCTGGCCAATCTATGGTCCCGTACCGACCAATCCAAAATGGAAACCGTTGATTCAAACAATTTCTAACAGGCACTACAGTGTGATATGGAGCACTATCTTGTTGATAAACAAGCCCTTCTTTAATATCGTTCGGCAGATTGTCAATTAACGGAAATATTTCGTTCTCCAAAAAATTTAGGTATTTAACCTCTCACCGTTCAGAACAAAGTCATTACTTGTTGATTTAACGTTAAATTTAATTATAATGTTAAAAAAAACTTAGAATAGGATATTATTTAGGTTGTGTTAGATTTTTAACAAAAATACCTGAATTATTATAGAAAATTGGTCATAACTTTTAAACTACTAATTTTTGGAATATAAACTATATACATGGATGCAGAACTAAATTCTGAACACAATAAAAGTGCTAATTAAGTGTTCCATTTAAAAAAATTAAGTTTTTTTAGTTACAAAAACATTTTTTTTGATGGTCATTTGTGACCACCCTATATAATGGATTTTCGCTCTTGATAGGTCAGAGTATTAAATATTAACCACTCCCATGGATCCATAACCAAAATTCACAATTTTAGTCTCCAGGTGTGAAAAAATCACATTTTTCCAAAAACCTGTTTTCCGAAAAAAATTAGAAAAGTTAATTTTTCTCAAAAACTACTCAAAATTTCGCATGCTATGATCACAAAAAATACTCAAAATCAAGCGTAGAATTAGAATTTCTAAAAATATTCATACCATTTCATTAAAAAGAAAAAAGTTGGTTACTGTCCTGGCACAATGGAACACCCTGTATACATAAAAATATTATAAATATAAAATATACTTGAGGTCAAATACTTTTTGTATTTAACTTTTTTTCTCAGTGTCTTATTTATTGAGATAAAGTATAAGAGCATCTTAAGTGGACCACCCTGTACGTGCAGGGTATCCCATTTTCGGCACTTTTGCGGGGTATCTCCCTTATTTTTGAAGATAGAGAATTGCGGTTTTCTCAACAATTTTTGTAAAATTAAAGATGACACCAGCAGAATTTTCATAGCACTTTTGGCTTTTGAGATACAGGGCGTATTTGAAAATATTGCATTTTCAATCACCCCTCGTATCCCAGCTATCCGATAACTTATCAAAAAGGCAAAAACCCTTCTTTATATGATTTTTTCCGTAAAATTCAGTGCCGCTTCCAGAAGAAGTATACGGGGTCAGGGCAAAAAGTTATTGGACTTTATTTTATTTATTTTCAAAGCATAATCAATCTCCTATTATAAAAGTGTTTTCTGAGGATGACGTTAACCGATTGTAAGTTTATGCAATAAAACCTAAATAATCTTTTTTACGTATGTCTGTTTCCTTTCTGTATCAAAACGTTCGTGGACTGAAAACCAAATTAGATTATTTATATCAAAATTCTTAAAATTGTGATGACGATATTTTATGTTTAACTGACACTTGGCTTAATCCTGAGATTTCTTCTTGAGAGTATCTTTCTGATATTTATAATGTTTATCGACGTGATCGAATTGACTCTATTCTATCGATCAAACATGATGGCGGTGATTTTTTATTAGCTATTGACTCTAAGCTACGTAGTATCTAAGAGCTGATTGGTCTTCAGATGCCGTAGGTTTGTGGGTGAATGTATATCCTAGTCTAGAAAAGAATTTCATGTATGTTGTGTGTACATCGCCCCTTGTGATAGTGCCTGTTTAACTGCCTTTTGTTTAAAACTAGATGAAATTGTGAACAATAATTCAAATGACTCATTTATTATATGCGGAGATTTCAATCTTCCCAACCTTAAGAGGTCGCAAGACCCCATTACTAAAAACTGTATTCCTCTAAATTTTACTGATAAGTATTCAAATATGTTGGTAGATACACTTGCCTTTTGCGGGCTTTCGCAGTCTAATCATTTTCTTAATACAGCTAGCAATACTCTTGATTCTGTCCTAAATAATAATTTTCAAATTTCTAATATTGCGATACACCCTTGGTTAACGAAGACAGGTTCCGTAACAAACTGGAATTCACATTCAACTTGCGTGAAATAACTCTTTCTTATAAACTCAGTAAACCTAACTTCGATTTGAATTTCAACTTTGCCGGCTACAATAGTATAAAGACTGAACTGAATTCAGTAAATTGGGATGAAACCCTAGGTAATTTGAATACTAAAGATAGTGTAAAAGTGTTATATTCTATAATTAATAATACTATGTTAAAACATGTCCTTAAACATTGTAGATTTAAATGAAAATATCCTCACTGGTTTAGTGTAGGCACCATAAAGGTTATAAGGGAAAAAACAAGATGCATTGCAGATGGAAAAATATGATAATGATCTTGATTATCTTACCTTTAAATTGCTTAGAGGGCGTTCTATATGTTTAATTGATACCGATTACAAAAATTATATTGGTCGTGTTGAGGACTCCATTTGGGCCGATTCGAGGCAAATATGGAAATTTGTTAGATAGAAAACCAAGTGGGTACTATTACCGCTCTGCAAAATCCTAATTCTAATGAAATGGTAACCGATGGAAAGGAAAGATGTGACATTTTCTTCTCTTATTTTAATTCTGTTTTGAATCCATTGAGTAATGTTAGTCAAAACTATGTAGGGTCTAATCAGTGCCAACAAAATAATATTTCTAATTATTACATTCCTATTTCCACTATTATTAATAAAATAAAAGGACTTCCAGACAAAGCTGCGGCTGTTGACAATGTACCCACTGTGTTTCTAAAAAATTGTGTTAATGAAAGATCTCAACCATTACATAACAACTTTAATAAATCTCTAAATGAGGGCTACTTCCCACGTATTTGGAAATTTGCCTTAATTGTTCCTATATTAAAACCCGACAACAAA